>PVHX01000276.1:242026-347743 GCA_004024805.1 Geosciurus inauris
GGGTGGGGGTGGGGGTGGGGGGGTGTCTTCAGCAGTCCTGGATCCTTTCCATGGAAGTTTGGGAAATGTTATGCATTTATTAACACTTGCTGTGCCCCAAAACAGGAGGTGCTATAGAGGAGAGAGAAGTACATTTAATGTGCACCATTTGTTGGCTGTGGGCAAGCACCCTCATGCTGTCCAGCTCCCATCCACCTGGAGGGGGAAGCCAAGTTTCTTGCTGGGGAAACTCATATTCTGAGTTCTCTAACCACATCTGCTATTTTAGGGATTCTGGAGAGGGGGTGCAGAAAAGACTGGCTGCCGTGACTTCCTGGAGAGGTTGAGGTATTTGATAGTTACTGTTTATTAAAGAGTGAGATGAGTAATTGCTTGTTGAAAAAAACTAGCGAAATTTGAGGTGAGGAATTCTGAGATGGTACTCAAATGAAGAATAGTGAAAATAACTATTATTTTTTGAATGTTTATGTGCTGAGTACACAGCAGCTATTCAATTTTTTTCCTCGCAATACTAGTGATTGAACCCAGGGATGCTCTACCACTAAGCTACTCCCCCAAGCCCTTTTTATTTTTTGAGAGGGTCTCGCTGAGTTGCTGAGGCTGACCTCAAATTTGTGATCCTCCTGCTTCAGTCTCCTGAGCTGCT
This sequence comes from Geosciurus inauris, assembly GCA_004024805.1. Classification (NCBI taxonomy): domain Eukaryota; kingdom Metazoa; phylum Chordata; class Mammalia; order Rodentia; family Sciuridae; genus Geosciurus; species Geosciurus inauris. The sequence goes on from PVHX01000276.1 coordinate 242,673, forward strand.
GGGATTACAAATGTGGGCCACCATGCCCTGCTATATATGTGTTTTTTGAATGCAGATGTTTTAATTCAATGTGTTGAACATTTATTATGTTCCTGGAAGTGTTGTAGGTATTGAGAGTTTAACGCTGAAGGAGACTGTGACCCCTGGAGTGCCCATCACATGCCCTGGGTCCACCTCTGACTTCCACTCTAGGTGCAGCAGATAGTCTCTTGTGAACTCAGATTTGCCTGAGATTGCCAACATCCTACCTCAGCCTCAAGCTTGCACTTTTTCCAATGCAGTGGAGGCTCCTTTTCCCCAAGCACGAGGGCTGCCAAGAAGCATTAACCCCTGGGAGCAGTCTTTTGTGGGTCTGGGAGCTGGTGGATAAAGCTGTGGCTTTCTGTCCCTCAGCAGAGGATTCTGGGAGGCATGACGAAGCTTTTCAGGAAGTGCCTGTGGAGTGCAGTTCCTGCCACCCACCGCCACAACCTTGATAATGGACACCGATATTGACGTCTTTCTCACTCACCCAGCTCCTCACTCCTGCTCCCAGCTGTCACATGCCAGAATAAACTGCAGCCTCCCAAGTCTGTCTTAGCTCTGCTTTCAGGAGAACCAAGCCCTGGAGGAGCCTGCCTTAGTGTGGTGCTGTCCAGGAGAAACACAATGTGAACCGCACGTCAGCTTACAAAATTTCCAGTAGCCACAGTGTAACAGTCAAGAGAAACAGGTGAGATTAATCCTAATAATATATTTAATCTAATATTCCCCCAACGTCACATTTTAACATGTGACCTACATAAAATATGATTAATGAGATAGTTTACATTTTTTCATACTAAAGCTTCAAAATTTGGTGTTCAATTTACACTTAAGGCACATCTCAATTTAAACATTAAATTTTTAGTAGAAATACAGTTTGTATTAAGATTTCATAAACATTTTTGAGAAAGTATATTTCCTTACCCAAGTTATTCTAAACACTTAAATATTTTCTAATAACTATGTTTTCTAATAAATAAATTGAATGTTCATTCTTAAATTTAAATTAATTTGGATAAAATAAAATATTTGGTTTCTCAGTAGTACTAGCCACATTTCAAGGGTTCAAGAGCCACATGTGGACAATACAGTTCTAGTGGTGTAGACAGATAATAAACAAAGTAAATAAAAAAATAAGAGATGGAAACTAAGGAGAAAAATAAAGTTAGGGTGTGATGGTTTCAATTTTAGAGGGTTGCCAAGTTTAGTAAATAAGAATACAATCCACCTGATTAGATTTGCATTTCAGATAAACAGCAGATACTTTTCAGGTATAAGTATGTCTTACGCATGAAATATTTTATGAGACATAATCATCCTAAAACAATTGTTCCTTGTTTATCTGAAATGCAAATTTAATTGTATGTCCCGTATTTTATCTGAAAATCCCAAATAGAATTGTACTACATGTTGGATGGAGCAGGAGAGGTAAGTCGAAGACTCCTACGATAGCCTCATCTGAAAGAACAGACTTTTCATGTGTGGAGATTGGGATGTCTGAGGGCTAATCAAGGACAAAAATTAGGGGAGGGCAGAGGTCAGTGAAGGGTCACCTGTCCCTCCTGGACAGGAGACTATTGGAAACACATGTGAGATGCTGAGCAGATGAGCAGGGGAGACTGGCTGGAGAGAAGAAGCTGAGATGTATCGGAAGCCAGGAGACTGGGAGGTGAGTCTCCCTGGGAGAGTTGCAAACAGGAAAAGTCTGGGCACTAATGGATTGTGATCCCTCAGCAATCCCACAGGAACTTCCATTCTATAGCTGGAGAAGTTGAGGCTTGGAGAAGGGGAAGGATGTGCCAGAGTTGATAAAGCCCATCTGAGGCGGATCTGAGAAGAACCTTATGTTCTTTCCCCATCCCTCCTCTAGAAGGATCTTGCAGTTTAAAAAAAAATTTTTTTTGAATCTTGTGGCAAATGCATTCAAGATAAAATTTACAATTACAATCGAAGTATGCAATGAAGTGCTGTGTACGGTGTTCACGGTGTTTGATACTATCACTGCCATCTCCTTCCGGAACATTTTCATGACCCTAAAGGGAATGCCCATACTCAGGAAGAAGTTACTCCCATTTCTCCCTCCTCCCAGCTCTGGGGAAGCACAAATCTACTTTCTGACTCTATAGATTTGCCTTTTCTGAATATTTCACACAAATGCATTCAGATGGTATGTGTTGTTTTTCTTTGGCATCTGGGTCTCTGCTCCCCAATTTAACATTTGAAGTTTGCTCCTGTTGTAGCATGTAGCAGTATTTCATTTCTTTCTTTCTTTTTTTCCCCCCAGAATTTTATGGTGGTAAAATACACATAACAAACAGTTTCCCTTCTTAAGTGCACAGTTCAGTGATATTGAGTCCATCCATATTGTTGTGTCAGCCACCCCCACCCAGAACTCCTTTCATCTTGCAAAACTGGAACTTTGCACCCATAAAACGCCTCTTCCATCCCCTTCCCCAGACCCTGGTGACTACCACTCTCTTTCTAAGTTTGATGACACTACCTACCTTGTGTAAGTACGATCGCACAGTATTTGTCTTCCTGCGATCGGCCTATTTCATGTAGCGTAGTGCCTTCTGGTTTTAACCACGCTGTAGTGTAGGTCAGAATGTCTTTTTAAGGCAGGATGAGTTTTCATCCTTATAACTTCATCTGTTGATCAATACTTGAATTGGTTCTACCTTTCAGCTATTGTGAATAATGCTGTGCTCAAAGTGAGCACGTGAACATCGCTTTGAGATTCTCCTTTCAGTTCTTTTTGATAGATGCCCAGAAGTGGAATTGCTGGCTCATGTGGTAGTTATATCTTTAATTTGTTGAACAACTGCTATACTTTCTCATCGGGGCTCATCATTAGACACTTCTCTGACCACACTCAGGGCGTCCAGCTTATCCACAGGCTCAATGATACTTAGTTACTCTTTTTTTTTTGTTTGGGACAGCAGCATTCTAATGAGCATAGATAGTAGGTAACTCACTGTGGTTTTGATTTCTGTTTCCCTAATGGTCACTGAGACTGAGCATCTTTTCATCTTTTCACGTATCATTGGCCACTTTTATGTCTTCCTTGGAGAAATGTCTATTCAGGCCCTTTGCCCATTTTTGCATTGAGTTGTTTGTTCTTTTGTAGTAAAGGTTCAGGGGTTCTCTATACTGGGTATTAATCCCTTATCAGATACATGATTCACAAATGCTTTCTTCCATTCTGTTGATAGTGTTTTTTTTTTTTTTTTTTTTTGGTACCAGGGATTGAACTCAGGGGCACTCGACCACTGAGCCACATCCCCAGCCCTATTTTGTGTTTTATGTAAAGACAGGGTCTCACTGAGTCATTGAGCGCCTCGCTGTTGCTGAGGCTGGCTTTGAACTCGTGATTCTCCTGTCTCAGCTTCCGTAAGTGGGATTACAGGCATGCACCACCACGCCGGGCTTGTTGACAGTATTTTTGATGCACAGCGGTTGATTTTCTCAACATCTAACTTGTCACTCTTTCTTTTGTTGCCTGTGTTTTTATTGTTATATCCAAGAAATCATCGTGGAATGTGGGTTGTCGAGGTTTTGCCCTATGTTTTTTTCCAAATAGTTTTGTAGTTTTAGTTTTTCTGCTTTAGTTCTTTGATCTGTTTTGAATTAATTTTTGTATATGGTATCCAGTAAGAGTCCACCTCTGTTCTTCTGTATGTGGATACCCAGTTTTCTCAGCACTATTTGGCCAAAAGACTGCCTTTTCCCCACTGGATGCTCTTGGCACCCTTACCCTCAGTGGAGAGGGTTCATTTCTGGGATGTCTCTTCTATTCCCTTGGTCTCTATGTCTGTCTTTATGGCAAGTCTACTCTGTCTTGAGGACTGTAACTTTATTTCATCCTTTACATGCCATAATACTATTTCATTGTATGGATACACTGCACAAGCAACACCCCTCCAGGATGCACCCCCAGTGGCCATGCCCCACCACCTACAGTTTTCTGCCACTTCCAGGAGTTTATTCAGTTCTTACGGATTAGTCTACTGATGAAGTCAGAGCCTTCATGATCCAACCACTTCCCCAAAGTCCCAGGTAGGAACATGGCTGGGGACCAAGCCTTTAATACCTGAACCTTTGGGGGACACTTCATATCTAAATCATAACAATGTTATCCCTCAGAAGTGGGCATCTGATTGGCTGACCTTGACCTCAGTTCCCATTGCCTGGTCAGGGCAAGGAAGGTCACCTTGATCAACAGTCCCACCAAGAGTGACCATTATTGTCAGATAAAAGAGAAATAGATGATGGGCAAGGAACAGAAGAAATATTGATTAAGATAATTAAACATCACATTGCCTGGGTTTCAGGCTCTGTGAAAGACCCCTTGGGGGGAGCAGGAGCAAAAGAAATCATGGTGCTAAGGGTTTTGGGTTTTTATTGCAGGTGGAGCAGTGAGGGAGCTGGGTGGGGGTGGGAGCAGGTGCTTCAGAGCCTGGATAGTCTCTGACTCCACTGAGTGTTGGATCTACCTGTTCTCCTAAGAGCTCCCTCTTGGTAATCGAAATGACTAATGAGGCAAATCTGGCCGTGGGTTGTTCAGAACATGCGGTCAGCTTCCCTGACCTCACAGCCTGGAGCCTCTGTCCTTGGGAGAGTGAGGATTCTCTTCAGAACAGGCCTGTGTTGTCCTGCTTTAGTCACCGCCTGATGTCAGAAGCCACTCTGAGTCATCCTTTTGTGATCTCGTCTTGGGACAATGGTGAATAGTTGGTGCTTTTTCATTTCTCAGGGCATGTCTGAGATGAAAGCAGGGAGAAAGGACATGGGTACATTTCTTTTTGGGTTTACAGATCCTTTGCCTAGATACGACTGTAAAAATAACTCTGTGCTCACTTTTATGATTAGGAAATGACCAAAGTGTTATTGTGGAGAACTGGAAAAAAAGAAACAAGGAGGAACATCAAGATATCAAGCATCACCCTTAATCCCATCACGGTTCCACCAGACAGTGTATCATTTTGGGATCTAGCTTTGCTCTTTTATTTCAATGTACATATATGCCTGGACAAATGCACAGGAATTTTTCTAACTTCTATTGCTTACAGAGTCAATTGCCATGGTTTAAGCCTCAACGTCGCCTATAAAATTTTGCAGAACAAAGGAAGAAATTCATCGTCAATATGCATTGCCAGAATGGGAAATTAAAATCAAGGTCTAGTGGCATCCTGGTTAAACACTTGACTTCCGCAGTAATAACAGCTAATGTTTATAAAGTGGTTCCTCTGTGCTAAGTACCACTCCAAGCACTTTTTGTATGCGAGTTCACTTATTCTTCACAGCAAAGATGTAGGAATGATGATTATTATTACCATCTTACAGATGAGGACACGGGGTGTAAAGCAACTTGCCTAAGATCACATGGTTACCAAGCATGTGAGCTGGGAGGTTGACATGGCCAGCTGGCATCCTGAGCTGCTCTGGTCCATTGGTTCTCTGCAGTTAGAATGCAAGTGTCAGGAAGGGGATGCATCCTGTTTTGTTCAACTGTTCATTCCCTAAGTGTCACATAGATGCTCAGTAAATAATGACCAAATCGATGAGTCTCTCCTAAGCTCTGTGTGCTCAAGGACTTCTTAACTACTTTGAGAAACTGGTTCAATTCAAGCAAGTTCTGTCATCTTTCTCTTCAAAATAGGTTCTGACTGTACTTCCTTTTTTTTGGTACTGGGGATTGAACTCAGGGGCACTTAACCACTGACCCACATCCCCAACCCTATTTTGTGTTTCATGTAGAGACAGGGTCTCACTGAGTTGCTTAGCGCCTCACGATTGCTGAGGCTGGCTTTGAACTCGCGATTCTCCTGTCTGACCCTACTTCCTTCTGTACCCACCACCGCCCTTTGGGGCTAAGCTGCCATTGATCCTCCCTGGGACTCCTGCTTTTTCTCTTATTCTGCAGCCTCCCATCCTCAACCCTGGCTGTGGCCTATTCTTCATCCTGTCATCAGAGCCACCTCTGAGAACAAAGAAGAGGTTGTCCCTACTCAAATCCTCCAGTAACTTCTTATCACCCTTGAAACTGAACACAGGCTTCCAGGGTCTTCCATGGTGCTGTGTCTCCCTCCTCCACCCTCCTCTGCCCCCTTTGCTCATGGTCTTTAATGACATAGGACTTTTCCTGGAACACAGGAACTGTCTCTGAGCCTTTGCACTCTAGCTGCATAGATATGTTAGTGTAAGTGTGGGCAAGGTGCCAAGGTACACACTAGGCTATTAACACAGGTAATCTGAGTTGGAGTGGAGGGGAATCTGGAGCACTATTCATGTTTCCTATATTTTAGGCCAGTGTCCCATGTAACGAGGTTGGTAAGCATTCCTTAATTTTGTAGTTTTTAAGAGAAATTGAACAAAATAGGAAAAAACGAGTCCTTTCATGTCCCCTTCTCTCTTAGCTGTGGATGCGGGTCTCCTCCTTCTCTATAGCAAAGCTCTTGGGCTTCCTGTCTCATTTCTCTGCCCCATCTCTGCAGCTGCGAGGCTGATTTCTGAGCTGCGAGGCTGTCCTCACAGCCTTGCCAGCAGCCTCTCTGTGGCTCTTTTCTAGTTCTTGTCTCTCCCGGCCTCTCAGCCGCATTCAACACTGTCCACCACTCCAGTCTTCTTTTAAAAATCTTTTATTTTTAATTGTGGTAAAATATACACAACATTAAATTTACCATCTTAGCCAGGTGCAGTAGCGCACGCCTGTAATCCCAGCGGCTCGGGAGGCTGAGGCGGGGAATCACAAGTTCAAAGACAGCTTCAGCAATTTAGTGAGGCCTTAAGCAACTCAGCGAGACCCTGTCTCAGTATAATAAAATCTAAAAAAGGGCTGGGGATGTGGCTCAGTGGTTGAATGCCCCTGGGTTCAATCCTCAGTACCAAAAAAGTAAAAATAAAAATAAAAAATAAAAAAAAAAAAACAAAAAAAGCCTTAACTACTTTTTAAGGATGCAATTCAGTAATGTTAATTCTGGTCACACATTTGGTGTGTCACCCCCCCACCTCCAGAGCTCATTTCGCCTTGCAGAGCTGAGACTGCACCGATTTAACAACCCACCATTCCCTTCTCTCCCCAGTGCCTGACCACCACCGCTTTCTTCCTGGCACTATGAACTTGACTACGGTAGGTAGGTACCTTATTAAGTAGACTTATGCCGCCTTTGTCTTTTCATGACCATCTTACTTCACTTACTACAGTGTCCTCAAGGTCCATCCATGCTACACCGTGTGGCAGCAGCTCCTCTGTCCAAAGGCTGAGCAGTATCCCGTGTGCACAGACCATGCTCTGATTATTCCCTTGTCCCGTGATGGCCGGCTCTGAGATCGCATCTACCTTCTAGTTCTTGTGAATGATGCTGCTATGAACACCGGTGTGCTGTATCTCTACAGGCACCTCCTCCTGTGGAGGAAGGGCTTCCTCCATTCCTTCGCAGTCTCCTTTGCCAGCTTTTCTGTTCCTCTCTGAATCCTTAAGCCTGAGTGGCCTGCAGCTCTCTCTTAGGCCTCTTTCCTATCTCATCCATGCCGCCTGTGGCCCTCACTATCTTTATGCCTGTAATGCTGAATAATAATCATTATAGATAATTAGAAACATTCACTGTTTCCTACATAGCAGGAACTGCTCTACGTACTTCATGGGTATTATTTCATTTAGTCCTCACAATAGTGTTGTAATAATAGTTTGGTGCTATTATTACCATTTTGTACATGAAGTAACTGAGGAATGCAGAATTAGGTAACTTGCCCCAAGCTCGCAGCTAAAAAGAGGAAGCTGGGACTTAAATCAGGCAGTCTGTGTGCAAGGCCTCTGGTTTCAGCCATTAAGTTCTCCTCTGTCTGGAAATCTGCATCTGCAGCCTCGCGCGCTCTTCCCTGTGTGAGACCTTGCTGGTCACTCTGCAATCCATGCCAGGGAGCTCACCAGAGATTGTGCCAATGAGAGAGTCCTCTTTGCTCGGTAGGGAAGGCTCCTAAATGATACTTGGTGAAGTTATTGTATGTCATGCATTGAATTGTGTCTCCGCTGGGAAGATATGATGAAGTTCTTACCCAAGTGCCTCATAATAGGACCTAACTTAGAAACAGGGTCTTTGCAGAGGTAAAGAGGAGGTCAAGCCGGGCGCGGTGGCCCACGCCTGTAATCCCAGCACTCTGGGAGGCTGAGACAGGGGAATCACGAGTTCAAAGCCAGCCTCAGCAATGGCGAGGCGCTAAGCAACTCAGTGAGACCCTGTCTCTAAGTAAAACACAAAATAGGGCTGGGGATGTGGCTCAGTGGTCGAGTACCCCTGAGTTCAATCCCCAGTACAAAAAAAAAAAAAAAAAGAGGAGGTCAAACTAGACTAGGGTGGGCCCCTAATCCATAACACTGGTTTCCTTCTGGAAAGATGCTGTGGCACTGTGTTATGGCACCCTGGGAAAATAGAGCATTGTATGTTGCTCCTTATAAAGGATTTCTTTGGGCACACAGTAGACATTGTAGATTTGCTTGGAATTCAACCAGGGCAAAAGGGTTGTTTGTCCAAAGGGAAGTTTAGTGAGGCACTAATTTGAGCAATTGCAGGTGTCCTATTCGCTAGAGAACAAGTTCATTTATTTCTCAGTTCATTTTTTTTAGCAAACTTTTTTGAATGCCTGCTATGTTCCGGGGCCCATGCCAAGGAAGGATACTCTATTGAACTTCACAACTTTATTTTTCATACCTAAACTACTTTGTGGACTCATTCTTACTGTGACACAACACAGTGTCTGTCAAAGTTGGTACTTCCTAAAACAGGTGATAGAGTACAGGCATAAGATCATAGGCACCAGAGGTCAAATGCCTGGCTTTACCTCCTGGCTCTTCCACCTCCTAGCTAAGTGATCTCACCTGCCTCTGTCTTCTTATCTGTGAAATGGGGATAATAGCATCTACTTTTCAGGGTTGCTGTGATGCAAAAAGAACTGATTTTCCCTGGAGTGCCTACTATAGTCTCTGGTTTATAGCCAGTGAGACACACATTAATTATTAACAAGTGTTTGTTATTATTTGAAAAAAATAATTTGTTTTCTGTAGAAAGGCAAATCCATCATGGAGGGGCAACACTTTTTAAAATAGTGTAACAAGGAGCCCAGAGTTCCTTAGAGGGATTTCAGGTCATGACAAAGAAGGGGAGGCTGACAGTGAGGGATCCTTGATCTCGATTCCCACCCCACCAGGCCAGCTGGGACTTTTATAGTTTGCTCTTTCTTGGGAATCAGGTCTGCATTTCTTTTGAGCAGAGAATTGCCTATTTAAAAAGTTTGAAAACGAGCTAATGGGGTGGCATACACCTGTAATTCCAGAGACTCAAGAGGCTGAGACAGGAGGATCTCAAGTCTGAGGCCAGCCTCAGCAACTTAGTGAAGCTTGAAGCAACTTAGAGAGATCCTGTCTCAAAATAAAAAATAAAAAGTGGCTGGGGATGTGACTCAATGGTAAAATGCCCCTGGGTTCAATCCCAGTACCAAAAAATAAAAATAAAAGGAAAAAAGTTTGGAAACTACATAAATATAAATATAGTACTATTTTATGCATTATGTCCTGTGTTAAAAGGGCAAAAGAAAAAAATCTATATTACTTTCCTAATCAGATAAAGCATTAATAAAAGGGGAGGTAAATTTTTATTTTTTACTCTAGGATGTATCAATGATATATTACCATCTATGTTGATCATATTAAATAGTCTTCTGCAGTCTCCTAAATGCATTTAGATAAATGCTTATGTTCCACAGCAGGACCCTGGAGCTGGCCTCCACTCTCACTGTTCCTCATATCTACCTCTCTTTCCATGTTTATCAAACTTTGTCATTTTCTGAATGTGCTTGGCCTTTCACAGTTCCTTGTATTTGTAGATAGGTGGCCAACTTTTGGGGAAGCTCTGTCCTCCTTTTGGCCTACTCCTATTCATCCTTCAAAACCCAGTTCAAATGTTCCTTCTTACAAGATGCCGTCACTAGGTGAGTGCTTCTGTTGAGCACTCTCTGATGAATTCCTGCCGAGCAGTTACAGCCTGTGATGCTGCCCTCAGGGCACGCAGAGTGAAATGGAATGAATTGTGTCTCCCCAAGTGCACGTGTTGAAGCCCTAACCCCTAATGCGAACTGTATTTGGAAATGAGGTCATAAGGGTGGGCTCTAATCTGGCAGGGCTGGTGCTCATGTAGGAAAAGAAGGAGACACCAGGGTCCCTCTCTGTATCATGTGAGGACGCAGAGAGAAGGTGACCCTCTGCTAGTCAGGAAGAGGAACAATCAAACCTTTCTAGAGCCTTGACCGTGGACTTTCCAGCCCCCAGAATTTGAGAAAATAAAGATCTGTTAAGCCCCTGCCCTTTGGTGTTTTGTTAGGGCAGCCTGAGCTAATACACATAGGTTTGTCCAGGTGGCTGATTTAGGGCTGCAGAATGTTCTGAATGGAGAGCAACCATTCTGATTAGTTGGCTTCCATAATCTTCCAGTCAAAACTATGTTGCACATTACCCCTGGATGCAATTGTCTGTTAATTTGTCTCCTCTCATCCCACCCATGAGACAGAAGTCTGTTGGAGTGTAGGAACTATGTGCTATTCATCGATGTTTCCCAAGGCTCCAATAAATGTTTATTAAGTGACAGAATTCATCTTATTCTGCTTCCACAGACAAAAAAGATCATTTATTAAGGATATAAAGACCTGAACATTTGTTTTTAATTTAATATCCATGCCCTCAACCCAACCTTGTTTTTCTTGGTGTGACTCTCTTATAAAGCTAGCCCTGGGCAGAGGGTCCTGCCCCGTGGTAAGAGGGTGACTTGCAGAGCTGTGAAGCCAGAGGATCTGGAAGAAGGAGACCGCATGTCACTTGTATGTGTGAGCTTGCATGTGTATGTGTGGGCACTGCAATTGACTTCTGTGTAATAGAGAGAATAGATGCATCAGAAATTCAAGAAAAAAAGGTTTTATTCCTGTAGAGAGTTGAGAAAGTGATGGAATCTGGATTTGGGAGTCAGCTCCACCACTTGAGCAAGGCACTCATGCTGATTAGGTTCCTCAGACTTAGTTTCCTCATCTCTAAAATGGGTATGGCTATTAGAGGTTATGAGAAATTCTGGAGTACTGTTAGTTGGCCTTTTGTTGGGGGACCGGCACTACCAGAGTTGTGCTTTGGTTTAGCTAGGCCTTCTTCCCAGAGCAAAGAAAACTAGCACCATTTCATTTTTAGCTGGTTTGATGCCCAACATTTGTGAGCTCATGGAATCCACATTTTCCCCAAAGGTGATTAGGGCTAAACAGCTTCAAATCCAAAACTAACAGAACACATTCATCAGAGTGAGGCCGGGTGAGCCTGGAAAGGGCAGAGGCTTAGAGAGAACGTGCTTACCTCAGGGCCCTAGGAGGAGCCCAGGCAAGCTGGGTCCTGATGGTAGCCATGTGCAGAGGAGACGGCTGAGAGAAAAAGAGCAAGAGTCAGGGCCTCTTCTAAGGGGGTCCTTGCAGAAGGGGGGGTCCACTGGGTCTACTCCCTGGGGTTCCTATCTACTTCTGCATCATGGAAGAAGGTGAACACAAAAGAGAGAGTTTATGTGCATAAACTAAAAAAAAATCTTTATTTTTTGAGAAATTTCTGCTCTACAGAAAATTGAGTACAAAGTAGGAAAGTTCTCCCAGGCTCTCACCCCTCTCCTCAAGTTTCCTCTATTATAAGCCTCTTGCATTAGTGTGGCACATTAATTACAATTAATGAGCTGATATTAATTCATTATTTTTTAATTCATTATTATTAACTAAAGCCCACAGTTTATGTTAGTGCTCACTCTTGGTGGCATTTGTTCTACGAGTTTTGACAAATATGTAATGACATAAATCTGCCTCTGTGCTCCCCCACCCCAATCCCTGTGCTATCCCTACCACCCTCAACCCCTGGGGACCGCTGATGTCACTGAACACCTTTTCTGTGCAGTGTCCCTGCCAACGGGCAACACATTCTCAGTGCCCAGATCTGACCATTCCCTGCTGAGCACCCCTGGGTGGGAGTGAGCTCTAAGGTCAGGAGAGCTGACCCCTCCTCCAGGCGCCCAGAGGACTATCACAGGGATGATAATGTCCACGCCACAGGATTTTTATGAAGATGAAGTACATGAAAAATAAATTCCAACTTTACAGATGTTAATAGTCATTGGCATCTTGAATTTTGGTTGTGGGTAACTCCATCAAGGGTAAGCCAGTGTTTATTTTAATATGCAAAAGGGTTTGCTAAGCAAATCTGGGGACTGCAGGGCAATGTTTAACTTAGAGAATGAGCTTTTAAAAAACAATTAGCAGCTGCCATTTGTGAATTAATGTGCTGCCCAACTGGGCTGTTCCCCAAGGCTGAGTCCTCACGCCAGCTCTCCTCCCTCTGCTCTCAGCGGTACTCATTTATCTTCATGGCTTTTCTCATTTCCTTTTGGATGAATTCCAAATGCGTCTGCAGCCCTGGCCTGTCACCTGTCATGGTCAGCACCTCCCACTGTCTCCCGCACAGTTCCACCCAGATGTCCTGCCTTTGTATCAAATGCAGAAGTCAAAGCTAGTGCCCTCGAGGGTGCGGAGAGACTGGTTCCCATGCATGCGGCGGGTGAGGGTGGGGGACAGCAGGATAGTGGGTCCTCAAAAACTTAAATCTAAAATTACCATGTGATCTGGCAATTCCAACTCTGGGAAATATTACAACTAAAAGAACAGAAAGCAGGGGTTCCAACAGATATTTGTACACACATGTTCACAGCAGCATTGGTTACATTAGCACAAATTATTCATGTCCGTTGATGAACATAGACACAAAACGAGGCACATCCTTCCTGTGGACTCAACCTTAAGAAGAAAGGCAGTTTTACCACAGGCCATGCAGGGATGAACCTGGAAGGCATCATTTTTTTTAAACGTGTATTGGTGCATTATAATTATACATATTAGTGAGATTCATTGTTACATATATTCGACACACACACAACATAATTTGGTTGATTTCACTCTCTAGTAGACCTTTCTTTTTCCTCCTCCCTCCACCTGGTCCTCTTCCTCTACTTTCTGATTTCCCTTTTATTGCTATGAGACTCTCCCTCGTCTTTTTTTTTTTTTTTTTAAATTTTTTTCTAGGTTCCACATATGAGAGAAAACATACAACTCTTTAACTTCTGAATGTGGCTTATTTCACTTAACAGAAAATTCTCCAGTTCCATCCATTTCTCTGCAAATGACATAATTTCATTCTTATTTATGGCTGAATAAAACTCCACATTTTCTTTATCCATTCATCCACTGATGGATACCTAGGCTGGTTCCATACTTTGGCTATTGTGAATTGTGCTGCTATAAACATGGGTATGCCTGTATCACTGTAGTGTGATGACTTTAATGCTTCAGGATAAATACTGAGGAGTGGTATAGCTGGGTCATATGGTGGTTCCATGACTAGTTTTTTGAGCCTCCATACTGATTTCCATAGCAGTTGTACTAATTTATAATCCCACCAACAGTGTCTAAGGATTCCTTTTCCTCCACATTAGAGGGCATCATTCTAAGTGAAATAAGCCAAACATAAAAGAACAAATATTCTGTGATTCTACTTACATAAAGTACTTAGAGTGGTCAAATTTATAAGACAAAGAAGAATGGTTATTGCTAGGGGCTTAGCAGATGGAGAAATGGGAAGTCGTTTATAAGCAGAGTTTCAGTTCTGCAAGATGAAAACGTTCTGCAGATGGAGGGTGGGCGATGTAGGATTCAGTGGTGGAGTGCTTGCCTCACATGCACAAGGCCCTGGGTTCAACTGCCAGTACTGCCAAAAGTTCCGAAGATTGATTGCCTAACAAGATGAATACACTTGACATTACCCAACTGTACACTTAAAATAAGATGGTCCACTTTATGTTTGTGTGTCTTTTAATGTTATGTGCAGTTCACCACAGTCAAAAAATGTAGTTCCTCATCTCAGCTCAAAAGAGATGGTCCTGTGAGAGGGGTGGAGAGCAGCAGTTAACCGTAGGCTCTGGTACTTGACCGTTGAATTGGAATCCCAGATCTGTGGGACCTTACTTGGACAAATTTCTTAACTTCTCGGTTTCAGTTTCCTCATCTATGAAGTATAAACAGAAGTGCCTACTTTACAAAATTAGTATGAGGATTAGATGAGAATATGTATATAGAGCTTAGAAGAATGGTCAGCATGTAGTATATGCTGGTGAAATGCCAGCTATTTTACATGTTTCCTTTTTTCCTGAAAGGACCTTCCCTCTCTTCTCCTATCTGAATTCTCCACATCTTGCAAGACCCAGATCAAAAATTTTTTAAAATATTTTTAGTTGTAGATGGACACAATAGTTTTATTTTATTTTTATGTGGTGCTGAGGATCGAACCCAGTGCCTCACACATGCAAGGTGAACACTCTACCACCGAGCCACAACCCCAGCCCGACCCAGATCAAATTTCCTCTCCTTTTTTTTTTAAAAATATTTTTTAGTTATAGGTGGACTCAATATATTTTGTTTGTTTATTTTTATGTGGTACTGAGGATACCCAGTGCCTCACATGTGTAAGGCAAGCACTCTGCCACTGAGCCACAACCCCAGTCCCTCACCTCCTTCTTAAAATTGTTTGACCATGATGACCATTAAGAACTGTCTGCTTTCAAACAATCATGTATTTGCAGACGGTAGCACTCGCTTATATAGTACTGCTTTGTATTGTATATTAGTAATAGTTATATTTATGACTAATGTCATTGTATCTGTATAATCAAACGGCTTTTGAAAACCATTGGAGAGGTGTGAAATACTTAAAATGAAATTCAGGAGGAGCTGGAGCTAGGTAAAACATTGTTAGTGTTGCATGTGATGTGTGCTGGGTTCTCCTGAAAGAAGACTCTGACAAGGACCAGGAATGCAGTTTATTTGGGAAGTTATTTCAGGAGTAAGGACTAGGGAGAAGGAGGGAAAGAAGAACCAACAGAAGTGTATGTTATTGAGGTCACTGTGATCTCAACTGGAGCTTGATCTCCTTGATCTTCTGAGGGTTGTCAAGAAAGTGTCTGCCTGAGAATTTCCCACTAGGAGCAGTGACATCAATCTTGGCTTCTGTCTGCGTGGTTGAAGTTGCCCCTGGGGGTGGTAGTGCCCTTGCATTTCTGGGCTGACATGTATGCTTGGTGAGCAGGTGTCTGATGGCATCAGAGAAGTCCTGGGGCAAATTCTTTGGGCACAGTGCTGTCAGCAAAGAGTTGATGGAGCCACCAGACACAGCTTTCCCCACAGTGTAAAAGATGGCCAAGAGTCATTCCAAATTTAAAACCCACCAGCCAAGTAAACTAGGAAATTGCTTCTTTTCGGATAGTCTCAGCCATCAGCCCCAAATTGCTCACATTTAGGTTCTATGACTACTCTATTTCCTTTGGCCAGGGAGTTGAAATTTTCTGATTGAACAGGCTTATGTCAGAAGAGTCCCACAATACCATGACTGAAGGTTGGGGATGAATGATTCCTTGACAGATGTCAAACAGGCAAAAACCATGTTAGCTGCATCTGGAGTTCCCATTAAAAAATGTACATGTAAGGATTACCATGGAATCATAACAACTATTAAGCAAAAAGCACATTTGTTTAAGCTACATCTGATTCGTTATTGTATTTATTATATAATCAATTCTTCAATAAATAACCCAAGTTGGTGGGTGGTGAAGTAAACGACATGGGTGGTCTTAGTGCTCCTGGTGAGTCTTGCCTCCCAACACTTTGCTCTTACTTGGTGGGATTTTCAGCATTTCACCAAGGCCAGGTTTCTCATTTTGCCCTGGGTCAGTCAGTGTACCTCCCTCATTGGAGGATGCAGGAGGAGAATCTGGGCGATGCTAGGGCGTTTCTGACCGTGACCCCCTTCTTCTTCTATGCAGTCTCCAGTAACACCCAGGGGACCTGCGAGATGGGGCCACTACATTGCCATTATGATGTGGCCTGAAAGGGCCTTTCCCTGATGGCGATGTTTGTTTAACAATGTCTCATTGGAGAGTATTGCGATCTGCATGTATTAGCCACTTATTCCACAGTAGGCCCTGGGCTAAGTGCTTTCAGCATTATCTCAATTTCACAATAACCTCCAAAAATAGATATCATTATGCTCCTTTGAGGAAAATGGTGTTTAGAGGCTTTATGTCAACCAAGAGGCTTACCTGTGTCCTCGCTACCACATCAGAACAATCTGGATAACTCCCACGGGGCTTATCTGTGACCTCTTTAAACCACTGTTCATAATTAAGGGGAAAATACGAAAAAGTATGACTGAGCCTGCATTGAACTATGTGATTAGAATTTAAAGCCAGTTCTGCCAGACAGATTCCCAACATTTTCCTTTTTGTATGTTTTCAAACACTGTAAGAGAATAAATAGAAATTGTTCACTCCCACTCCCTCTCCCAGCTCCCCAGTGCCCCCACCTCCAACCAGTCATACCCACCACTACTGGCATCTTTGTAGGTTTATGCAGACATAAGAAATAAGAACAGATAATATTTTCTTTTTTTAACTTAAAGCTGATTTTATATGCTATTGTGCATTTTTATTTTATATGCTATTGTGCATTTTTCTTTTTCCAGGATTTTTCAACTTAATAATGTAAGTTCTTTCTAGAGTGATTCACAGAGTCTCTTTATGTTTCCCCCCTTGGCTGGATAGTACCCCAGCCTGTGGACAGACCATGGTGTTGACCCAGACCCGTACTGGTGGGTGTTTAGCAGCTTTCTGTATTTTGTTATTCCAGGCCCTGCTGCGGTGGTTAAACTGGTCTCTATGCCACTGCACACGTGCACGGATATCTGTAACTTCAGGTGGAGACCACTTTTCCCTGTAGACAACCAGCGACAGAGGTCTGTTTTTAGGGGCAATTCAGACTAGAATCCTATTCTTCCTGCTGAAAACTTCCAAAAAGAACTGACCCCTCATCTCCTGCATACGTAACCCTGAGCTTGTCATTGGGCACTGCTGGGCCTCTGTTTCTTTACCTGTGAGAGGACAAGTTTGGCCTCATATTGGCTTCCGTTCCTCTGTGATAAAGGACCTGGTAGGACAGACTCTTGCTCCACAGGTTTTATTGGCTGCTATAACTGGAGAGTTTCCACCTCTGAATTGGTAATTGAGACTGGGGAATGGGAGGCCTCTGAGCCTCAGGTTTCCCACCTATAGGGTGGGGGCAGTCATCCCTCCACTGTCTGTAAATTTATCATGATATCGCCAACACCTAAGGCACAGTTTCTGGCACATGGAATGCAGTCAATAGATAAATGAATGAATAAATGAATATCTATTTTGCAGCGTTGTTATGAGGGTTGAGTAGGATAATGTAATAGACACACACTCCAGTGATTAGCATAGTGCCTGATTAGTAGGTTGTGCCCCATAGATGGCCTTCTTGGCATTACCATGTTGAAAAAGGGAAGGGCGAAGGTCTGGGAAACGAGACTGTGGAGTCCATGGGTGGAGCAGGTAGAACTGGCCTTGGTCACTGAAGCTGCTCTGCCTGGCCTTGCTGGTGAATCTGGCTCTCTTCCTTTGTCCTGGGGACTGGCCAGGGAGTTCTTATCCTCATGTGGTGAATCTGTGAGCTTTGAGGCTGATCCTGTACGTGGGGATGTATAATTACCCAGAGGGGTTATGAAACTATCAAAAATCACAGTGGACCTCTAGACTGTTCTCTAACCATCTATTGACAGAAAATCCAGGGCCTCCTCCAGGATTGGCTCACTTTCAATTCACTTAAAATCAGTTGGGGGGGTGCTGCGGTTATGGCACAGTGGTAGCGTGCTCGCCTAGTATGCGTGAGGCACTGGGATCGATCCTCAGCACTCATAAAAATAAAAGAAAGATATTCTGTCCACCTACAACTAAAAAAATAAATAAATTAAAAAAAAATCAGTTGGGATTGCCCAGCCAGTGATAGCTGCCTGCTTAGTCTCCAGCCCAAGACCCCTCCAGCCAAGACCTGCTGGACTACGAGAAGGAAGCCCTGTGCCTCCTCCAGAAAACGGCACCGTAGCAGAGGCCTGTGCCTTCCCTCGTCACCCCTGCCCTCTGCTCCCCTCCTGAACATTAGAAACGATGAATTTATAATTTTCTGCAAGCCAGCTAATTGTCTTCCACATTTTCTTTTCTTTTGGCTTCTTAAATCAAATCCAACTTGTCGCCCAGGTGCTTGGCTGAGGCAAAGCCAGTTTCCAAAGCAGAAAGGAAACCTTCAGTGTCCCTAAGCTAATTGTTTTTAGGGCCTGCTCATCTGTACTCTGCGCAGTCCTGCAGGGGATCTGTGGGGAAGCTGGCTGCTGCAAGCACAGGCTCCTTGAGGGACAAGATGGGAAAGTTGGAGAAAATGAGGGAGAGGAAGAGCAGAGGAGTTGGGGAGGAAAGAGAAATGCGAAAAGCCAATGAAAGAGTCCAGCTGTGAGGCCAGCCAACCACACCCCATCTCCTCTCTCTTTTTTTGTAGAGGAAAGAACCTGCCCAAGTTGGCCAGCGAGAGAGGATGGAGCAGCATCCAACCTGGGTCTGCCCAGCGTCAGGACTCTGGTGCGCACACGAGTCCTCGTGGGGAAAGGGTTATGTGGCCAGGTAATTTGAAGACTCAAAGTGTCATTAGGAAATGAGGATCCTAGAAGGCCTTGCAGCAGGGACACCTATTTAACTGGGGTTAATCTAGCATTTCTCAAACTATCCAATCCTCCTGTCCTGCTTGTTTGTAAATATATGTCTTCCTCCCTCCCTTCCTCTCTACAGGATCACACTTATGCCTTCCAGTTCAACTCCAGGGGCTCCGTCTGGCCTTCCCTTTACCATATTTGGAACTCTCTTTCCAGACAGTGCATAAATGGAAACTCACTTGTTTAATCCTAGAATGTGCGTGATATCATTTTGGTATTGCTAACCTATACCTCGGTGAAAAACAAATCCACTGCTTGAAGTTCAATGTTTGAGGACAGATCTTTTTGTTGTTAGCCTGAAGCTATTTAGTCAAAGATACTGTGTTCAAGATTTACGTAGGTTCTTTTACAGCCCCTCTGAAGATTTATCTTTTTAAAATAGAGTTAGGTCATGTATTTCTATTTTTCTTTTGCTCCCCTGATCATGTTGATTTTTTTCCTTGAGTATGTGAAACATAATTTGATTCTAAAAGTTAAAACAATGTAAAAGGTGTGTTCAGAGCTGTCACTCACTCGTCCCATCCACACATCTTTTCTATCTCATTACCACCCCTTCATGTAACTAATTTCATCTGTTCCTGACTTATCCTTCTGGTGGTTCTTTTTGCTTACCAGATATCTGTGAATGTGTGTGTGCGTGTATGTGTTTTAAACTTCTGGCCACGTGCAGTGATGCATGCCTGTAATCTCAGCAACTTGGGAGGCTGAGGCAGGAGGGTAGTGAGTTCCAAGTCAGCCTCAGCAACTTAGCCTCGGTCTTTTTTTAAAAAAAAAATTTTTTTTAATTGTTGATGGACACAATGTCTTTATTTTATTGCCTTGTATGTGGTGCTGAGGATCGAACCCAGGGCCTCATGCATGCGAGGCAAGCGCTCTACCGCTGAGCTACAATCCCAGCCCTTAGCTTCAGCCTTAGCAAGGCCCTAGGCAACTTAGCTAGACCTTGTCTCAAAAAAAATAAAAAATAAAAAAAGGGTTAGAGATGTGGCTTAGTGGTAAAGTGCCCCTGGGTTCAAAAAAACAAACCAAAACAAACCAGAAACAAGACAAAAAACCAACCAAAACAATAACAACAAAAAACTCTTTTGAATTACTCAGGGTCTTCAAGAGAAATAGCACCAATAGGCTGTATCAATAGATATGGGAGAGGGTTTTATTAGGGGAATTGGCAGGTGATTATGGAGCCTGAAGTGTCCTAGGATAGGCTTTCTGAAAGCTAGAGAACCAGGGGAGCTGGAGCATGGCTCAGCACAAGTCCAAAGGCCAAGAACCAAGCAAGCAACTCTCCTTCTCAGGCTAAAGGCCTGCAGGAGGGGCTCTGGTTCTTCCAAGACTGGAACACCTGGAATTCAGACATTCCAGGGCAGGAGATGCACCTGTGTCTGTGATGGGGGATGGGGAAAGGGAAATGGGAGAAAAAAGGGAAAGAAATGAACACTTGCCTCTTCTCTGCTCTTTTGTTCTATCCAGGCTCTCAGCCAGTTGGAAGATGCCCACCCACATAGTGGAGCGGGTCCCCTCTCTCAATTCACTGCTTCAAATACCAGTCTCTTCTGGAAGCACCCTAATGGTTATGCCTAGAAATGATGCTCTTCAGCCATCTGGGCATCCTTTAATCAAATTGACACCCAAAATCAACTGTCGCACTTTCTTATACAAACGAGGGCACTTTGCTTTTTCCACTAATTTGTAGTTTCTAGAAGTCACTCACTATTATTATTATTATTATTATTATTATTATTATTATTATTATTTACAGCTGCATAGCACTCTATTGTGGGGACATACTATGTTTTCAACCAGTCTTCTGCAAATGCACATTTAGGTTGTTTCCAATATTTAGCAATTACAGAAAAAGCTGCAATGATCAATGTTGTGCATGTGTATTTTTGTGGATCTTCAGGGTAAATTCCTAGATGTGAGATTGCAGGTCCAGAGGGGAAATGTAGATGCACTTCTGTCAGATGTGGCCCCTGTCCCCTCTAACAGTGCCATGCTAGTTTGCGTCCTCGGCCCAACTGTAGGGGAGGGTGTGCTTTCCCATGGCCTTGACAAAAGTATGTGTTGTCACTCTTTTTAACTTTGCCAAGCCAATAGGTGGGACCCGTTATCTCCTTGTGGTTTTAATTTGCATTTTTCCCAACTTGAGTGAGGTTGAATATCTTTTCATTTGTTTAAGGGCTGTTTTCTTTCTTTGTGAATCATCTATTCAAGTTTGTCTATTTTCCTATCAGGCTTTTAATCTTTTCCCTCTCCCATATTTCAGAGTCTGTGTTAGGAGAATTAGCCCTTTATTTGTGATAACAATTACAAATATTTTCTCCTATTTTTTTTCTCCTATTATTTTAACTTTGTAGTATTTTTTGTCATGTTCTGAGAGTTTAAATTTTTTTTCTTGTGGTCCGATTGATCAATCTTTTCTTTTTTTGCATCTGGATTTTGAGTCATAATTAGAAAACCTTTACCTATTCCCAAATTATAAAGGAATGCACATATCTTTTCCTCTAGATCTTATGTGGCTTCATTTTTCTACATTTAGATCTCCGAGTTTATTTTTGTGTTTGGTGTGAGGTATGGCTCTGTTGCTATCTTTTCTCCAATATCTACCCCGTTGTCTCAGCACCATTTATTAAAAAAACAACTTCTGCTCCTGAGAGTGTTTTAAATATACTCCTTGGTCAATCTGGCCAAAGTTTCTGGCTTGAATCTCCTCCTCAGATTCATTTCTCCTGGTTGACATGGTTCTGACCTCTGGCTGGCCAGCTAAGCCCCAGATGGCCATGCCAAGGGCTTGGTGATGACAGGTCTGTGGCAGGGCAAGGCCACGTTTCCAAGTGCAGCATCTGAATTCCACCCTCTGGCCTCATGTACTGGATGCCATGGTAGCTTTCCAGTTCACTGCCAGTGGTTATTTCCACATGTTGAAACTTCACCAGCTGCTCTTAGCCCTAAATTGCTGTGGTGTATTTTCCTTTGGTCTCTAAAAATGCAAGGCATCCCTTTAAATACAACTTTCAAAGTTTGTTTTGCATTATTCTTGTTCTAAATCCAGATGACCTAGTGAAGTGGAGAAAAGATGAAGAGACAAAGAAAGAAAAGAATATTCCTCTCTCACATTTCTCTTAGAGTTCTTCTTATCTGTCTGGACTGATGTTAGATTGTAAAAACTGAAGGCATATTCTTTTTCTTCAGGGAGCATGTGTTAAATACCTGCTGCATGCTAGTTCCGGGATAGCTCTGGACAAGGCACCATCCTGGCCTCCTGGAGCTATGGTCTAATGTGGGGCGGATGAACTCAACTGGAATTAGATAATAACAGCTGTTAGGTAGAGGTATGGAATAATCTGGAAAGTGTAGGAAAAGAAGAATCTGTGATTTGTGACTTTATAAGGTCAGAATGAAGGTTGGAGAAAATCTTTCTAGACTGCCTTTGTAATAATAATACATACAGTACTGTTCTGTGTTTAGAAAGCCCTTTCATTTCTAGTGTCTTATTTGATCTCGAGAGCACCACTATCTGGTTGGTATTGATGCCACACTCATTTTGCAGATGAGGAAACTGAGGGTTGCAGATACTAGTGTGTAAAAGCATAACAGGTGTGAGTCCAGAGCTTCTGATTCCAGTGTCTATTCTCTCTCTGCCATTGCCTATCTTCTCTGAATATGTTTTGTGGCCAACTCTTCCTGGAATTTGCAGGAAAACATAGGCATGCGCAGCCTGAACTCTTTAGGGTGAGGTCACTTGCCGTGTCCATTTTCGAGTAGGTAGAAACACTTAGAAATTTGCTCCCTACTGCTTTGCTCACACTTCCCTTGTCTCCACTTCTCTTTTCTGTCTAGCTTTCCCCTTCAAAAGTGGGAACAATAATAGCAATGAAATCTAGTAAGAGTGCTGATGGAGAATAAGGGGGAATATGTATGTGACATTGGTTGGAAATTATAAAATACTAACCCAACAAGGATGATTATTGTAATTTTCTCTGCCAGCATACTCACAAAGAACAGACAACAATAGCCAACAATAGCTACTACACTTTGATAGGTTGCTATGTGCTTGGGGCCGCGCCAGGCACTTCATGCACAATATCTAATTTAGTCCTCACAGTGGCCCAGTGAGGGACGAATTCTCATCCTTATTTTATACATGGAGAAACTCAGAAAGGTGAAATCACACAAGTAGGATTTGAATCCAGCATGAAACCCAAATCTGCTTTCTAGAAATCTGGGTGGGTTGAGAAATAGGGAGAAAAGGCCCCTGGTTCCTTCCAGCCCATGCCTTCTATCCCTCGTGAACCTCACTCCTGACCACCAGTTTTCCTGACTTTGTCCCCTGCTTTGCTGCATGGCTTTCAGCAGGAATGAAGAATGGCCTTAAGGTTTATGTGAGGGAGTTTGGTCCCTATGGCCCTGGGGAGAAGCTCAGAGGCCTGCCCAGCTCCTATCGCTTTGAGGGACAGCATGCGCTTCTGTCTTCCAAACTGCAGCGTGAATACTGCCAGCTCTGAGAACCAAGACTAGGGGAGAAGAGGGCCAAGGAGACATGGGCAGCAGCCCTGGGTGGGTTTGGGGCTGGTTGTCTCTGTCTCACTGAGCCCACAGTCCCTGTGCCACTCTGTGGCTGCCCTTGGCTTTGTCTAGACCAGAGGCATCCCTGGGGATATTTGGAACATACGGTTGTTCTTTGATTGTTTTGTCTTCTCTTGGAAAGACCACCTGCCTGGTCTCAGGGGCACATGGGCTCCTTCCAAAGTAGTTGGCCAGGATCTGCCGTCAGTTGAGATGGGGGAGGTGGGGTGGGTCATTCAGAATCAGCATTTGGTGTGAGAAGTCAAGCTGGACCAGCTTCACCTAAAGGGGGACCGGGTAGCAGCACGTACGGCTGCGGGCGTGTGGCGGAATGCGCTGGGTGAGATCACCACTCATTGCTTTTCCAAAGCAGGAATCCTCACGTGCTCTCCACCCTCCTGGGTTCCATTTGTCTTTTTAGGGTATGCGTGTGTCAGTGTGCCCACGATCAAATCCCTAGGACGGCGTGGAGATGCTGGTGAGAGGAGCTGTTCGTCCACCTTGCAAATGTTGGGTCTGTGTTTACAGAATCTCAGTTGCTTTGCTGAGAGTGCCTGATGACTTTCTGGGGTGGGGTCTGGGGCCAGCAGGGCCTGAGAAGAGAGATTTCAAGTCCATCACCTGAGCACAGGGAACCTGGAACCCTCACTGCCCCGTCTAGAAGAGAATGTGAGGTGCAGGATCAAGAAGTATGGGGACACTGCCTCCCTGGCTCTCAGCGGGCAGGAAAAGTCACCTTCAGTTCTGCAAAAAGAAAGAGCTCGTGGGTCCAGCTGCAGGCACCTGCCACTTCCTCTTATGATTCTCCTTTGTGGCCCCTACCTAAAGAAAGCCAGTGTATCTAATATGTTTGGGAAGAGGAAGCTTTACCACTGCTGCTTATGGTCTCAGTCTCTGCCTAGAGATGAGTCTCAGCTTTCTTTGGTCAGAAATCCAGCTCTCCCCCACTGGCATCATATCAAGAGCTCAATGCATTTGTTTTGTTTCTGTGCAACAAATGACTTTAAAATCTAGCACTGAGCCTTGAACACAGCGCGACTTAGCTCACAGCTCCTATGGGTCAGGAATCTGGGAGGCACTGTGCTGGTCCCTGTGGATCAAGCTATGCCATGAAGCTGCCAGGTGGAGTGGCAATCCCTTCAGGCTCACTCATACCTTTGATCTATCTCTACACTATGTTTTCCTAGCATGTCCCTGCATTTGGTCTTTGCTCATGTGCCACTTGCACCTTTTAACACCATCATCTAGAGAGGGGGAGAAATTTCAGAATTGAGTCCCGGCTCCACTTTGTTTACAGCCCATTACTCAAACTCTCTCTCTCCTGCCACATTTCACTATAGGCCGAAAGAAGAAACCTGTGGCATCTTTGACACTTTGCTTGGGAATACTCTTAGCTATATCATGCAGCTCATTAGTCACACTCTCTACTTGCCCTATAACAGCAGGAGAGTGTGTTGCTAAGCTTTCTGCTGCTCCATGACAAATGGCCCCTTTCTTTCAGTTTCCAATAAGATTTTCTTTGATTTCCTGAAAGCCTTCCTCATCTTTACATTCTCAAAAGTCCATGGAAGTGCCGAGTGCGGTGGTGTATGACTGTAATCCCAGCAGCTTGGAAGGTTGAGGCAGGAGGATTGCAAGTTCAAAGCCAGCCTCAGCAAAAGCAAGGCACTAAGAAACTCACTGAGACCCTGTCTCTAAATGAAATAGAAAATAGGGCTGGGGATGTGACTCAGTGGCTGAGTGTCCCTGAGTTCAATTCCTGGTACAAAAAGAAAAGTCCATGGTAGTTGTGTTGAAGGTTGGATGTTTCTGGCTCAGGTCTCTCAAATTGCATTCAGATTGTTTGACTGGGGGTGGAAGGATCAACTGGAAGCTTCACCTATGTGATGGTTTGCAGGCTTCATTCCCTCATCAGCTGTTGGACTGAGGCCCTCAATTCCTCATGGGCTGCTGGAATGGGGTCTCAGTTCTTCACTAAACCATGCAGGCCTCTCCACAGGGCTGTTTGTCGAGTGGTCCCTGGCTTGTTCTAGCATAGGTGATCCAAGAGAGAATGAAGGAGATGGAAGCCATTGGCTGCCTAACATAATCTTGAAAGTGACCTTTCATTACTTCTGTCATGTTTATTCAGTTAGAAATGAATCATTAAGTCTACCCTACTGTCATGAGCGGCATGCGTAATTAATAATTACTCAGAGGCGGATTGTCTTTAACTGCAAGTGTATGTTCAATCACAACAATCATCAAATATAATTAATTAATGCAAAAGTGTTGGGTGTGCTGGAGCACCCCAACTACAATTCAATGTGCACTAATTAAACACTATCCTAGGACAACTAAACACTACTGCAATTCACACAATCCTAGGGCAACTAAACATTACAATTAATTCACACAATCCTAGGGCAACCATGAGCCCCAAAATACCTCCAATGCCAGGTGACTTCTCTTAGCCAAAGAGCAGATGTTGTCCTTGTCTGATGGTTCTCTTCAGCCAACGGCTGGACATCAGGGAATGGTGGAGCTGATCCAGGGACAGAGAACAAGGTGGCTGGTTTTACTGATGTCCTTGGAGCAAGCCCAAAATGTGGCAGGATAAGTAGTTTAAAAGCAGTTCCAAGTTGGTGTAAGCTGGTGATTGGTTATACCCAGTAAAAGCCAATATCCATTGGTTATGTCCAGTGAGATAGTGTAATTGCAACTGGGCCTTTCTTTGCACATGTGCATGGGTTGAGCTCCCTATCAATTGTAACCAGTAGGCCCGTGGTTAGGTACCCCTTACAGCCCCCATCACTTGCAAGCAGGCATGACTAAGCAAGTCAATGGCTGCTGTTCCTTATGGCCAGCAACCCAGTGAGTCTCCAGCATGTCTAGGCATGTCCATGGCATATGCTCTTTACACCCACACTCAAGGATAGGAGATTACACAAAGGCCTTAACACTAGGAGGCAGGGATCATTGGGCTGTCTACACACTAGAATTAAAACACTTTCAGGTACAAATATTTATTGAGCAACTACTTCATGCCAGATGGTTTTCTTGGTGGTTAGGTTGCATAGGTGAGCAAAACTGACAAAGATGACTGTTTTCTAGGAGCTTCCAGAGAGAAGGGCCCACGCATAGTTTGGAAGGCATGTGAGAAAAAGGTGGCTTTGAGAGAACACCAGAAGTTCACAAGCATGGCAAGCTAGTTGGGTCTTGGATATGTGGTTGATACCGATTACAAAGGGCCTTCAGTGCTATGCTGAGCATTTGGATTAATACCAAAAGCAGCCAGGTAGTCTTAGTGGATTTTAAGTGGTGTGGTCATAACATATGTGACAGGGCAAGATGGATCCCAGGGGATCAGCTGGGAGGTGGATGTAGCAGCTCAGGTAAGCCATGATGTTGCCACCAATCAGTGGATGAATAAAATGTGATATATTTATACAAGAGGATAGTGTTCAGCAAGAAGAAGGAATGGTGTACTGGTATATGCTACAAAATGGATAACCCTTGAGTCTACGACGCTAAGTGAAAAACAGTGAGTCACAAAAGACCATATATTATCTGAAATGCCCAGAATAGGCAAGTCATCCATACAGATAAGAAGTAGGTTCATGGTTCCCTAGGACTGGGGAGGATGCAGATTGTGGGGGTGGGGAGTCACAGCTTAAGGATATGAAGTTTCATTTTGAGGAGATGAAACACAGTTCTTAAATTGATTGTGGTGAAGATTGCACAACTCTTCAAATGCAGTAAAAACATTGAGTTGTACACACCAAATGGCAGATGGTAGGGTACATGAGTTACATCTCAATAATGTTGTCATAAACACACACACACACACACACACACATACCCAAAGAGAAGAGATGTGATGGTGGCCTAACCTTAGTGAGTTCCTGTAACTTTTGAGGCCTGTTTTGGGACTAGTCATTTCCCCTCATGCTGCTCCTGTTCAGTTCCTCAAACCTTCTTAAATCTTGTTTTGTGACACCATTTCCTATTTTCATGGGCACCTCCTTACTGCTGGTTTCATATCCCTTGCTCTTTTCTCACCTTTGTCTTTACTTCTACCCCTTGGGGTTCCCACAGTCCTGTTCCTGGAGTCCCCTCTGCCCCAGCTTGACCATGTTTGCTGCTCTTGGCCTGTCCCTCATTTGGTCCTCATGTTGCTCATGTGTCCTGGGCCCCAGCTCTCTGAGTCTGACCTTAGCACAATACTTCATTTTCTGCTCCCCATTTCCATCTTGGCTGTGCCCTTGGAAAGACCTCGCCCCGCTGCGAGACTTGGAATAAGCACACAGTACCTGAGGGAGAGCCGGGGCTGAGTCTGTGAAATTATCCAGCTGTAAACCAGCAGGGGAACTGTCACGGTTTACAGCACGTTTCCCCATGGGCAGATCTGCAAAGTATAATGGGCAGGTTGGGGGCAGCGGATGTGCACGCACGATGAAACACTCCTTGTCATCCTGGACATCCTGCCTCACCCACCTCCTACTCTGGGCCAGGTGGTTAATGTGCAGATCTGTTTGAATTTTCACAGCCATCCTTTGAGACTGGTTATTGTTAATCCCAATTATCACAAGGAGAATTTGTGGCTCCTAGAGGTGAAATTACCAAGCTACAGTCACATAGCAAGTGAGTGGCAGAGTTGGAATATCCTATCAAATGGCTGCAGGGCAAATATTTCTGTCCTCTCCCAAACTCCTGTTGATGCTTAATTCCCCACAGCAACAGCTTCTGGAGATGGTGTCTAGGTGTCAATCATAAGGCTCCGCCCTCATGAGCAGAGGAATGCTGATCACAGAAGAGCTTGAGGGCTGGGGTTGTGGCTCAGTGGTAGAGCACTTGCCTAGCATGCGTGAGGCACTGGGTTCGGTTCTCAGTACCACATATAAATAAATGAAAAAAAAAAAAAATAAAGGTCCATCAACATCTAAAAAAAATAAAAAAAAAAAGAAGAAGAGCTTGAGGCTGCGAGTTCAAGTTCCTGCTCTCCTGTGTTCTTCTTGCCCTTGCATCTTCTGCCATGAGATGGCACAGCACGCTCCTCAACCTTGTACCTCCCAGCTTCTAGAACTGTAAGAAACAAAACTCTGTTCTCTACAAACTACCCAGCTTCAGGTGTTCTGTGATAGCAGCAAAAAATGGACGAAGGCCATCCCTATTGCATTTGGAGAGATCTAAGATGAAAACCTCATCATGTCACTTGCCTGACCGATGCCTTTGATGGCATCCGACAACTTCTGAGATGGAGTCCAAAATCCCAAATGAGGCTTTACATGATCTGGTCCCATTTTCCTCTCATTTCTCTGGGCTCTCCTGGACGAGCCCTGTCCTCAGGGAACTCCCTTCTGTTTCTCAAGGTCCCACGCCTTGGCTGTCCCTCTTTGATTCAAGCATTCTCCATGGACATTTGTCTGGAAAGGAATTTATTGGAACTCTATTAGTCATGGTTTGTGGCATAACTAAAACTTTTGTGGTTATTTTAATTAGAGAAGGATCAACCATAGAGCATGGTCTGGATGTTTTTAGCCAATGTTAGGTCTTGCCATAGGCATTGCTCATTTGGGGATGTTTTCCCGTACTTTCCAGGGCTGTGTCAGGTGTATCTCCATGTGCTTCCTTTATCTTATTGGTTTTCTTTCTATGCTCTAATTTATTATGTGTCTGTTTCCTCTGCTAGGTTGCAAATGTTTGCAAAGGTGTGACACTCGTTTGTTTTTCCTTTTGTGCTAACAACACTTAACACAATAGGTGCTCACTGGATATTGGAACTGATGAAATGTAAGTTGTGCCTAACAGTGTCTTACTGATTGTTAATGATATCATTTAACTAGGTAACTCCAGTGAATATTACCAGAAGATGGGATTTGCTCAGTATGGTTGGTCTTCCTTATGACCTGACTTTGTTGCAAGATCCTGGTAACAAGGTTATTTTCTAAATATTTTTTTTAAATATTTTTTAGTTGTAGGCAGACACAATACTTTTATTTTTATTTTTTTATTTATTATTATTATTTTTAAATTATTTTATTTAAATGCATTTCAAGTCATAGTACCTAAACAGGGCTCAGTTTTTCCATTTCTCTGGTTGCAAATCAGATAGAGTCACACTATTTGTGTCTTCATACATGCACCAGGGGTAGTAATGACCCATTCGATCAATCATCATTACTATACCCATTTCCCTTTCCTTCCTCCCCCATCCCCCCTTATTTTTTTATTTTTACGTGGTGTGGAGGATTGAACCCAGCGCCTCACCCACGCTAGGCAGATGCTCTACCACTGAGCCATAGCCCCAGCCCCACAAAGTTATTTTCTAATATAAAAAATTCTAACAAATTATTGCTTTCTTTTAAATTCATTGCCTGAGTACGATGTTGATACCAGAGTAAGCATGATATTTGGAGTAGGACAGAGCTACTTTCTAGGCTTCGTTTCTCCCCTTCCTGGTTGTATTGATTAACCTTTTGAGCCTAAAATCCTTTGGAAGAAAATCAGAATAGTAATACCTGCCTCATAGGTTTGATGTGAGAAGTGAATGAAATAACACATGAGAGGTACTTAGTACAGGGGCCAGCACAAAATAAGCACTTTAAGCACGTCAGCGTTATTAGCATTACCACAGGATAACAAAAGCTACCTTGCCTGCCAATTAGATGCTTGACAGATGGTAGCCGTATTATTATTATTATAAAGGAATGCTGTGGTTTTATTGTAATGACTCTGAGCTGGATCAGCAGGAAGCTGTTCTTTGGGGATTTAGGGAAGCAGGAGCCAGTGCTGGGAAAGCTCTCCTTCTGGTTTCCTGGAGGTAGACCAGAGGTGGCCAGGTCTGCCTGAGTGGGGCCCAGGGAGGGAGTCATTTGCAGGGCAGCAACTTCTCCTGGCAGCTTGCTTTTGGGGCACAGCAAGTGGAGAGGACCTTGTTGAGGATCTTGGGATCCTCCCTCCCGCCAGCATGAAGGATGCAACATCAGCCAGGGCAGTCTTTGGAGTTGTATGAGGTGGGGTGGGTGAGGGTGTTTAAAAGAGAACTTTGTACTTGAAAAGGGCTGGGTTTGTGGCGATCTGGTGAGACCCCTGGGCACATCTTGGTATCAAGCACTAGAGCTGTCAGGGAGCTCTACGGGTCTGAGACATTTTGGCTGTGGCCAAGACACAGGGGATACTTTATCTGTAAGGTGCTCCTCGGGCTGATCACCCCTCTCTCCTTTCCAACAGCTGGCCTTTAGGGGTATGGACGTTTCCATTTCCCTTTCCAGTGAAGAGCCAAGAGTGAGCTGGCTACAGAATCCCAGGTATTTGGACATTTGGAGCCTATCAGAATCCAGCTTCTGATCAAGTTCAATAGCACCCCTTCTGTGAGCAGACCTGGGATACCTGATGGCTTGGAGGGTGTGAGGAGGATGTCACAAGCTTAAAGTGTCAAAAGAGGGTGGATCCCAGGGCCCAGCATGGATGAGCTGGAACCTGGGCCCTGCCCCTGACACCTGCACCTGAGGTCCCGTTACAGTGCTTTTTGAGTCTGTGCTTCCTTGTTTCCAAAACGGAGATCAAATTTTCACTTTGAGTGTTGATGTGTTGGGGTTTAGTTCTAACCTTTTATCATGTTTTCTGTTGGTTTCCTTTGTTTTTATTCTCCTGTTTTCCATCTCCTGCCTTCTTTTGAATTATTTGAGTACTTTTCAGTATTCCATTTTGATTTATGTGCAGTTTGACAATTTCTGCTATGGTCTGAATTGTGTCTCCTTAATTTCTATGTTGAAATGCAAACCCCCTAAGGACTGGTATTTGGAGTTTGGCCTTGGGGTTTGGATGAGGTCCAAGGGTGGAGTCCTCATGACGAAATTGGTGCCCATAGAAGAGAAACCAGAGGGCTGGCTTCTTTTCTTTCTCCCTCCATCCTCACACGCCAGGGAAAGGCCACATAAGAACACAGGGAGAAGGTGGCCATTTACAACTCGATGAGAGAACAGGGCTGGTCCCTGTTCCCCATCTTCAGAACTCTCTATTGGGTAAGCCCCTAGTTTTGTTATGGCAGCCTTGGCAGACTGAATCTCTTTGTGTGTGTGTGTGTTACTCTAGCCATTACAATATTCATATTTAACTTTTCACAGTCTGCTTAGAATCAGTGTTTTCCCACTGCTATTGTAGCCCATAGAAATCTATTGATCTTGTGGGTCTTTATACTCCTTCCTCTCTTCTGGTGAATTTGTCTTATGTATCTCATACATACATTGACAATCTCACCTGTCAGTGTGGATACTTTTTGCTTTTAACTAGCATACATATTTTTAAGAACTTAGGAGGAAAAAAAGTGTAAGCAATGTGTCGTTTTCCTCTAGTTATTTTCAACACTTTTTGTTTGTTTTAGCAGTTTGATTATGATGTGTCCAGGCATGTAAGTGCAGGTATCACAAAGGATTTGTCACACAAAGGAAAGATAAGAAGACTCCATACATAGTGACTGCTAGTTAGACAGAGCCTCAATAAATGACCAAAATTAAATTGGACACGATGTTAAGTACACTCTTAGAACTGTCTGGTCCTGTGAATGTGAAAGAATGCATAATTGTATCAGATCTCAAAGTTTTTAAAATGATCTTTCTTAGCATATCATTAATTTCAAAAATTTAGACTTGGAGACAGACATTTGCTTATTGGGGAGCTTATTAATGAGAATAGGAGCTTCAGACTTCCATTAGTAGAATTAGATAATGATTCCTAAAATGTGGACTAATTGATTATTCTCCTCTTGAAGTGGTGGAAGAAATGAAAATAGCAGTCCAAAATAGGGTCACAAACAAGAAACTAGGCAGCCCTCTCCACTCTGTCCCACATCTCTGTTAGTAAATGAAGCCACTGCAACAATAAAACAGGCCCCAAGTGGCCCGAGGCCCTCCCAATTGTCATGACGAATATGAGGGCTGCAGTTCAAGAACTGAGGGGCTTCAGACCAGAAGACACCATCAGGGGACAGCCTGTGATGGCTCCAAGCCCTAGAGGACACATCACTGTCTTTGTCCAAGACATTTCAGTTCCAATTCCTTCTCATCCTAAATGTGAGCTGCCAGCAGAGGACTGGCTTCCACACCAAGCCAGTCACCTCAGCCTGGAGACAGAGTCCATACAAAGGAATTCTGGATAGAAACCACCTCACAGGCAGATGGAGCATGCCCTGTGCAATTGTATTTAACTGTCTTGCAAGTTGGTTCTGTTACAAAGTCAGAGACTAGTGGACATGGTTCCAGTAAAACCACTGCCAAAATAAGGTGAGCCCAACTCCCCAGCATGTTACCTGTATTTAAGCTTAATTACCCCAAAGCCTAAGTTTTCACCACTCTACGGCTACTTTAAGGTCAAACAGGCATAGATAGCTAACAACACATTTCCATAAAAAAACCTGGAAGAACTGCGTAAGGTTCAGGTCAGTGACTTCACTGGAAAACCACTGAGTTGATACCAACTATGGAGCCCACACAGTCTTCACTCATGTGGATTTTACCTCCACAGTGCAGGGACAGCAGAGCTCCACCATCAAGAGAGCTTTGTGGCACATGTTCTGAAAGAGAAAAGCTCAAAAAATAAACAGCAAACTCAGTGTCTTATTCCCTTGATATCATGCTCCCTGCCACTCTTTTGAAGAAATGTGTGACCCTTTTTAAGTACCTGTCCACACTTTGAAGATTTTGTCATCCCCCTTCATATGAAAAATTTGCAGACAAATCACACTTTGGATGTATAGTGTCAGCCTCTTGGATATTTCAACATGCCAGTGTGACAGCCACTTGCCCCAAAACTATTCCTGGGAAACTGGCCTCAGGTTCTGCTTAAACAGAAATGGGAACCCATAAGATGAATGTGTCAAGGACTGTGTGGGACAGTCCTTGGCTCCATTCTCATTGTTAATCCTTCTCTTAAGTAAATGATGAAAGGTGTGTTTCCAGCATTTCTGAATCTGTGTTCTTAAACTGAGTGGAACTACACTTCTGTCTCAGATAAAAAGGGACCATGTTCCTCTATCTCGTGGCTCTGCTATCCTCAAAAGGCAGATTCCTTCACATGACTTAGGAGGGCTGTTTTGGCCCTCTGTCGTGTCTGTATGCTAGGCCTGGGGAGGCAGAGAAAGTATGGCAAGGCCCCTCCCTCCTTTTACAAGTGGAGCACAGCAAACCATCTGCTGTGACACAGTCTTTCTCTTGGTGGTGTGCATTTACGTGACTTTAGCATTCCAGAAAACTCTGACTGAGAAAGATAAAGTTGCAAATAACTTTATAATTGGTTTCAAGAAGTTCCCCCAAATCCACTTATCAGAAAGTTAGACTATCCATATAGCTCTCACTCCTTCTCAGGACAATGCGGTGTGCACTGAGGCTCCTCAGAGGCCTGGAGGGATGCTTGGAATCCGTAAGCTTTGCTTTCTCTCAAGGTGAATGCCAATCCTAGTGACTGGGTCACAAACTTCACTCAGTCCTAATCAATTCTCCCTCCCCAAAATGAAAACCAACCTGAAACCAGACTTTCAAATCTCATGAATTTGTCATCTTAAACTTTCCCACGTCAGAGCGCTGCAAAGGTTTTGTTTAGTTGGTGGCTGGTCTCTCTTACTGTGGCAAGCAACTCGATTCCACGTCTCAGATGGTAATTTTACAGTGGATTAAGGGACTCAGCAGTTGTCATGATCTGGAGGTTGTACACCCAGCTTTTTTTTGGCTAGAACTTGGTCATATGGTCATGTCTAAAAGCCGGAGTGGTTGGGACACACCATCTTTCAATGGATAGTTTTCTGTTCAGCTAAAACTTCTGTCACTATAGAAAAATTGAGAAGTAATGGGGATAATAGTGTTAGCTACAACTACCCACACCAATACCAAGACTGACACTAATGGCCACCTTTCTCTGAAGCCTCCCTGTGTGTGAGGTACTTGAAAAGCATGTTCCCACAGATGATCTCATCGGTTCTCAGAACACTATGTAGTCAGCAGTATTATTATCCCTATTTTACTAAAGAAATTGAGGCACAGAGAGGCTAAGTAACTTGGCCTAGTTCACACAGCTCATCAGTGGTGGAACTAGGTTAAATCCTGGGTTGGCTATAGAGCCCAGGGAGCAGGATGATGTAGAGCGATATGTGATTTTGACGGAGCTGTCTTGGTAGGAATGCTAGGTATAATAGTTTTCTACTATTATATAACAAATGACCACAAAGTAGAGCACTTAAACAATACATTTTTGCTATCTCAGTGTCTGCTGGTTGGGGATCTGGGTGTGCCTCATGTAAAAATGAGAGCCCAGAGACTGTCTGTTCAGGGTCTTAGAAGCATGCATCCAAAGGGTCTGCTGGGCTGCATTATCATCTGGATGCTCAGATGCTTCCAAGCTTATTCAAGTTGTTGATAGGATTCAACTGAAGGCCCTGGTTTTTATTGGTTATTGGCGGGAGCCTCCCTCAGGTTCTGGAGGCTGCCCACAGTTCCCTGCCATGTGGCCTGTGAGAAGCTGTTCACAACACGACAGTCTGTTTCTGCAAGGCCAATCAGAGTGCCTCCCTCCCGTTATAGCATCTGATATGACAAAATGGAACTCCACAAGTGACATCAAACACCTTTGCCCTCATCAAGGTAGTGACACTCTATCGCTTTTGCTGAATTCTAAGAAGCCATGGGTTCTACTTGAACTCAAGGGAAGGGATGGCACAAGGGCGTGTCTTATTGGGAGTCACCTTAGGGTGTGTTTGCCGCACTGGATAATGAGCCAGATGACCTGATTTTTCCCTGACCACACCATTTACTGGATATATGTCTTTCGGTGAGCCATGTGACTTCTCTTGATATACTTTCAGCTCTAAATTGGATGTAATAATTTGCTCCCTGCCCATATTACAGCTTCTGGGAAGATTAAATGAGATCATGCATGTGCAGAAGATACAAAACGATGAGACTGTAATGTATTAGTGAACAAAAACTGATTACCCAGATGAAGGCTTTATTAGGACTAGCTACTGTCCTTGGGATTGAATAAATGTTGGGTTGTATAAACTTCTGGTCTGTCTGTTGCTAGGGGCTTAAATGTACATGGATAACAAAAGACTATGTTTAATTTCATTGGAGCATTTATAGCTTAATCAATTATGCTAATGGAAACTATATGCAAAAAACTTGACAACTAAGTGAGGCTCTTGAGGGCATTTTTTAAGAATGATTTAAACATCATCAATATAGATTATATAACTTTTGCATAATAGCCTGCTAGCCAGACACTTCCATCATGTAAATGCAGGGCTGGAGTCATGTCATGAATTAAGAGGCAGAAGAGCAAACTTCCGGATCCAGTACTATTAAGCCACAGAATGGCTCTGTGACCCTGAGAAAGTGAATTCACCCCACGAGGAGCCTCGGTTCCCTCAATTTGTAAAAATGAGTAGAGTGGACTCTTTGAAGTGCCCAGCCTAAAGAGCCTAAGAACCAAAGTGACAATGCTATTTCCAGATCCAACATAGGATTTGTGATGTAGTAGGTGGATCTCACTACCATGTCCCTCTCTCCTGAGAGTATGCTAAATAGCAACCTGACCTGGAGTTCCCCGTGTGTGGAGGTTGGAAGTGCTGCATCTCACTTCGTTATTCCTCCAGTTGTTCCCTATATTGTCTGCTTAGAGGTCAGAGCTGACTTCCTCCCCAATAATTCCACTTGGTTGAAGAGAACTACCTGGTTCAAGGCCATAGTCTCTCCTGGAGGGGAACTAAGGCTCAGTAACTGGGCATTTCAAGAGTCATGAATAGAAGTGTAGCAGCTTTCCCTCTTGCTTCCATTTGACGTGGCTCTGATGGTCTGTTCCAGACCCTAAGCTCCTCATGGATTGGCTGAGAACTCAGCCAACTGAGAACTCCCAGTCCTTTTGACATCAGTCCCTCGTAGCTGTTGATCCTGGAAGTACTCCTCAACCAACTACCATCTCAGTGCCTTTTTCCCAGGGAGCTTGGACTAATAGTCATCAGTTGGCATCAGCTTCAATAGAAAATCAGGCAAAAAGTAGGTTTAGCAATGGAGCATCAAAGTTAGTTTAATTGAGAACATCATCAATGATCC
The DNA here is from genome assembly GCA_004024805.1 of Geosciurus inauris. Classification (NCBI taxonomy): domain Eukaryota; kingdom Metazoa; phylum Chordata; class Mammalia; order Rodentia; family Sciuridae; genus Geosciurus; species Geosciurus inauris. The sequence continues at coordinate 279,063 of PVHX01000276.1, forward strand.
AGGTGCTGTTCAATTTTTCATTCTGTCCCTACCAGGAGGGAAAAATATGAATACTTAAGCAAGATTTCTGTATATATAGAAAAAGGGGACCAATGATATCCTGAAAATTCAACTTTTTTCTTCATGATATTTTAAAAAAATAAAACCCTCAAACTTCCTAGATAAGTGCTTATTGTATTCATGAATCCAGTGCAGACACAATAATGCTATTGAATATATGGTAGATATTTAACATATTTTTAAACATTTTTAATCCTCCCAATTATCCTGTGAGATGGTCTATATGTCTAAGGTCATATACTACCAAATGACCAAACTTCAGTTTCCTGATCCTAAGTAAATGTTGACTTTTTTCCTTTTTAGTAGATTAGTTTCTGAATAGGTCAGCTCAGGCACTTACAGAAAGAGTTCTTAGATGGCAAGCAACAGAAATGAACTTTGGCAATCATAACCAGAAAAGGAATTTGGTGAAACTGTATCAATCAGGGTTTGGGTCAGAAATAAAACTGGTCATTTTAATTAGGGAAGGACTAAACATAGAGAATTAAGTGCTAACAAAATTGTTAAAAGGGGTAAGAGAGAAGATTTTAAGCTCAATTTCTGGGAATAATGGTAAAAAACACAGACAAACATGAGAATTATCCCCTTGAGTCCACCATTGGAACAAAGCTGGAATCAAGGGTCCACTGTTGCTGCTACTCTGATGCTGCTTCAGCGAAACCTCACAAGGCCATGTTCTTGCTTGCCAGAAGCAATAGCCAAAGGCAGTCAGGGTGATCTGCTCCCCAAATCTTGTGGGATGCATCTAATTGATGAAGTTATTTTGTATACAAAGCCTGAATTGCAAGGGAACCTGTGATATGTAGTTTTAGTTTTCTAATCCCTCCAACTGGGAGGGTGGATAGAAGCTCAGTGCAACTTTTAGCTCCCAAAGGTATGGATAGCTTATAATACTCAAGAACAATCTGAGCAAACAGGTCTTGGAGAGAATAGGAACTAGAAAAGCTCCATAGATTTGGCAGTAAGAACTAATGGAGAGCTTTGTTGAGGTTCGACGTCCTAGTTTCTTCTGCTTTTAGCCAGAGATTGGCTGCCAAGTCCCACCAAAATAAAGAGGTATTTTGGAACTTCTGCAATGTAAACAGCAGAATGGAAATGTATATGGAAATGTCACATAAATATAAAAGTGCCAAAGGTGCTATCTTGAGCATCAGGAACCTAGCAGTCTTGTCGGAGTCTTTATTATTCATAACTCTAACCGGAAGTAAAGGTCATAGGATACCTTTGCAACTTATGTTGGTGCTTATAATAGACTTGTTTTCTTTTCACCACCTTTATCCCAAGGTTCTTCCAATCATTAAAAAGCACTACAATAATCTTCCCTTATCCATGGAGGATAAATCCCAAGACCACAGTGGATGTCTGAAATCACAGAGAGCAGAGAATCCTAAGTATATTTTGTTTTTTCCTACACACACACACACACACACACACACACACACACACATTTAATGCCTCAATTGAGCACTTGTCATGTCCTGAGGTCATAACTTTTGCAGCTGGAGGTATGATAGCAAAGCTAGTATGTTTTTGTCCCCTCCTTCTCAAATTCATGGAGAGAAGACTCATTCTTTTTTTAAGATTTTTATAAACTTTTATTTTATTTATGTATTTTGTATGTGGTGCTGAGGATTGAGCCCAGTGCCTTACGTGTGCAAAGGAAGCGCTCTACCACTGAGCCACAACCCCAGCCCCCCCACAAGACTCATTCTTACCCTACATCTTAGCACCCTCAGCATCTTTCCCCCTTTTCTTATTCTGTGGAGAACTTTCGCATTTTCACTTAAAGTCAGTACCTTACAGCTTCTTGTTGGCAAATGCAAGTTGAAAGCATTGCTACTCTTGCCCTTGGGGTCATTACTAAGTCAAACAGGGGTCACTTGAACACAAGCATCGTGATGCATGACAGTAGGTTGGATAACCGTGATGCGCAGGTGGGCAGCTTGTGCAGCGCGGATATTCTGGACAAAGGGACGATTTGCATCCCAGGCAGGGAAGAGTAGGATTGTGTGAGATTTTATCATGCTACTCAGAACACTAGATGGCTAAAACCTTATGAATCGTTTAGTTCTGGAATTTTCCGTTGAATATTTGTGGATGTCAGTTGATTGGTAGTATCTGAATGGCAGGACTAGTGTGCTTCATTAACAGTGCGTCAGCTCCTCTGAGGCCAGCAGGAGGTGGCCCTCCATCTGCATCATAGACTGTGGTCATGATCTACTGCTTTCCTCCTGATCACCTCAGCCTGATCTTCACCACCAGAGACCCTGATGACAGGAAGCTCAGCAAAGGCACTATCCATAGCCCTTCTTATGATGCTGTTTAGGGGAAGGGAACTTAGTATTCATTAGTGCCAAATCTGCTGCACAAAACTCTTTAAACAGAGTGGTGGATTATTGATTTTCCTCAGGTTTACAAAGAACTGCAAAAAGCATAAATGTTGAGACTTAAGACAAAGAACAGATTTCTTTACAACAAATGTAAGGAAAGAAATTTTTATATCTTGTCCTCATATTAATAGGTCACATTTGTTATACAAATGTACAATATTAGATAGATAAAAAGAAAACAATTGCAATTGGGCCTCTGTATCTGCAAATTCTGTGGATTCAACCAGCTGCAGATAGAAAATATTAAAAGAAATTGTTTCTGTAGTGAAAAAGTACAGAATTTTTCTTATTATTCCCTAAACAATATAGTACAATAGCTATGTGCATAGCATTTACATTGTAATAGATATTATAAGAAATTTAGAGATGATTTAAAACATAGAGGATAATGCATAAGTATATGCAAATACTATACTAGTTTATATCAAGGAATTGAGCATCTTCCTAATTCAGTATTTATAGGAGTCATAGAATCAATCCCCTACAGAAGCTGAGAGATGACTGTGTTTTTCAGTTACTCTGATGAACTGATTTTTATTTTATTTTATTTTTTTATTTTTTTAAATATTTTGTTTAGTTGTAGATGAACACAATATCTTTATTTATTTTATGTGGTGCTGAGGATCGAACCCAGTGCCTCACGTATGCTCAACCGCTGAGCCATAACCCCAGCTCCAATTTTTACTTTTTTATACCTTCTTCCAGTCTTCTTATGCATCATGGTTAGTCTCCAGATTGTACAATCATAGTATTGACTAGCGCTTCTCAGTCTGGATTATGCATCAGAAATACCAATGCAGCTTTAAATATATATATTCTCAGGACCAATCAGGGATTCTGATTCTGGATGTCCAGGGTGGGGTCTGGGAAGGATGTGTTTAAATATGTCCTGGATGATGTCATGTGCATTTAGAGTTGAGAGCCACTGGCATAAATATAAATGTGAGAGCACATTCGCTTTCCCTGGCCTTATGGAATGGTCACTTCTTATAATGCCCAATCAAGTAAATATACCAGAATTTCCTTCATCAGTTCTCTATTATCAAAAATTTAGACAATTATTATTTTCCCAATGATATATATAGTATTGTAATCACTGTTTTATATTTTTTCCTCCTTTCTATAGGGATTCAAATAGATACAACTGTAGCCATCTTGAATTGCAACTGCCACCATTGGCCTCCTTCGGTTTTCCTGGTATTGTTTTCCAGCATGCTATAAACAAACAAAACCATTAGAGTGTTCATGGTGCTATAAGATCACCATTAGTGCCAGGAATTTGTCTGATGTCCTTGAGATTACCTTGAGATAAACCAAGTACCTTCCAGCTTAGATGAGGTCATTTGGGCCCAATCATTTTGTGGGACTCCTCCTACTGACTCACATCATAGGGATCCACAAGTCTGCTGCTGCCCAGACCATGCTTGTCAGTAAGTCCCCAGGAAATAGCACTCTGTGCATTCCTGGGCTCATCTGCCTCATTCCTCAGTCTCCTGACTCCTTGGGGCCGGTTCTCATGCACTGAGACCTGGTTGTTCTGGAGCACTTTTAAATTATTTTCTTAGGAGGAAAACAATAATGTATTGCATACTGTTAGCCAACTTTTGCATCAATGAGACCAAATGACCCTACAGGGACAACTTAGAGGAGAAAAAGTTTAGTTTGGCACATGGTCTCGGAGATTTAGTCATGGTTGCCCACTGCATTGATCTGGGCTCAAGGTGAAGCAGAATATCATGGTGGAAAGACGTGGCAGAGGAAAAGTACTCAGCCCCTGGTGGCCAGAAAGCAGAGAAAAGGGAAGGGAACAGGAAAGATGAAGCCTTCTAGGGCACGCCCCCAGTGACCCACCTGCTCAAGCCAGACCTCTATAGTTACCACCCAGACCTTTCACACTTGGACTGATGGTTACAACTCTGAAAGTCCAATCATTTTATGTTCGAACATTCCTGCATTAATGCAGCAGCTTTTGGGGATACTTAATATCCAAATCATAACATATAATTTTAAAATTCTCTAAAAGAGATTAACATCAATTGAATGTATGTCATTTTTATTTCAAGTTGTTTAATTAAATTGAATTTTTGAAGATAGATTATATAAGGCACCTTTTTGTTTTTTGCTTCCTGGCTCACGGTTAAGCATGCTGATCTCCTTGTCTCTCTAGCACTTTCCATTCCAGCCTACACTGCAGGGAAAGCATCACTGTGCGAAGTATAAGAAGTGGAGGCAAAAGCCACAGGTGAAGTTTCAACATTAAATAACTGTTGATAATTTATTCACTGACCTTCAGAGTTGTTCTTATCTGTCAATGAGAGTGATAAAAATTATTAATTCTCTACTTTCTTCATGAGATATTGTGAGGATCTTCTAATGTCATAATGTATGTGAAAATGCTTTTTTTTTTGATGGTACTGGGGATTCAACACAGGGCCTTGTCCATGCTAGTCAGTCAAAAGCTCTACTACTGAACAACATCCCCAGTCCTTTGTTTTTAAAAAAATTTTATTTTGAGACAGGGTCTGGCTAAGTTGTTCAGATTGCCCTTGAACTTGTGATCCTCCTGTCCCAGCCTCCTGAATAGCTGGGATTATAGGTGTTGGCACCACGTAGGGCTGTGTGAAGATGTTTTTTGCAAGTTGCTACTAAAATACCACTTGCTTTTACTCACTAACCTAAGGTTTCCCCAAAGTGAAATGCATATGTTTTAGGTCATGTACAAAGAAATGCACTGGGGACCAAACTAGAAATTATAACTTCTGTTTATAGTCTTGGATCTGGAGAATGCGAGTTACACAAGCAAAGTGGTCATTTTTTTTGGCATCCTGGGATATATTGGTATTAACATGTGCCCAAGTCAATGGCTCTATGGACTATATCAAAAAGTTGGGTCTTTCTGGTATTTTGTAATGTGATGTTAACACAGATGTTCGTTGGTCATCTCATGGCAAAGCATGTACCATCCAGTGTAAAGATGGGCTGTGCATTTTTCTTTTATGAACAGCCAGTGGGCCATGTTTACTGATGTTCTGTGGTAACCTGTCTGTTAGTAGCTTCCTACTCACCCAATAGGAAAAAGAAAAACAAAACCAAAACATGTTCAGCCTATCCTTTGGTGAAAATTTAAAAACATTGAGAAATTAATGTGTATTTTCAAAGGAACACATGCTTTCTGGGAATATTTAAAATGGATGTTCAGAGATATTTCCATCACTGCATAATTATTTTTGTCATTGGCTATAACATGGCACCTATGAAAAGTCTCTTATCTGTACACTTAACCTTGAAATAATATTTTCTAATCTTTAAAAAAAATCTTCAAAGTAAAAAGGTTTAGTGGATTTTAAATCCATCCCTCTACCCTATACCTCCAAATAGAAAATATCAGAATACCTTTTGATTAGTTTCCAGGAACCACAGATAGAGATCTTAGAAGATCAATTTTTGCTGGTTAAATTTTATAAAAAATTCTTTGCAAAGTTGAAGGTGGAATTAAAAATGAGCATAATTTAGTCCTTTAATTGAATTGATAAACTTTTGGGAGGTATCTTGGTTACTTATGGGGGTCTTTAAAATCAAATATTAAAATAAATTGAATTTAAAATCAGACCTTACATGTGTTACAAACTGAAACCAGTATTCAAAAAATAAAAAAGAGTATTCAATCCATTGCACTAACTGAAAACATATTATTAACTTTTTGATGAGATGAAAGTTTTTGCATTATGTATTTATTTATTTTTACTTTTTTTTTTTTTTTTTAGTTGTAGATGGACACAATGTCTTTCTCTTATTGCTTTGTATGTTGTGCTAAGGATTGAACTCAGGGCCTCACGCATGCGAGGCAAACGCTCTACCACTGAGCTACAATCCCAGCCCCAAGTTTTTGTATTATTAAAATTTATAATTTATGTACTTGAATATAATCTAGATAAAAATGCATAAATTGAAGGTACATCTTGCATGTATTTGGAATTTGATGTATTTACTTAAGAGCTTTCCAAAGATGAGGACATATCTTATTCAACATTCCATCTTCAGTGCTTGACAATTCGTAGATGTCATTGTAATAATTAGTAAAAGAGAGTGGAAGGTTGAGTGATTAATAGTGTCTGGCTACTGGATTGGATGGCATTACATGGAAGGACAGATTGATTGATAGGCCTGCAGAGTAAAGTATTAGGGAGGGGCACAAAAGTAATGTAAGTCTTGGTACCTCTGTGCAGGGGCTTACTATCTAGCTTGTGAGACAAAGATGCTTGCAGGAAATAGTCCAACAAAAGCATGAGCAGGTAAGTAGAACTGGCATCAATGTGGTAGGACTGCAAACTCAGAGTGAGCAGATCAGAATTGGAGACTCTTTTATTCTCCAATGCTTCAGAAAGAGACTGCACAGACCTATTGTGTTGGATGCATCATTGTCCCCCACCCAGCCTGAGAAAATAATTTTCTTGCTTAAGGACTATTTTCTAGTTGCTAATCAGTTCAGTGTTTTTGGTGAAAGATTTTTCCCTTCTAAAACTATAATTATGGCTTTCATAAATGCAAGTCTGAGAATGCCTGCAGGTAATACCTAGCTAGTCTTTCTTATTGAGACACTGTCACAAAAGGGAAGGAAGAGGAAAAACCAAAACCAAACCCCAACCCAAAACTCCAAACCCAAAGCCTCTCTAATTTAGTTATTGAACACGTGTTAAGCAGCCTCATAAATTTACCCTTCTACAAAACCCAAAGGGAACACAGACACTGCCTTGTAGATTCCCTAGTTCACCAAATCCCACTGTTTATGTAGCAGGAACTTGCTGAATGCTGGGGAGGTTATGACTGTTAAACAGTCATTATGTTTTAATTATGGCATTAAGTGGTTTTTATAAAATCAAGAAAAAGATCGTTCCCTTTGGGGTCAGGCATCGTTCGGACAGTTGATCATGCAGCATACATTCATTAGTGCACAATGTGTACTAGCCACAGTCCTATGTATCGAGCATTGATGATACAAAGAGATTATAGATCACAAAAATCAAGAAGGCATGAGGTAAATATGTAAATTTCATCTCCCTTTGAAAACTCCTTTAAACACTGGAAAATATGCTCTTTTGAAAAAATAAATTTGACCTGATGCCACACTAGGTGCCATGACCAACCATTCTGCTGAAAACAACTATGTAAGACAGACTGTTTTTAAAAAAGTATTCTTGAGGCCCTAGAGAGCTAAATAGACAGCAAAAGTGTACCATGCCAGTATCCAGGAAAGGTACTGAGGCTCAGGATATTGATCTCAGTTTCTGGGGCTTCCTCTTTCTCTGGGGAGGTATGTCAATTCTGGAGAGAAAGAGAGGTCAAGAAGCTTGAAGGCTACAGCACCTTGATTCTCCAGGTTAGCGGGCAGGGGAATCTAGGAAATGCCTTTAACTTTGGGTGGGACCTTGTATGGAGTAAGATGAGCTAGAAACAGGCCCTCTCAGGGACTGGGGCTCCATTTTGAAAAATTTTAGTGCCCCCAATTGGAGAAAGGTGACCCTGGGGTACTAGTGCTTCAAAGTGCCTGCCAGTAGCAAGCATAAATTCTTTCTGAAGAAGGATGGAATCATCCTAGCCTTCAAATTCATTTTACAAATGTTTTTTTTACAAGAACTAAGTCTGAGATATAATCAAAAACAATTGGATATACCAACACAAGATAACATGAACGAATACTAACAAAAAACAATAGCAGTAACAGACCTATAATGGACTTTCAAATAGCCACATTTACTATGCTCAAGGGTATAAAAGACATAACTAAGAATATCAGCAGAAAACTGGAAACTATATACAAGCCTAATTAATCTTCTAAAACTGAAAAATTCCACAAGCAAAAGGAGCTCAGTGGATAGAGGTTAGTAGCAAATTAGAGAAACTGTAAAATGGAAGATAGTTGAGATTAAAATATCCAGAATGAAACAAGGGAAAGCAAAGGATAAATAAAAATCATAAGGTGAGAGCCATAAGTGATGGCCTCATTTACAATAAACTGGAGCCTGTGTCAAAACAGAGAATGGGGTATGAAGAGACAAAACTTGATAAATATCAAAACTTATAAAATATGTTAAACTATGAGTTAAGAAATCTTAAAGAACCTAAACAGGATAGATGACAAAGAAAAATACATGTAAATAACTCATTGCAATACTGCTGAAAATCAAATTGAAGAAGAAATCTTAAAAGCAACTAGAAAAAGACCCTATTATCAAAAAGAAGCAAAATAAGACTGACAGCTGACTTATTGATAGAAACAAAGGATCAGTGGAAGTTGGAGACAGAGGACTGATGGTTTTAAAGTGCTGAAAAGATGAAAATCAATCTGCCCACCAAGAATACTGTACCCATTGAAAATATTCTGTGATAATGCAAACAAAATAAAAACATTTTCAGAAAAACAAAAATGAAAGGATTTAGCTCACATGCTAAAAGAAATATAAAGGAGACTTCTTCAGAAAGAAGGCAAATGACCTCTTTTATGGGTAAATGAAATTATATGCAAACTTACACACACACAGTAAAACTATTCTCAACCTGGGAGGAAAGGGAAGTGGGCATAAGATTTCAGAAAAGCAAGATGAGTAAGCTCTAGAAAGCTGCTGTACAGCATTGTGTCAATAGTCAAGAATGATGTACACTTTAAACTTTGTTAAGAAGGTAGACTTCATGTTATGAGTTCTTACTGCAATAAAAATATAAAACAACAATGTTATGTAAGTTGGAAAATATTAGAATGTTCTAAACGTTTTGTATTGTCCTCAAAATGGGTAATACTGGACTTAGATAAATCAAGGACACAAATTGCAAATCTCTGGAAAAACCACTGAAATATCTATAAAAGTGAATTTAATTTCCATGCTAACAGATGGACATATAAAGTAAAAACATAGGGCTGGAATTGTAGCTCAGCGGTAGAGCGCTTGCCTCGCATGCGTGAGGTCCTGGGTTCGATCCTCAGCACCACATACAAGGCAATAAAATAAAGACATTGTGTCCATCTACAATTAAAAAATATTAAAAAAAAAATAAAGTAAAAATATAAAAAAATTTCATAATCTTGGCAAAGGCAAGAAACAAAAGAACAACAGCAAAAAGGTAGAATGAATAAAAAATACTCAATGAGATGGTTACTTCAAGACCAAACATATCAGTAATCTCATCAATTAAATGTCAAGAGAATAAACGTTCCTTTGAAAAACAAAGATTGGCTGGACATGATGGTGCACACCTATAATCCCAGAGATCTGAGACTCAGGAGGCTGAGGCAGGAGGACTGAGAGTTTAAAGCCAGCCTCAGTAAGTTAGCAAGATCCTAAGCAACTTAGCCAGACTGTCTCAAAACAAAACATAAAACAGGGATGTAGTTCAGTGATAAAGTGCCCCTGGGTTAAATTCCTTGTACCAAAAGGCAAAACAAAACAAAACAAACAAGCAAACAAAAACAAAACAAAAAACCAAAACCAAAAATTGTCACAATGGATTTTTAAAAACAAACTCTAGATACATGATCTTGAAAGATCTAAGACACCGGACTATAGAGCAATTGCAACAAAGAATGAAAAGTGCTGGGAAGGGTGGTGTCACCATGTTCCCATCAGACCAAAGGGACGTGAAGGCAAGGATTTGCAAGATGTAAGACAGGACATTTTGCAATGAAAATAGATTTAACTTGCTAGGAAGACACAACACACACAGCTTTAAATTTGTATACACTTAATAACATAGCATTAAATATATCTGCGGTTAAATTTCACAGAACAATGAGGTAAAATACACACATTGACTACTCGAGTAAGAAACTTAAATGCATTCCTTATAGAGTAAGCAGACAACAATTTTGAAATATGTTCTACAGAGAAAACATATAGACAATTCAGTTTTTTTCTTTAGCATGGTTGATTGAAATTTGCTTTTTTATTGATGATATTTCAGGTTAGTTTCTTTCAGCTTCACCATCTATAATTGGTAATGTCAAAGTTGGGAAGATTTCCATCAAATTTTTTCAAATGTGAGCTATAAAACGAGGAAGGCTTTTCCACTGACTTACTTTGGCATTTTGCTTTGTCTCCATATTTTGATAAACAATGCCTGGCCCTGAACATTAATTATATTATGACTCTAGATGTGGGTTGGCATAGTGGAGAGTAAGAATTTTTTCTGAGAGTCATTCCTTTTAGACAGAGCTAACGGTAATGTAACATACATGGAAGTGACAGTAACCCCAGGGATATGTTATATAAAACCCATACCAAATGAATCTGCATCTCTAAACTGAATCTCTAAAATGCTGCAACTTCTCCAGCATCAATCAACATAAGGGACAGTATGAAAGAGACAAGTATAGAGTGGAAAGAGATAATGCTCTTAGTCAATTTTGGCTACAGTATCTTACTTGCTATACTTTATAGACACCCACAACTAAAAGAATCCTTGAAAATGTCCTTGCAAATGAGAAACCTTGAAGTTTACACTTGACTACCTTTCTGGCAAATCTGTTTTCACCTGGCACGTAGTATGAGCTCAGAAATCATTTGCTGAATGAATGATAAAACCTCTATGCCTGTGATTCTGACAACCTGGAACAGAGGCTAGCAATAAACTACTGCTATGGTCACTCACCTGGTGAGTGCCAGGTGACCACTGGAATGATGGTTTCTGTAAAAATCTCAGAGAGTTTCTTTGGCCAAAGAAATTACTTCTTAGGGAAGATTTATCCTTCATATATAATTAAACAGTCCGAATCCAATTTAGGACCACATCATAGAGCATGACTCTTGAATTTGTGAACAAGCCACGTGGATCCAAATTTGGCTCCTCTAAAATTGTCATCTTGGCCCCAAATGCAGGATAAAAATTGAGACAGTCAATTTAGCATTGCTTAGAGTTAACAACTTGAAGCCATATCCTCACCCATGCTCAAAAGCACACAGAAAACTCAGCTACTTTGCAGTTAAAACCCTTTTGTATTATATTCCTTTAAAATCCTTGTCTGTCTTGTACGTTGAATGATTGTTTTTACTCATTCATGACTTCAAACAACATGCATCAGTCTTTTAGAAAATACCAGCTTACGGTGTTATACAGATCTCATTGTTGACATTTTTTATTATACAATGTTGAAAAATCACATTCATTGCCAATCACCACTGATCTGATCATGAGTCATTAAGCACTGGGAATCTGTCTGAAACTCTAATCTTCACTTGGAATATTGAATTTCATTGTTGGCAACACATACTGTTAGTTCTTTTTCTTGAAGTGACTGGCTCACTTCATTTATCTTCAAAAATGTCTGCCAAATACCCAAGTCAGAATAACTGTAATTTGTCTGTTCATGTTCATTCAAACTGGTGCTTCCTGGAAAATACAGCTATTTCAGCTGGCAACTCAGATGGTTTCCCCGGCACTCTTTTTTTTTTTTTTAAATATTTTTTAGTTGTTGATGGACACAATGTCTTTATTTTATTGCTTTGTATGTGGTGCTGAGGATCGAACCCAGGGACTCACGCATGCGAGGCAAGCGCTCTACCGCTGAGCTACAATCCCAGCCCCCCGGCACTCTTTCTTGAGATGGCCATTGCACAGTGCCAGGCAGCAGAAGTGCTTTGTGTATACTTCCCATGTCATTCCACTGTATGGAAGCAACAGTATTCAATTATCAAAATGAGACAAAATTAACGGTTTTTACAACTTCCTCAAAGATGTTCTGAAATAGAACTGGTATTCTAAATGTTCAGAAATCCACTTTATTAGTATTATTTTACTGTGAGGTTATGGCGGTGAAGGACACAAATGGCTACTAACACAGTTCTGTGCCTCCCTTGGGATTCTTGCTGAAGTTTCAGTGGTTTTACCTATTACTGATTTTGTACCTTTGGTGAAAATGTAAGCATAGTTAAAAAGGGAAATAACATTGTGGGCATCCTGGAAAGGTCTTTGGAACCTCTGGGGGGTCCTCAGGTTACACTTTGTGAACACTACTCATAGGGCTATGTGGGTTCTTCTCTGTTATCACCACAGGAGACTCAAAGCTGCTGCCGACAGTCTTCTGCTCAGAAAGATAATTATGGGTGATGAGGGTAGGAATGGCGCTCAGTTCTAGAACCTTCCAGAATACATGTCCCCATGTACAGAGTCAACAAGCAGATTTTAAGCTTCAAAATGTCAGTAAGGAGGAAGTGAATAGGTTGAAAAGTTTAATGACATCTGCAGCCTCTTGAATCAATTGCATTTAGTGCTTCAGAGTTCATTGGCGAGCACCTCTCTGTGGGCATCCCAATAGCCATGAATCTCAAATGGCCCATCATAAACTGATTTTATGCAGTCCAGAAACTGGTGATTTAAACATTCCATAAAGAGTATTTTATGGGGCATGTGATACAGCCAAGAGGGAAGAGAATGGTATTAGGAGCAAAAACTCATCTCCTGTTTCCTAAAATGTTGAATTGAACCACCCAAATTCCTCAGTGACATTTCTATCCACCTGTGGATTTGGGTTTATAAACTCAGAACCTAAGAAACTGTTTATTTTCTGAGGTGTCTGTAATCCTGGTTTCTAGGTCTTGGGCTTTGGGGGCTTCTCTGTGGTTTGGGTGCCAGCAGCACAGTGTTCTTGAGACATCTGTTCTCCCCTAACTCTACCCCAACATTTTTGCTCTTCTCAGTCAACATGGCACCATGGAAAATGTCTTCCACTCTTAGGGTGTTAACTGCCACTCTGTGCTCCCCCTCACTCTCTTAGTTGGACGTTCTTCTCCTAGGGGCAAAAACAAAGCACATGAACTCCCATTTCCAGGCCTTTGTCCATACTGGTTGCTTTGTGTGGAAAGCTCTGCCAGTCTTTCTCACCTGGTTGACTCTCAGCAGCTTAGTTCTAAGGTCTTTGTTGAGCAAATCCTTCCCTGACTTTGCAGAGTGCACAGGTCTCAAGCTCATGCCTTTAGTCTGTGCGCTTCACAATGGAAATGGTGTCATTATTTGTATACAGTCATCTCCCCTCATCTGTGGTTTAGCTTTTGGCAGCTTCAGTTACCTATGGTCAATAATATTAATTAGACCAATAATATTAAATAGAAAATGTCAAAAGAAATAATTTATAAATTTTAAATTGTGCACTGATTGGAGTGGTGTGATGCAGACTCATGCTCCCCCTCGCTCCTGCCCAGGACGTGAAGCTTCCTTATTGTATGCCCAACTGCCCATTAGCCACTTACTGGCTGTCTTAGATGACTGCAGTGGCATTCAGTGCTTATGTTCAAGTAACCCTGTCTTACTTAATACCAAGGCCATAGTACAGGAGTAGTGATGCTGGAAATTTCATTGCAACATGTTGTTATGATTGTTCTATTTTATTGTTGTTGTTAATCTCTTACTATGACCAATTTATAAATTAAACCTCATCGTATGTATATTTGTGTAGGAAAAAACAGCATATATAGGGTTCTATTTGTGGTTGCAGGCACTAACTGAGGTCTTGGAATGTATCCCCCTTTGATAAGGGCAAGCTACTGTAATAAGTGGTTTAGGGCTGGGGTTGTGGCTCAGTGGAAGAGTGCTCACCTGGTGCGTGTGAGGCACTGGGTTCAATCCTCAGCACCACATAAAAATAAATAAATAAATAAAGGTATTGTGTCCATCTACAATTAAAAAATACATTTAAAAAAATTCTAAAAAAAAGACTGGGGCTGTAGCTCAGTGGTAGAGCGCTTGCCTAGCATGTGTGAGGCAGTGGGTTCGATCCTCAGCACCACATATAAATAATAAATGAATAAAATAAAGATCCATCAACAACTAAAAAAAAAAAATTCTAAAAAAAAAGTGGTTTAACATCAAGCTTTCCAGACTCTGGCTGCTCAATTATGTTTCCCAGTAGAAACTCAGCTGGACCAAGGACCATGACAGTTTTGTGGACCTCTGCATCACCAGCTCCTGGCTTTGGTTTCTATTCATGGAACACAGAAGGGACTTAATCAATATGTATTGGAGGAATGAATGAGTGAGTTTAGGTCCACTGCTACATACTATGTGTCCAGCATAGGCGTATAACTGGACACTGTCTACTCATCCTTAGCCTGTCCTTGTCCCTCCAACTCCACTGCAGTCTAAGCCACAGTCCTGCTCATTTGTTCTGCTGCAATAGTTTTTCAAATGCTCTCCCTTTCTTTTCTCTGCCTGCTCTCAGGCTGTTCCCCTAAATCTGTTCTTTTAAGAATGCACATGCAGGGGCTGGGGTTGTGGCTCAGTGGTAGAGCGCTTACCTAGCACTTGTGAAGCACTGGGTTCAATCCTCAGCACCACATAAACATAAATAAATAAAATAAAGGTATTGTGTCCAACTACAACTAAAAAATATATTACAAAAAATGCAAATGCAATTGTGTTTAAATTCCTTTTACTCCAGGTTACCAGTGTCTGCTCTTTTTGCACCTTGTCTCATGCCATCGACCCCTTACCTGCTAACACACCAACTTCATTCCCCTTTTGGATCTTTGCCCTGGTTTCTCCCTCTGCCCCAATGTCCTTCCTCTTATCTGCATACAGCTGGATCTCTCTAGGCCTCAGACAACACTTTCAATGTCACATCTCAGACCTGGACCAGTAAATGATTTTTTTTCCCCAACCAATCTTTTACCCATTTTTAAAATTAGTGTGCTTAGTCTTTTAATTATTGAGTTTTATGAGTTCATTATGTGTTACAGGAACAAGTCCTTTGTTAGGTATATGTATGTATTCACTTTCCATCTGTTGCTTGCCTAATTGAGTGAATCTTTGGCATTAATGTCTTAAAAAGTTGCCCAGATGAATCTAAGATAAAACCAAGGTGGAGAACCTCTGGCCTGGTCTAGTTTGCTGCTTGGAGTGTTTTCCACAGTCTAGAAGCCTTGTTATCACTTGGGAGCCTATTAGAAATGCAGATTGTGAGGCTTCTCTCCAGCTCTGCTTAATCAGAATATGCATATTAACAAGATTCCCAGATGACTTGTGTGCATATCACACTATGAGAAGAACCGTTGGTAACAGTCTCCTTGGGCTGTTGTTAAAAATACAAACACTGAAGTGAATTTGAGGACCAGGAGTCAAGATATCCAAGGGTATGAGAATCTGTATGTTTAGCCTTCTGAGTGACCATTAGGGACATTTGGGAAATATTGCATCCAGATAGTCACTGAATTTAGGTCAGATTGTTTACGATTTGTGAGTGCCCCACACTCCCATAGGAACTGGGAGCTCTGAGATGAATAGGACTTAGTCCTTGCCCTTCAGAAGTTCAGATCCCCATGGGAGATGGGCATGGAACCCAGTACTCAGAGGACAGTGGGTGGAGTGGAAGAGCACTGGCCTCAACTCCCAGCTCTTCAGTGACGCATCCTTGGGCAAGGCACTGATATTTCTGAGTCTGTTTCCTCATTGGCAAAGTACAGTGGTTACTACCTGGTGTTTAGGCATGTTTTGAAAATTTGTGAGTGAATGTGTGTAAATCTGTAGCTGCTTCATAAGTGGGGATGGTGCTACAGCAGCAGCCTCACATGCTGAGGGAGTGGATTGGAGAGCAGTTTGGCTCTTGTAGATCAAATACTCAGACTCATGCATTTATAATTTCTGTAAGTGGCCAGGGAGGAGGAAAGTTGATACCAGCAGCCCGAATTAAAGAGGAAGCGTATTGGTAGCCGTGGGATCTGAAGTCAGAATTAAAAGGATTTGAACCTGGAGGTAGGTCTGAGGAGAGGGTGTATCAGATGAAGGGAAACCAACCTCTGATCTCGTGCCTTTCAATAAATAAAAGCGCTGATCGGTTAATGTGAATCTAGACTGATGAGGCTGGAATCTTGATTTTTGTGAATGTTTGGGTTTAGGGTGATCCATTGGGGAAGCTTCTGGAATTTGTAGAGTGGCATCTTTTAAAGATGGGTTGGAAGCACAAGAACTCTGAGTGGCTTCTTTGCAAAGGGAAGTCAGTGAAGAATGAAGAGGAACAACCCAGGGTCACTGATGGCAGAGCCTGGGTCTAGCTGCTTCCTTGGAGGGCACCAAAGGTGCAGGGACTTGCTGAGCGTGAACACCTGGTCCACAGGCAGCGTTGGTCTGTGGATTTCTAGATACTTCCCCATGCATTTATTCTTCGTCAGTTATACTTAAATTTGCTGGAAAAGCCTGGAGCAACAGCTCATTGCCTACAGGGAAAATGGTATAACTGACAACTGATCAGAAACAAATATGGAGTCCAAAAGATGAGGCATCCACCACTTTTTCCTGTGTGAGTAATTCTGCAGTCCATACACAGTCTGGTTTATAAAGGGGACCAGTGACCAGGAGTCCCACCTTTTATTGCTGTGGTTTCTGTCTCCTTCCCCCCACCCCCCTCCTGTTCTCTCTCCTTTTTTCCTCCCCTCTTTGCCTGAGGAGGAGTTTTGATCTTTTACTTTTTAGGGTGGAGCATCTACACGAGAAGCAAACTATTCTCTCTTCTCTCTGTCTCTGTCTCCCTCTCCCTCTCCTAAATGCACGAACGCGTGCGCGCACACACACACACAGTGTCTCATAAAATATCTCCACATGCTCTTATAGAAACTCCCTCTCATAGCATCACTTTGAGATGTTATTATGCTAACAAGATGTTCTTTCCCCTCACAGAGCTACCAAAGAACCCTCAGGTAATGAGGAAAGGAAGGAAAAGATCTGGATGAGGGGAAAAAAAAAACAACCCATATCCTGCTACATGTGGAGTTTATAGATATATGTCTGTTTTTCCTTGGACATTTAAAAATATTGAAATCATATTGTATACTATTATATAACTGTTCCTTTTTTAACATAATAATATGTCACATGCATTTCCCCATGCCATTACCTATAATATGGCTTATTTCCGTCCTTTATTTTTTTCTTTTTCTTTTTCTTTTTCTTTTTTTGGTACCAGGGATTGAACTCAGGAGTACTTGGCCACTGAGCCACATCCCCAGCCCTATTTTGTGTTTTATTTAGAGACAGGGTCTCACTGAGTTCCTCATTGCTGAGGCTGGCTTTGAATTCATGATCCTCCTGTCTCAGCCTCTCAAAGTGCTGGGATTACAGGTGTGCACCACTGCGCCTGGCTATTTCTGTTTTTTATTGAAGTATAATTTCCACACAGTAAAATGCACAAATCTTTAGCATATAGCTCAATGGCCTATGTGACCACAGCTTATGTTAAGATATGAAACATTTGTTTACCCTAGAACAATTCCTCATGTCCCTTCCTGTTTAGTTTACTCCCTGTCCCCTTCTCCTAACTTAAATGTCATCTTGGCTTCTCACACTATACATGGATTTTGCCTGGGTTTCCACTTCCCTTAGAGAGAAACATGCAGTGTCGATTCTTTTGTGTTTCCTTTCTTTTCCTCCACATAATGATTTGAGATTTGTCTTGTTATTGAATGTATCTAGAGTTCATTCTTTATAAACTGATGAGTTATATGAACATTGCACAAATTGATTATTGATTCTCCTATCGATAGATCCTTCGGTAGTTTCTAGTTTGGGGTGATTTGAATACAGGGGCTATGGACATTCTTGCACAAATCTTTTTGTTAACGCATGTCCTCATATGTACTCCGTGTACATATTCAGGGTATAGACTGACTGACAAGGTCATGGCGATCACAGAGCAGGTGTGTGTTAAACTTTGCTAGACACTGCCAAAAGTTTTCCCCAAGTAGCTGTGCAGCTTTTACTCCCGTAGGTTGAGGGTTTGCATGTTCTTTCACATTTTCACCAGGATGGTATTGTCAGTCTTTTCCATTTTACTCATTTGGTGGCACTTTTTGGTTATGGTTCCAGTGAACTTTCCATTTTTACATCAATCAGTGAAATTAAGCATCTTTTCATAGGCATACTGGTCATTTGATATCATCTTTCATGAACTGCTCGTTCAACTCTTTTTCCCATTTAAAAAATTGGGCCTTTTGTCTTTTACTCTCGTATTTGGAGTGGTTCCTTCTATGTTCTAGATAGAAAGTCCTTTTTCAGATACATGTATTGTTGAGTACTTTCATCTAAGCTGTGCTTTGTCTGTCTAATTTCTTAACAATGGCTTTGGATAAATTGAAGTTTTAATTTTAATGGTTATTTATTTTTATATACCTAAGATGTCTTTGCCTATCCTAAGTTTAAGAAGATCTCTTCCCATGTTTTTTTTTTTTTCAGGAAGCTTTGTAGCTTAGCTTTCCTACAGAGGTCTTCTTAAGATTTATCTTGAATTAATGTTTGTCTATGGTGTGAATCAAAGATCAAGGTTAAATTGTTTTTTGCCTGCATGTATTCAGTTGCTCCAGCACCATTTATTGAAAAGACTTCCTCTTCCTCTTGATTTTTACTGATACCTTGTTTACAGAACAAGTGGCCAGATATGTGTGTGTTGCTTTATGCCTAGTCTCTCTCTCTTCATTTTCATTGATCTGTCTACTTTTAGTTAAATATTATTGCTGTAGGTTTATATAATTCTTGAATTATAATAATGCAACTCTTCAACTTTGTTCTCTTAAGATAAGCTCGGTTAACATCAATGTTTATAGCAGCTCAATTCACAATAGCAAAACTATGGAACCATCCTTGGTGCCCTTCAACAGATGAATGGATAAAGAAAATGTGGTATATATACACAGTGGAATATTACTCAGCCATAAAGAAGAATGAAATTATGGCATATGCTGGTAAATGGATGGAACTGGAGACTATCATGCTAAGGGAAATAAGCCAATCCAAAAAAAACAAAAGTCAAAAGTTCTCTCTGATATGTGGGTGCTTACACATAATAATGGGGGTGGGGTAGGGAGAATAGAAGTTCATTTCATTAGACAAATGGAAATGAGGGGAAGGGGGGGATGGAATTAGTAAAGACTGTAGGATGAATCAGACATAACTTTCCTGTGTTCATATATAAATACATCATCAGTGAAACCACACATCATGTTCAGCCACAAGAATAGGATCCTAATTAGAATAAGTTATACTCCACATATGTATAATATATCAAAATGCACTCTACTGTCATGTATATCTAAAAAGAACAACAAAAAAGATAAGCTTGGCTTGTCTAGAGTCTTCCAATATTTATAAATGTTTAAAATCAACTTACTAATGTTTACAAAAGAAAGTTTTGAGATTTTTATTAGAGTTCACTTAATCTATGGGAGGAGAATTTGAGGAGAATATGAATCAACTGTATTAATATTAATTTGAGTATGTTAACAGGATATACCTTTATATCTCTTTTCAAAAGTTTTCTTTAATTTCTCTTGGCAATGTTTTGTAGTTTTCAGTGAAGAGATCTTCATATATTTTATTAGTTCATTCCTATATACTTGTGCTAAATTTTTAGCATATCAGGTTTTCTTATTTTCATAGCAGTACAATGGTCTTTCACTATTTTTTATATCCTAAACATTATAGTTCATTTTAGGTACATTTTTAAATTTACTTAATAATCCTTTGCTGTTGAAGATTTAGTTTATCTAAAGACTCAGGTTATTCACTCAATGATAAGAAAGCCGAGTTGAACACCTAAACAAGACACACTGAGCCTGATAGTGTTCTTAAACTTTGTATTGGCTTATTTAATCCTCATATAAGCCACTTTATTCATCTCTGGTTGTTTCCTTAGGATATATCCTGAGATGTGGAATTGCTTGAGAAGAGTGTGTGTCTGTAAAGCGGGTGGAGCAGTGGGAACTTCCAGGGGTCCTTTTGACACAGCCAGGAGACCGGTGCTATGCAGTCTGTGTTGTGGCATTCTGTAGATGAGGTTAAGAACAGCCGGGAGGAAGCACTGTCCTAAGTCTTTCCTGGGTGAAAGGATGGAGGAATGTTTAGAGGAGCCATGGAGGGGAAAGGTCAGCTCAACTGATGTGGCCCTTCCTGGATTAGGGCCAGCTCTGTGTTTATCTACCTGTGTCCATACCCATCAAATGAAGGACAAAGACATCAACAGAGGATGGGATAAGTAAGAGCAAGATCAGATAGGAGTAGGCGGGAGGGTGAGGGTCTCCCAACTGTCACATGAGGAACTGTTAACAGATGTGAGGGAAGGAGATGGGATGAATAGGGCCTTCAGAAAACCTACTAGTTTTCTTAAACACACCAGACTAGTTTCATGTGTCTTGAGGGAAAGAAGATAACGGAAAGAGAAAATGAGGCCAACACCCAGCATCCCTCCCTTCAAGTGCTCCTGGGGTCATGGTAGGAGCAAGATCCCATTGCTGATGGTCTTCACAGAATGCAGACGACCAGCTACACTCTGGGGAAGCCGCCTGGTTGGGATTTGGATCCAGATAGGCCTGTTCAAGTCCGGTTTCCAACACTTTCCAACTGTGTGATCATGGACTAAAAGCTTGAGAGTTTGAGGGCTTTCTTTCCTTGTGTATAAAGGGAAATAGTAATACCTGTTTGCAAAGAGACTCTGTGTGTGTGTGTGTGTGTGTGTGTGTGTGTTTTAAGGAAGTAAATTCATCCCTAGATGACCTTTATCATGGTGTCTATAATTAACCCACACAATGCAAAAAGGATCATTTGCTTGGAGATGGGAACCAGATCATCTTTAACATCCTGTTCAATATTCCCGGGGAATGGACTGAACACCTAGTGTGACTCTGGACAGTTTGCACTGCTATTCTATGTCCCATTGACCACATGATGCTTTTCTGTGTGTTTGTGCCCCTATCATTCTACAAATTTGTTTGGCTAAATGAGAAGAACATGTTAAGTAAATGATTATGACTATGAGCTGAGGGTTCTTAGTGTGGCAGGCTCTGTGGAAACACGAATCCAGGCAGGCCTCTTGGACCAGGTCAGGCGTCCATCTGGCAGAGGCTCTGTCCTCCCCGTCAGTCCCCAGTGCCAGTTGGCTGCTGTGTCGGTGACAGAGAAGGCTCCAGTTGGCTCCATTTCTGACAAGTTGAGTGAACATCATTATGGAAAGATAAAAGGGGCCATGAACAGCTTAGATGAAGTCACAGAAAGCAAGGGGATCATATCTGCCTTTGACTCAAGGCAGAGTGGAAGAGCTGAAACACAGGGTGAGCTCACAAGACTCTGGAAGGTCTAGGCTGAAAAGAAGTGGGCCAAATTTAATAGGGAAAAAAAATATCAAGTCCCCACATCTAGAGTATAAAATGAGTCAAGCTTTGTAAACATAAGGACGAGGACTGAATCCAAAAGGAGAATGATTGATTAATTTGGCTTTAACAGACTATAAATCATACATGTCAAGAACACTTCAAACAAGATGAAAAGGAAAACTGTAAACTGAGAAAAATAATGACAATATACATGATAGAGAGAGTGAGTTGATATGTTTAAGAGCTTTCAAATGATTAAGGGAAAGAAAAGTGCCCCATTAGAAAAGCAATGAATGACTCTAAATGAGCAGATCAGAAGACGGAGAATCAAAACAGCCGCACAGCACATGGACACTGTTTATCCACTGGGTTTTAAAAATACCTACACGAACAAGTGAATGCCTTTTATTTTCCCTGTCACACTGACACGGCTTTAAAGGAGAAATGGCAATCAATGTTGGCAGGACTTGGAGGAAGTAAACAGGCTTGGCCTCTGTGGGGACTGTGAATGGCCCCAGCCACAACGGAGGGTGACTTGCTAATGTGTATCAAAGTCCTTAAAAATATCCCAACACCTTGACCTTGAATTCCACTTTTAGAAATGTATGCTAAAAAAACAGGCCAGGGAAAGATATAATGATGTAATAAACCAGGGAATTCATGTCAGCATCATTTAGAATAACAAAAAATAACAACCCAATGTTCAACAAGAGGGAATTTACTGTTTAGGTTAACCAGAATGATGAAATCCCATGCATCCATTAGAAATCACCTATATGACAAATGTTCACAGCATGTTGCTTGGTGGACAAGGCCACGTGCCGCTCAGCTCCTCCTCCACCTCAGGGGCAGCCTCAGCCCAGGGCACAGACTTCCTGATTCACTCCCTCCAGGGGTCATTTGAGGTAGGGTTAGTCATCTCTGCCCGATGCAGAACCTTCTGCTCCAGACCTCCCCAGGGAGCTGAGCTGGGTTGTGTCATGCCTGCTTGGGAGAGAATTCTCCATGAATGTTTTCATGTATCCTGTAGGGTCTGAGATTTCTGAGCAGAGAGTACCAGCAAACCTGGTTAAAAGATGACTGAATTATCAACATACCCTGCAAGTGAGAGAGGAGAGCATATTGCTCCAAAGAGATTTAGAGCCTCATCTGACCTGGAGACATGTGTTTACATCCCAGGGTAAGAAATCTGGAGATGTCTTCCTCTCTCCTGCAGAAACATAAATTTATGTTCCAGAATTAAACAAACAAACAAACAAACAAAAAACTCTCTTTCTTCAGAGGAGAGCATGGATAGATGTGCCAGACACCCCATGCAAGTGCTGAGTTTGATTATTTTGGGGTTATACCCTACTGAATGCACAGGGTAACATCTGGTCCTTATTCCATGTATCCAGCATAGGGAACCAGCACCAGTATGCTCTGACTAGAGATTTCATGCTACCTGTCATTATCAACACACTCTCTGATAGATACCCGTGTGTGTGGGGTGGGGTGGGGTGCGCATGCGCGTGTGTTATGTATGTAAAAACTTAACATCTACATCGGATTCTGACTTCTCCCTCCACCCAACCCTTCTTCTTCCACTTTTCCTCCACAATGGTCTCAGTGTTTGCGTCTGGAGAACCCAGCCTGTAATATTTGCTCAGTTTAAAAAGAAAAGTGGTCTCTAGAACCACACATAAATAGAATAAAATTGCACTTTACATGAAGTACACCAAAAAATGAAAAATGATGAAATGATAAAACATTAGTGATGGTTTTCTTTTGATGGTTTGAAAATGAATAATTGCTTTTTCTTTGTGCTCTTCTGGGCTCTCCAAGTTTTCTGCATTGAGCATTTATTACTTTTAATTACAAGACCTGCCAAAATGCTATTGACACAAGTTGCATTTAGAAGGAGGTGAAGGTGGGGCTGCGGATGCCACAGCTAATATTTGCAGACTGCTGACAGCAGGCTGGCACTGTGTGAAGCCTGGGTTAGGTTTCTCCTCATATACTCGCTGCAGTCCTGTAGAAGGCATTATGATCTCTTCCTCAGCAAGGAAGGAAGCTGAGACCAGAAAAGATAAATAACTTGCACAAGGGAGGGGAGCCAGCGTCTGCACCCTGTCCTCAGAGCCTCACAGCATTCTCTTGTCCTTGGTTGCACAAGTTAGGTCCTGGCAGACACCTTGCTGTACCCGCTAAGTCCCGAGCGATCCTGAGCGATTCCTTTCTGTCCAACTCTGCACCCCTCATTTCACTCACAAGACTCTTGGCCCCACCCTGACTCTCTCCACAGACCTCCTCATGCTACTTCTGTTCTCCAAGCTCCTGCCACTTGGCCCATGAATACCATTGTTCCACCCTTGCATCCCTGGGCCAGGCTGCTGTTCCTTGGTGGTGTGTGTGGCCATCCGCTTCCATGCTTTGTGTTCCAGTGTAACTGGAACTTTTTAGTGCTGCCTTCCTGACCTCATTGGTGTTTCTCTTCTCCCCTGTGCACCTGCCCTTCCCTGGATCCTCATTTTGTTATACTGTGGCTTTTGGCATTTGGTAGATCCCCATAGTGTCCACTCATCTAGACACGTCCTAGGGCATGTGTGGGCCCTGGGGCCAGGCTGCCTAGATGTAGATCTCAGTTCATCTTTTACGTACCACTGAGCAAGTTAATTATTTCTCTATATTTCAGTTTTCATATCTGTAAATGGCTCATTTTTAACACTACTTTGCATAGAATGTGTGGGAAACCCATGACATCAGGACCTATACACCTCACCTCCTGGCACTGAGTTCCTAATGTGGTGCCTGGTACACACAGGGGCCCAGTAAATTTTTTTTTGAATGAAGAACAAATATTTACTGAGAGCTAACGCTTACCACTGTCATCTGTCTGGCCGTCACTCTGTGGAGAGAATATCGCCTCTAGTTCTAAGTTTTATATCCTGCCAGAGAAGAGAGAGAATGCAAACATTTGCCTGTGAATTTCTGAGGGTCTGTGCATGCTGTTTTCAGAGCATGAGTCTTTGTAAACTCGAGGTCACAGAGCATCTGTGAACTCAAGTCTGGCTCACAGTCCAAGAGCAGTTTTGTTCTGTTTACCCATTAGGCCTAAACCCTTGGAGTGAGATGGATTTGGGAAGCCCTGCAGAGGACTTAAGACTTTATCATTCAGGTAGGACCCCATACTCTACCCCCTATTGCCAAAGTCGATACCTAAAGAGTCGATACTGAAAGAGGTTGAGAAAGTTGGTTTCCTGTGTTCATTCTTCATGAGTGGCACAGTATTTCAGTTAAAGATCCCTCTCACTTGGTGCCCATCTCCCTGTTTAGCCACCGTCTGCTCTGGTCCAGAAGCTGCTTCTTATCCACAGTGCCTCCCACACAGTGGGTGTGCAGGGAGCCGTCAATGCCTGCTGATGGAAGGTCTGAATCAATCCATCAATGACAGAGCTAATTAATTACTGGACTAAAGTTCACTACAGGCAAGACTATATTCGACTCATCCTTGTATCCTCAGAATCAGAAAAATTACTGGGAAACTGGTCAAGAATGTTAAGAATGCCAGGAAGGATGTCAAGAATCTCAGGAGTGGGGGTGGTTGGGGTTGAATTCAAAGCCACATCTGGCTGGGCCAGCAGGCAGTTTAGGGCATGCCCTCCAGCTACATCTGTGATCAGAGGTCAGTTCTTAGCAAGGCCACATCCCTTTGAAAGCCGCAGGGATCTCTTTCTTCCATGTGACACACTCTTCTCCACAATAACAATTGTCTGACAGGAGTTCCAGGATTTAGAGTGGTCACACTGTGAGCATAGAAAAGTCCTTTCCTTGGTCACCTGCTGCATCTTCTCCCAGCTCCCCAAACATCCACGGTTACCCCAATCCTCACGGTCACAATGAAATGTGTCAGGATGGCCTTACCGTGACTGAACTATTAAAATAAGTCTGTGCAAGCTGGTAAAGAGCCAGCATTCCCATGACGCCCCCTCCCTACCACCCAGAAACCCAGCCCTTTGCTGGGGCTACTGGGAGGATGCTGGGCCTTTAGGACTTGTTCAGCTGCCTTCTGTTCCACTTGGCGGATGCCCATTTGGCAGCAATTGTTCTACAGTTCCAATGTCCCCTGCCACTGTCGCATCCCTTGCCTCATTTACTGATCACTCTTTATTTCATTGTCTCTCTAACCCCAAGTGCTTTCTCCAAAGTGAAGCCTAAATACTGTTTCTAACATGTAAATCCTTCTACTGCTTTGCTTCAGATACGTTAAAGGTTTTGCATTGGCCTCCTTAAACCATCCAGGCTCCATCACCTGTCTTGAGGGCTGTCCATGACCCAGCCCCACTTCTCCAATCTCACCTAAGCCCACCCCTATCCCACCTCTACTCCTGCTACTTGGAACTTCCCCAGTTATTAACGGGCATCACAGTCTCTTCCCTCCAGCCCACTCTTGTCCCTGACCAACCCTGCTCCAACTAAGTCTTCCCCTCTCTATTCCTGAGGCTACTTGGGGAGTCCCATACTGTAGGATGCCCCCATTGGAGCATTTATGACACTTCATTTTAATGCATGTAAATGTCTGTCCTCAAAACTGTCTACTAAGAACTCAGCCATGGTTCTCATGTCTGGCATGCTTCTCATGAGTGGCACAGATTTCAGTTAAAGACCTCTCTCACATGGTGCCCATCTCCCTGTTTTAGCCTTGTATTTCTACCACTTTCTGGAGTATCAAAAGTAAAAAAAAAATAAGTGAAATCAGTATTTTCCAGAAAAAGATTGCTCCAACTAGGATGTGAGTTTTTGCATCCTGCATCTTCTAGAAATGCCTATTCCCTTTCTGACTTTATGGATGTTATAGTTTGGATTTGAATTGTCACCCAAAGGCTCATGTGTTAAAGGCTTAGACCTCTGTTGGGAAGTGGCAGAGACTTTAGGAGATGGGGCCTATTTGGAGGAGGTAAGTCATTGAGCATGTACCCTTGAAAGGTGTGTCTTGTTCCCTGTCTCCCCACCCCAACTGTCTGCTCCCTGGCTGCCATGAATTGAGAAGCTTTGCTCTGTCACACCCTTCTATCATCATGTTCTTTCTCACCACAGACCTAAAAGTGATGCAGCCAGCTGACTATAGACTGAAACCACTGAAACTGTGAGCTCAAATAAATCCCCCCCCCAAGTTGTTTTTCTCAGATATTTCATCACAACAATGGCAAACTGACCAAGATGGAAAATTGGTTCTGAGAAGTAGGGTTGTTCCTATGTCTATAGTTGACCATGGGGTTCAGAAGATTTTGGAACTGGTTTGTGGGAGGAATTGGGAAAATTTTGGAGATGCAGGCTAGAGAAGTCCTAGAATGTTGTAAGCAGAACGTACTGGATAATTCCTGTGTGAGCTCAGAAGACAAAAGTGCTGATAGGAATATGGACAGTAAAGGCTAGGCTCATGAGATTTCAGATGGGAATGAGGACTCTTGGAAATTGGACCAGAGACCATTTGTGTTATATTCTGGCAAAGAACTTGTCTATGTTTTGTTCATGCTCTGAAACTTGTGTGAGGCTGAATTTAAAGGTGACAGATTAATCAGGCAGAGGAAAGTTTCAGGGCATGAACAAAACATAGACAAGCATCTTAACAATTGACTGGATCCCACTGCAGGCTCAAGGGCATAAAAGTGTAAAATTTTCATTTGAGAAGAGAGAGCCCTTGGGTGAACTTTTTCCACAGGGCTATTGAGGAAGTTGTGTCCTCAAAATTATTTTCCCTTGTTCAGTCACCCAGGTACTCAGAGGCCTCTGCTGCTGCAGTCCAAGGGGGGCTAGGTACTGCTTGAACTGGTGTCAGGCTTTGGCATTGTTTATGTGATGCTGATTTTTCAGGCATGCATGGTGAAAGAATTATGGGGTCATGGAAACTTCCACCAAGATTTCCAAGGAAGGCCTGGAAGGTCATGTAGTATATCCAAAGATTGGCGTCCCTAAAGACAGCCCCTGAGAGGTGATATGTGAAGCTGAGAGTGAAGCCAAAGCTACAGTGGTGATCCTGGGGAGTTAGAGATAGATGCCAGGAACATGGAGTGCCTGCCAAGAAAAGCTGCAGATAAAGGGCAGAGCCAGCCCTAGAGGATGGCCATGTTGTTGTCAACCAGCAAGGCCATAGAGACGGGGCTGCCCAAGACTTTTGGAGCTCATATCCCATCACCTCATGCCCCAGATGATGGACATGGAGCTACAAAATTTAATCTTTGCCTTGCTGAGTTTTGGTCTTGCTTGGTCTCATCCCCATTCCTTCCTTTTAGAGGGGGAAAGTTCATATTATGTCATTGTATGTTGAAGGCATGTCATTTTTTTTTTTTTTTTGATTTTTACAGGGGCTTACATCTAAAAGCTTGCCTTTAGTCTCAGAGGGAGATTTTGGATTTGGACTTTTGAGCAATGTTGGCATTGTAAGACTTTGGCAACTCTTTAGAGCTGGACTAAATGCATTTTGCGTTATGAGAGTGACATGACCTTTTCAGGCCAGGGGTGTAATGTGAGAGTTTGGACATGGAATGTCTCCCAAAAACTTGAAGTCTATTGGGAGACAGTGTAACCTTTAGGAGGTGGGGTCTAGTTGGAGGAAGTAGGTCACTGGAGTTGTATCCTTGAAGGGTCTATCTTGTCTGCTTCCCATTATTACCCCCCATTCCCTTCCTCCTTTATGCCACGAGACGAGCTGCTTTGCTCTACTTGCTTACCATAATGATCTTCTGTGATACTACAAGTTCAAAGCATGGAGTGAAACCTCTGAAACTCTGAGCCAAAATAAATCTTTCCTCGTTTAACTGATTTTCTCAGGTATTTTGTCTTAGTGACAGAAAATTGACTAGCATAATGGAGCATAATTAAGTGCTTAGTAAACATTTATTGCACCTTTGAACAGAAATAGAATTGGATCCAAAAGAACCATGTTAATTCCATGCCTGCCTTTATCTCTGTGCTTTTGGGAAATCCTCATTTGTTTTGGGATTCATATTTCTCACCTGTGAACTAGGATGATAATAACGATTCTGCAGAGTAAGTAAAAATGTGAGTCTGTTCCTTGTGACTGTTCTTTTTGCCAGAGTGTCTGATGTGCTGAAGGGCATTTATCTGATTGCACACAATTTATGCAAGGTAGATGTTATTTCTTTTTTTCTGTTTAGATTCTGAAAGGAGAAAAAAAAAAACTTTCCACCTGACTGAAGTTTACACTCTTGTCCTGCCCCTGTGAAAGGATAAGATAAGGATTTGAAATTATATGTATCCATCCATCCATCCATCCATCCATCCATCCATCCATCCATCCATCCATCCATCCATCTCTGCTAGCACAGTGCCTGATACACCACCATGGGTATGAAATCATTCTCAATTGCTTGGTGGCAGGTTCTGAATAAGGGGATCCTTTTGGAACTCATCAAGTCCTAGGGTTTCAAAATGTGGAAACAAATAGAGATGAGGATCGTGGCAAGCTTGCTTCCTTTCAAGCTATTATCCAGTTCTTGTAATTTGCATATTCCTCTAACACAAGGTGGCCAGTTTCCAGTAGGGCAAATATACCGAGAAAGAGGGTCATATGATCCCCTTTTTTTAAATTGTGAAACTTGATAACTGCTGAGTCTCAGCCTGTGAGGGGGGAGCCATGTTCACTCCCACTTGCTCACTGTTTTTCATGGCTATGTAGTAGTAAGTCTCATTTACTAAGAGCCAACTCTGTGTCCAGGGCTATGCTAAAGCTGTCCACATGGTATATTTGATAGGCTGTAGCAATAGCCATGAGGACAGAGAGATCTTCTTTTCTGGGAACTTGAAAATGAACAGAGAGAACATGAACAACTCACTTGCTCAGCGTCACCTCATTTGTAAGTGGTGAAGCTCAGACTTGGGCCCTGTGCTGTCTCGTCCAAGCCCATCTCACTTTATCAGACTATGAGCTTGGATCACAGTGCAGTTGCTCATCACCCAGGAGATGTTGGGGACTGCTGGCCAGAACGCAGTACCTCTCCTTTAACGGAGAGGAAGCTCACCAGATCTCTAAGTTTAGGGAATGACGTATAAGCGTTGACACCAAGCAAATGGGTCAAGCAGAAGACCTCCCAAAGGCCCCATTTAGCCCTTGGAAGTCCTTTTCATTTCCCTACTGAGTGTGGCAGTGGACAGGGTTTTTGCTCTGGAGCCTACAACTTCCTGAGCTCTGCAGTTACTGGCTGTGTGACTCCAGCCCGGCAGGACATTGTATCACTTGTTTTGCTACCTGGTCTCCTTCTTATGAGAAGGCTTAAATGGGAAAGTAAGGAGAAGAGCTTGGAGCTGAGAGGAAGTTCAATAACTGGTGGAAGTCAGGTAAAAAATCCTAGGCGTTTGATTTTGGCATCAGCTGGCACATGGACAAAGTCGTTCCTTAGGCATTTTCCTACATCTGACATTTTTCTTTTCTTCCCCCAAAGAAAACCACAGGCAAATACAAGGAACACAGAAGCAAGCAGACTTTAACTCTCCCTACAGGAATGTTTCTGAGGGCTATTAGCTCAGCCATTTTCCATTAACAAAAATAAATTGCTCAGAAACATCTGGGCCACATTGGTCAGGAATCCACTCTAAGCCAGCATTTCACTTTCAAACCCAACCATCATATTGGACCTACTGCGATGCTCTTGAGAAAACAGAATGGTTCCAGAGTTTGCCAGGGCTCCCTCTGCCCCATCTCTTTCCACTCCTGAAAAGCTCAGAGGCAAAGGCAGCCAAACAACATTTGGGTGGGCTGGCGAAGAAAATCCATTCCTGCCTGCTCTGCCCCACTGCCAGCTCTCAGGCGGGTGCACTGGGCTCCCAAGACCTGAGGACAGGGGTTTGGACTGGGGGTGGAAGCTTAGGGCACCCTGTGGGCAAGGAGCAAGGCCACATTTCCAATTTGAAGGCCTGGGAGCTTCCCACCAACTGAGGCAGTGACTAAGCTAGTTGAGCTGGTCCCTGGGCTTGATGGACTCTGGAGAGGCAGGTGTGCCTGATGGGGTTGGAGTGGAGGAGAGGAGGTTTGCTGCTGTTTACCAGTAGCCCCCCTGCACTGGTTCCCAAGCTGATCTCAAGGTACCCAGTGTCCACCAGCTGAGGCAGTGACTCAGCTAGTTAAACAGTCCCTGGGGCTTGATGGACTTTGGAGATGCTGGTGTGCCTGGTGTCCCTGGTCAGGCTAGGGGAGGTGGGGAAATGGAAAGGACACTGTAATTGTCTGTTTTCCCTCATCAGCCACATGCTTCCACCCGCCTCAGGGAGTGTAGAGGAGGGCTTTAGGATTGAGAGAATAGATTGTCAGGAACAGATCGGGCTTCTCAGATCATGTCAAATGAGACTCCAGTGTACAGATCAGGAAACTGAGGACCACACAGGGGATGTGATGTGCCCAGGACTACAGTATCTGTGGCTGAAACTAGCTCTTGAGACTCGGGCTCATTGTCTCAGGGTTTCCTGGAAGAATGGTAATTAGCTAGCTGAGGAAGGAATGAGCTAGCTAGGGCTGTCCCAGGCTCCCCGGGCTGCTGAATGGGTGCTCCTTTCCATAGGGGATCAGATGTGGTGTCTGATCATGTGCTTGACTACAAAGAAGATCTGAGCATGTACACATGCATGGGGGTCACGTGAAGTTAGCTAATTAAAAACTAACCTTGATTTTCCCTCAAATGGGGAGGCTGGGTGGTGGGGTGAGGGTTGGAGAGGGAGGGGGGTGGAAAAGGGAGGGAGAGAGAGTGGTAAGCGGGTGGGCCTCCAGGGCAGCAGTGCCAGGACAGAGGCAAAAGTCAGAAGCCCAGGGATCAATTAGATGAAGAAAAATCAGCTGTGGTTTTTCTGTGACTGGTACAGTACTCTGCAAAAGCAGCATTGGGACTGTCAAACCCCATCATTGCAAATGTGTGTGATGAGAACACTACCTAACAGCTGAATGGAATTAATTATCTCTCCCAAGACAGTCCTGAGTTTGCTGACTGCTTTCTGCCTCCAGCCTTTCCAGCTTTCAAGTCATCTTCCTGTCTCTCCTGGCCAATTTCACACCTGCTGCCAGGTGCATCTCTGTGAAGCAGTGGCCAGTGCTTCCCCATAGTCCAAGGAAGCACAGCTGGGGGGAATGTCTTTCTTAGTTCTGTGGCTGGTGTCTCCTAGTGCCCTGCCCACAGTCGCCTGGTGGAAGATAAAGTAGCTATTAGAATTCTATTGTGTTAATTGAGTCAATGGAACAGCAGGATTGGCTGCTTAAGACTCCCCTGGGCCTGTCAGCTGGCCACCTCTCACGATTCCCAGATCCATGCCTACCTGATGTCCTGCCCAAATTACCATGCTGGCACTGCCTCTGCCAAATATGAAGGTTGGCCCTCTCACCTGCATCAGCCTTTCTCCTACTTTCCGATGACTTCCCTTCCCTAAGGCCACCCTGAGGAATCCGTCTCTAGCCTCCCCGTCCTGAGGCCCTCTGCTATCGCCCATCACTCCTTTCCTTCCTAGTCCTCATGGGCTCCCCAGCCTTCCACTTGCTGAGCATTCCAAGGTCCAAGGTCATGACATGTTCATCTAGCCGACTTATCCAGATTCAGCACCAGCATTTACCCAGTTATCCAAGTCTGAAATTTAACTGAAAATTTCATCCAAGGAAATGGGAGGAAGCAGGAGATGGGAAATTGCATTGTCCTTCAAATGTCAAGGTCATGGCTCCTTGGCCTTCACTATTCATTTTTGCTTGAAGGAGGTGATGGGTTATAGTGGGGAAGAAACAACTTGAGAGCTGATCAGCTTGGTTCTGCCAGCTTCCCACTGTGACCTTGTGCAAGTTATTTTGTTCTGTCTCAGATTCCTTGCAGGGATAGTCAAGGTGTCCATTGCAGTTCTGTCTGGCTCTGACTTTCTGTGACTCTCTGGTAGACCTAGGCTCACCAGATGAACCCCATCTGTGAGCTAAGATCCCACCCCAAGGGAAAGTCTGGATCTGTTCTCTAGGTCCTTGTTACATAACCCTCTGCAGGGTCAGAAGCAGCCCTGTTTCCCAGGGAAGATCTCAGCCATCACCTCCACCCTGACAGCCCAGTCTGGGATTAATTTCCCTGCAGAGACAAAAGCCAAAGCATAAATTGTGTCCTGCTCCCCCATTAGTCTGCACCTCTTGCGCCTCATAAACAACAAGATCTTGTGATGTAGGTAGAGTTGCTGGGGCTACTGGGTCTTCACGCTAGGGCAGCAGCCCATGCAGGCATATGGCCAGCAGGCTGGCTGCACTCAAGAGTGTTATTTTCAGAATTGAAGTGAAATCTGCTTTGGGCCAGAGCTCAGTAGGTGGTCTCAGTTCTTGCATCATAAATCACTGGAGGTAACTGTTTTTCCTGGCCCGTCTTATGACCCAGTATAATGTTATTGGGGTTGGAAGGATGATGGAGAAGGGAGTTTTCCCTGCTGATCTCCAGTGTATATAAATCTTTACTTTCAACATCTCAGGGACCATGTGTGGTGTGGTAGAGGACAGAGAGGATTGAGCCTCCAGGTGTGGGGGCAGGTCAAGTTCCCGCCACTAACTCTGTGTGGCCTTCTCCAAATCACCTCTATTTTCTGAGCCACATTTTCCTCACCTGTAACAGGAGGAGCTGCATGAGTGGTTCCCTATGTCCCTGCAGAGCCCACATTCTGGGCCTCAGTGATTCTAAAAGAAAAGGTGTGTGGAACCAACTCTGAGGAACAAGTCTACCAATGCCGTGGACTGCATGGCCCCTTGCAGCTTGGCCTGCGGTGGTCTTTCTGCCATCCTCTGCAGCCAGCCCTCCATACCTGCCCCCTATCCACCCAGTGCTCTCCGACGTGGCCTGTTCTTTCATGCTTTTGAATTTTGGCATGTGCAGATTAATCTACTCACAATTTCTTTTAAAAATCTTCTCCACCTGGCAAAACCTTTGATCCTTCACACGCAGTTTCCAGGTCACTTCTCTGTGGAGTCTTCCTCACCTCCCTCTGGCCTAAGAAGAGAATGGTCATGGCCTCTTGAGCCCCCAGGACTATAGGTAATTACCAGCCCATAAGTTCCCATGGTGCCTGCCTGGCACAAATTAGACCTTGGGCAGGATTGTTCCTTTACTCTCACCACCAAATAATTTCATAGTTGACATCCTAATCTCAGTACCTCAGAATGTGCCCGTCTGTGCAGACAGGGCACCTTAAAGTGGTGTCTCCTTCTTGTCTCTTCACTTAGTCTGTGTCCAAACTTCCTCTTCTCTTAAGGTTAACAGTCAGATTGGATTGAGGCCCATTCTGATGACCTCATTTAAAATTAATTATCCTTTAACTTGAATCCCAAGTAGATGTGGTCTAGGAATCTATATTATCTCTGGAAAATCTTATGTACCTTAAAATTTGAAAATTAGTCCTAGTGCTTAAGGGCAGTATGAAGCATGAATTATCACATCATCCATATTTATTCAGTAGTCATCCTTTTGGTGCCAATTATTTGTGTTTTTACACTATCCAGAGAACTGATGGAATTATAAGCAAGAAGAACATCAATATGCAACCAAGATTGCTAGACCACTTTCAGATCTGTACTCTAAAATAATTTAAAGGAATTTAAATTATTTGCTAAAGGACCAAATATATTTTTTTGTGTTATTGTCTCATTTATCTTTGACCCCACAATGGGAGGTGGGCATTATTGTTGCCATTTGACAGATGGTGAATCTGAAACTTAGGTAAAATGATGTGTCAAGGTCATACCTCTGGGAAATGGCTGAACTAGGACACATCCAGATCTTATCCCATGCTACCTGACATCAGCCCTTGGTTCTGAGACCCTTCCTGGCTGCAACTATTGATGTGACATTTGGAAGGAGTCAAGGCTGTGTCTAGCTACTCCTGGGACACTGGACTTTTCTCCTGGCTCAGAGAGAGGGCATCTTCCCAGGTGAAAGACCAGGTTGACCTCCAAATGTACCTCCAGGGGCAAACCAGTCCATGTATTTGGGGTGTCAGTCAAAGAGCCAAAAAATAAAGGAAAAAAACCACCCCAAACTAGGAGTCGTGTAGTGACCAATGGACCAATGGCGCTGCCCACCATGAAGACAACTCTTTCCCACCTGCAATGAATGATGTATGATTTGGGACTTGACTTAGAGACAGGGCACTTAACTCTGAGAACTTAGTGAGACCACATACCAGGGAAGGTGCCAGACTCTATTCTCTCACCTCAGTTTCCTATGGAAAGAGTCTAAGCTGACAAGTCTCCACTTGGAGAGTTTGTCCCCTTGCTTCCAGCATCTGTGACCACTAATTAGGAGGCCACAATTTGCTTATGTCAGAAGGATGAGTTAGTAGCCCATGACAACTAACTTTGTACACATTATTGCCTTTAATTGAACCCAGGGGCGCTTAACCACTGAACCACATCCCCAGCCTTTTTAAAAAATATTTTATTTAGAGACAGCGTCTTGCTGAGTTGTTTAGAACCTTGCTAGGTTGCTGAGGCTGGCTTTGAACTTGTGATCCTCCTACCTCAGCCTCCTAAGCCACTGGGATTACAGGTGTGCACCACCGCGCCTGGCTCACACACATTTCGAGAGGTAGATATTACTTTTTTTTTTTGTTAAATGTTTTTTTGGTTGTAGTTGGACATGATATCTTTATTTTATTTATTTATTTTTATGTGGTGCTGAGGATCGAATCCAGTGCTTCATACATGCACTGTAAGCTCTCTACCACTGAGCCACAAACCTAGCCTCTAGGTATAACTTTTTTTAAGGACTCATGGGACTTGCCTCAGGCCAAAGGTAGGAAGTGGAAGAGCTGGGATTTGAACACAAGGCTGTGCTGGGAGTCTGTGCTCTGTGCTGTGCATATCCTTGCCTTCTCTGGTGGAGTTCAGCCTGTTCCCATGCCTGATTTGAACCAGCTTGTGGAAAGACTAGATTGGGCTGCCTGGGAGATGGGCGTGGCAATTCCAGAACGCTGTGAAGGACCCTGAGGTTGTTTCATTCAAGGTCCCATTTAGTACATGAAAAAAAAGTTACCCCACTGCCCATTTCTCCCTTGGTCCATCTGATCAGGAGCCAGGCAATGGAGACTCCTCCCTCCATTTTCTTGAGGTGGTCTTCTGAAGACTGCAGATAAATAAGTACCTCAGCCTATAGTCAGAGATATCCAATTGTGATCTTATCTCTGCCATTTAGGTTGAGATATTGAACATTTTTTTGGTCCTTTGGTACTTCAGTTTCCTCATTGATAAAATAAAGGTGATTCTGTCTCCTGCACAGTGCTACTGGGGGATAATAGAGCTGACAATCAATGGTACATATTAAACACTTATGCATGACTTAACACACTGAGTTAGTTGGCTACAATGGTTAGGAGATCTTTCCACAGAAAAGGGGGCTAGAATGAATGACAGAAATGTAGCCAAATCCAGTTTCCCACGTCACCATCAGCATATCACCACCATGCTACCTACTGCCATTGGACAACGCCATAACTAACAAAACCCCATCACTGCCATCTGCCATCACAGTCCCTGTCAACATCACCAATATCACCCCCAACCTCCGCCCATGTCACTCTTATCCCCACTGTTGGGGACATGCACTGCTGCTTCTGTTGGCATCACCAGCTAGTTTATCAGCTTCTCACCACCTCTGCCACTATCATGCCCACTTCTGCCACATAGACGTTGGCACACTACCACCGTCATCACCAACACTACCACCCCCACCGTTACCACCACCAGCACTGCCAACACCACCATCCCCATCACTCACCCAACCTCCTACCACTGTTCCCACTACTGTGGACACACCTCTACCTCTTTGGCCATCGTCAGCAATACTACTGCCTCCACTTCAGCCCTGTCCCCACCACCCCACTGTCACACTACCGCTGGCATCACCAACACCACCACACCACCTACCCATGGGGCAAATATACTACAGATTCCTTCTGGGCCCTGGTGTGATGCCTGGCTCAAAGTAGGTTCTCAGGAGAAATCAAATGAATGAATGAAAAACTGAATGTCCAAAGTGAAATAATCAGTACTTCCAGGAAGCAATAGTTTCTATTCCTTATAAGCCCCCTGCAGAGATTCTGGTGGCCAATTTTAGTCTACCTATTAGAGTATTAGGTCTTTGGCTTTCTAGAAGGTCAATCCTGTTGGACCAACCCAGGCTTCATTGATGGGCAAGAATGGTGTAGACAACGGTCTGGGTGACATTGCCAAGGAAACCGGCATTTGATCAGGATTGTTTCTCTCTGGAATATCATTGAATTAAACCAAACTAAGGAAAATTTATTCCTAAAATTTGAACAATTGTTTATATGCTTATAAACTTCAGGTACTTTTTTTAGCACTAGCATGGATTGTACTCTCTACTGCCCACCTGCTTCCCTGCCTGAGTCCCTGAGTGCTGTCCTTTGTCGATGTCAAGACAGAGGCCTTAGAGCTTTCCTTCTCTGATCCTTCTCTGATCCTTCTCTTCCCTGGCTCTGTCTGCATCCTCAAACATGAAGTTTCTCTTTCAAACCTGAAAATAAACTTGGGTATTCTCCAGCAGTTAAGGGCCAGAACATCTCTGGGGACCTTCAGGTTGTTGATGTTATTCCTTCCCAACAACAACCCTCCTTGGTTGAATTTAAGGTCAATAGCACTTTTGGAAGTTACACTGAGAAACCATGACAACTCACCCTCCATCTGGGAGGCAGGCCATAAGATGACCAAGCAGTCCTTCAGGTTCCCATATCATAAATTATGGCTTGCTTGGGATAGTAAGTACAAGGTGACTTTGTGGCTAGTTTACAGAACCATTTTCAAATACAGACTGTTGGTTCATTGCTGAGGCGAAGAAGAGCCTGGATGGCCAGGTGCCTTTCCCATTCTTTCCCCAATAGCTCCTGCTCTAGCACTGAAGTCCGGTTGCCTCTGTGGGGCCAAACACTTTTCTGTGCCTTTTCAAACATGAGTCACTGATCCTTGAATGACTCTGTTTTGGGAACATGGTAATTACTAAGGCTGAGATCATGGCTGTCCTTGGGGTGTGAACTTGAACCATCTGGTCCCCATGATGTTCCCAAGTTACCTTTGTACCTGGCAGGCTTCTGCGAGTGCCTGGTGAATTCATCTGAGCACAGACTGCCCCCTTATTGCCCTATATGGTCACTTTTGTATTTCCTTTCTCATGATCTCCTGGGCTAGGCTGTCCTTCCAGATGGCACTAGCATTAGCAGTATTCTAGGAACGTGATCATAGTGATACCTTTAAAGGAGGCCACATGATGTCGTGGAAAGAGCATAGAGCATTCAGCAATGCACATCTGGGATTCAAACTCTGGCTCATTCATTTCCAGGTGGGCAAATGACCTGACCCTAAAGTGCCTCAGTTTCCCAGGAGCCTGATGTGTACAATTATACTACCCACAGGATTATGGTGAGTAAATAAAATGACTAGGCAGTTGCTTTGCTTTGATTGATTCAGGGTACTTACTAGATATCTCAAAAATAGTCAATCTACTTGCATTCCTCTTGAACTCTTATTATAACATCCTGTGTGGAAAGACTTGAAATGTAGCCGAGATTACTTTCATGAGGAGTCAAGGACAACTCTCAAGCATCTTGGGAAGGATGCTAAATACACATGAGGAATCTCTTGTGTCTGTGGTGGAGGTTGGGGCTGCAGAAGAGGCCTGTTTGCTGTTGTATGGTTTCAGCCTCTGTGTGGCTCCCTCCACAGGTGAGGCCATCTGACTTTCTGTTGGTACCCATCTGACAGCTCCAAGACTATCAGAAACAGGAAAGGGACAGCCATACAGTACTTGGTAGGAGAAATAACACTGGTGCTAGAGTCACTCGGATGTTAGTTGAATCCTTCATGATGTCCTGTTCCAGATGTCCAAACTTGACTAATCATCTATCTTTTAGAGTCTCAGTTCCTCATCTATGAACCCATGTTGATAATCTGTACTTATCTATAAGATAATCTGTTTAACTCCAAGGTAACAAGGAAGGGAAGGTCCAATTCCAAATGGCTTACTAATAAAGGACACATTGCATTAGATAACTGAAATGTCCAGAGGTAGGACTTCAGGCATAGTTTGATTATGGATCTGGTTCCACTCCTATGTATAATTTAGCTCTATTCTGTGCTGTGTATTGGCTTCATCATTGCTCTAACTTCCTTCAGGTATCAACGTACCTATATGCAGGTAGGTTTCTCATAAATAAAAGAAGTCAGCTTGAATGAGAACATTCTAACTAATGTGTCCACCACTGGACCAGCCACTCTGGCATCTGGATCATCTTTAGTCCACTCTGAAGCTGGAGTCAGTGCTACTCAAATCACCTGCTATACAACAAGAGAGGGGTGAGAGATGAGATAATGCTAGGACAATGGCGACCACACTATTCAGAGTGGAAGCTGGGTATTGAGGAACTACCGTGCTGATACTACAGCTGGTGTGTTTGTGAACTGACACATTATCAGGCTCGTAATCTCATTTAATCCTCACAAGTACCCAGCATTATGCATGTAACTGGCACTCTCAACAAGTACTAATTTCTCTGCTGACTGTTACACACCTCAGATTACCCATCATGGTATCCAGCCATCTGCTGCAACACTGTGATTGACTTATATGGTTGGCTGAATAATACACTCCTAAATGTACATGTTCTAACTTCAGAACCTAGGCATGTTACGTATATAGCTAGCAAAGGGACTCTGCAGATATGATTAGCTTAAAGATTTTGGGTTTTGTGGGTGGGTCCTAATCACAGTGTCTTTATAAGAGGGAATCCGAGGGAGATTTAACAGAGAAGACGGTGTGGCGATAGCAGCAGAGATTGGAGCGCTCCCTTGGAAGATGTTGTGGTTTGGATGTGAGGTGTCCCCCAAAAGCACATGTGTGAGACAAAGCAAGAAGGCTTAGAGGTGAAATGATTGGGTTAGGAGAGCCTTAACCCAATCAGTGTGTTAATTCCCCAATAGGGGTTAACTGAGTGGTGACTATAGACAGGTAGGGTGTGGCTAGAGGAGGTGGGTCATGGGGACGGTGCCTTTGGGTTTATATTTTATTCCTGGTAAGTGGAGTCTATCTTCTACTTCTTGCTGTGATGTCCTGAGCCACTTTCCTCAACCATACTCTTCCACCATGGTGTTGGCCTCACCTCAAGCCCCAAGGAATGGAGCCAGCTATCTATGGACTGAGACATCTGAAATAGTGAGCCCCCAAATCAACTTTTCCTTCTCTAATTGTCCTTGTCATGTTTTTTGGTCACAACAGCAAAAAAGCTGACTAAAAAAGAAGGTAAAGGGGGCCACAAGCTAAGAAATGCAGGTGGCCACCAGAAGCTGCAAAAGATAGGGAAACCAGTTCTTTCTCCTCAGAGGCTCCAGAATAAACTGTGCTGCTGACCTTATCTTTAGCTCAGTGAAACGGATTCCTCCTCAGCTCCACAACCACAGGAGGATGAATTCATGTTGCTTCAAGCCACTATGTTTGTGATAACCTTTTCATAGCAGCAATGGGGTACTGACATAATATATAATAGTAACAGCTATCACACAGTGAGTCAGGCACTTATCTAAGTACTTTTGCATTATTTTACTTAATTCTCAACAATAATGGTTAATGGTCAATGTTATTATCAATTCCCACTTTGTAGATGGACAGAAGAGACATTATACAGCTTGCCAAACAGACACTGTTCAGATGTGATGGAGCCAGGGGCCATCCACCATTCTGCTGCCTCCTGCGGGCTCATCCCCAGTAGCTTCTCCCTCCTCTGTTCCTCCCCTCTTGCCAGCTGTGTCTGCCCTGTGGCTATTCAGGAGATTAGATTCTCACTGTTCTTGACTGACCTCCATCCCCTCATGCCAGGCTGTCCTGCCCCATGAACAGAACAACTACCCTGACTTCTCCTTGTCTTCTCTCATCTCAACAAATAATCAGTATTTCCTCTACCTGGTCTTAAAAATTATTACTTTGAGACTGTGTTTAAAAGGTAGTTTAATCAGGCTGGTGTAATGCTGTGCAAGCAGCCTGGTGTTTATTGTGTTTCACGGTCACTGCAGGGCAGGCTGTCTTATTGACCCTATTTTACAGATGGAAAACAGAGGCCAAGAGCATGTTTATATACCAGGTTTATGTGTGTAGAGTGATTTTATATATACCATCACTATATATTTGATATATACAGGCTGATTTTTTGCTTTTATCACTCTCACAAAGGACTGGACACTTTTTCATTAAATTTGTTTAGTTGGAGGTGTTTTGACTTAACTCTTGAGTATGCAACATGGTTGGAATTCACTTCTGGGGAAACTGGCACAATGAAAGGCTGCTGTGGCTGTTGTTGGGGGATGAGATGCCATTCAAGTGATGAGGGAAGGGACAAAGAGAAGAAATACCAAACACGAGGAAGAGATGTCAGACTTGAGCCCCAGGACAAGAGCTAGGAGGCGACCTTCTCTGCACGGGGGTCAACATTCCAAGTTCCGCTTTTGAGCAGGGAGCAAGAGAGGTTAATTGGTGTAACTGTGTGTTCCAAGTAGTGCTTGGTGCCCAGCCTGTAAACATCACAGGTCCAGGAGACAAGGCTGAGAACAACTCTCCAGCAGTCAGGGACATGGCCAGGAAAGTCTTTGGAGAAGATGATGGCATCGAGCGTTGGACTGAGTGGAGAGAAGTCTGTCCTTGGGAGTTGGGATCAGGGGTGAAGTGAGAGAGGACCTGGGTCTGAGAAATGGGGAATCCATAGATGAGGTGGTTGGGAGGAAGAACAGTCCCAGTTAAGGAAACAGCTGACCTGCTCAGAGGTTTGCTGTGTGGGAGCAGGGCTTGGCCACATGGTGGGAAATCTCTGGGTTCCCTCTTGCAGTCATGACAGATGCTGGGCACGGAGCTGCCAAATCAATTTGAATTTTGCATTTTATCCAAGGCTTTGACACTGTGCTACCCGTAGCAGAAAGCTTTTTGAATTCATTATGTTTTGGCTTAATGCCAATATTTTCCCCATCAAAGGCACCTATAAATATTTTTCCAGAGTGACATGCATGTTTCAAAAGATCTTCTAATACGATACATTTATTAAATTACACTAAATTTTTTTTCATGAAATAACTAGCCTTCTAAATAGAGTGGTTGCACTTTGAGACTGAACAAAAAAGGCTATTTTAATAAAACAATAAAGGATATCCTTGCCAATTTTCTTGAACTATTTATTACAAGTAGCTCAAGTAGCTTTTTACTTACTTCCTGGTCCACAATTTGGGACACACTAATGAAGCAAAGGAAGAAAAACAGACAGAGGGCTTAAACAATCTTTACCTCTTTATATATTGACGTAGATGGACATATACACCAGGTATGAAGGATGTATCATATATAAAGTAATGGAGAAAAGTGTCTGTGATGGTTAGCTTTACATGTCAGCTTCACTTAGCTGTAGTGCCAGGTATTTAATCAAACACGAATATAGGTATTTTGCAAACATGATGAACATCTATCATCAGTTGACTTTAAATGAAGCAGACTTCCCTCAATAATGTGGATGGGCCTCGCTCCATCAGTTGAAAAATTTTCAGAGCAAAAACACAGATATCAGAGAAGAGGAAATGCTGCCTCCAGACTGTAGCACCAGCCTCTGCTTCAATCTCTACCCTGGCAGCCTGCCCCACAGATTGGGCTTGTCAGCCTCACAATCACATTAGACAATTCCTTAAAATAAACTCTGTTTGCGTGTACATGTGCG
The DNA here is from genome assembly GCA_004024805.1 of Geosciurus inauris. Classification (NCBI taxonomy): domain Eukaryota; kingdom Metazoa; phylum Chordata; class Mammalia; order Rodentia; family Sciuridae; genus Geosciurus; species Geosciurus inauris. The sequence goes on from PVHX01000276.1 coordinate 321,367, forward strand.
CACACAGACACACACACATCCCATTAGGCCTGTCTCTGGAGAACTGACTATGGACATGGTCATGACAGTGACCAAGTCAAGCTCCTTGAGAGCCACACTGTGTATGCTTGCTCATCTCTGGTGCTGCCTGGCAGTCTGAGGTCACGTGGCTTTTATTCATGGGTTTCAGGTTCCTGGCAGGGAGTGGGGAGGCTGAGCCATTGTATTATTTCAGGGGAGCTGCAAGCTCATTTGTGCAAGAAGCTCATCATTGATCTAGCAAATAGGAGGTTGGGGAGCTCTCACTGATGGCCTCTAGCTCATCTCTGGGATGTGAGGCTTTCTGCTAAGGCAAGGGGTCGGAGACTGGAGTCTAGGAGACTTGGGAAGAGGGCATGGTGTGTAAAATAACCACTGTGAGGAAGGGGTGAAAGATCTTTTGTGATCTGATGAGGGAAATGAGGATCTTGCATCTTTAGGATCTCAGGAAAGCTGGAGACTTAGAAAATATTATGTTAAGCCACGTGCCCGTGTGTTGTCATGCAACTCTAGAGATTACGTGGTATAACTGTTCTTCTCTTCCAGCTTCTCACTATTTTACACATGAGCAAACTGAGGATCAGAGAGATGATGTGATTTCAGAAACATCTCCCTGTGAACCAACAGCAGAGCATGCCAGAACCCAGGTCCTTGCTCTCCCAGGCTCCTGGTCTTTCTATCACAGGGGATAGCAATGCCTGCTCTGCTCCTGCGCAGAGTAGTTGGTGTTTGATGTTAACATGCTGTGGGCTACATTTCCACTAAATGCAGAAGTCTTTTCCCTTTTTCTGAATTTTCTCCATTTTGTAGAAATGAAATGGCTCTCTTGTTGTCTATAACCCATGTATCACTGTGCTATGGCCAAGATTGGATGCTACATTACTCACGTCCCATTACTCAGCAAGATGCAGGGCTTCTGTTCCCTTATTCTGCTTTGCAAATAAACATTGTGTCCTACCCAGACACTGCTAAAACTGTCTGCAGTCACCTAAGATGAGACAGGACACTTCCAGAAATGCTGATCAGGAAACTAAATACGTGCTGTTTTTAAAATAATAATAAATCAGTGGGTGATTGAAAATGTAATATTCAGAATAATAGAATAGCTAGAAGTTCGACCAAGCATGAACGAGCCAAAGCCTCTAATGCACTGTGAATTAATCATTAGTACATATATTGGTGGAAGACAACCTGAACACATGCATCAAGGGAGGGCAGATCTGACTCAAAAAGCCTTGGTGAATCAGAAGAAGCTAATCCACCTCAAGGCGACATTCATTTTATGGCAAAACAACAATAACAACAACAAAAACAAAAACACCTATCCTAAGTGCTTGGAAGACTAGGGTGTTTCTGGCTCACAGACACATTACTTGCTCAATGGCATTGAAGCTCTGGTTAAAGTTCTGAACTGTTGTGAAACGTTACTTCTCGGTTCAGGATTCTTTTCCAGTTATAGCAATTGTCCTTTAGATGAGTGCATGAAAGGCACAGCCCAAGCAAATTTAGCATGAAAATATTCCCATGGTCCCTGAGAGCCCAAGCAGAGTTCTGAGGGGCAGCCTGAGGCAACTCGTGCCTTCTTTTATTCACTGGACTCAGCCAGGTTCTGAGCACCTACGTGTGGAAGCACCATGACAAATGCTGAGGCTACAAAGATAAATGCCGCGAGGTCTCTTGTTTTGAAGGAAAGACAGACAAGGAAGTATTTCATATACCCACGGAGGCAAGGATACAAGGAGACAGCTGCTGCTCTGTGGGAAGGAAGTTGAAGAGATGGGGAGACCACGTGGGAGAGTCACTGTCAGCACTTTAACACTGTTTGTCAGAGGGACTTGGAATAAAGGCTATGGGTCCCTTCCCATTCCACCAATCAGATGCAGGGGAGGAGAGAGGAAGGTGTAGAGAGGGACACTGGACCTGCTTGTGTGGTGCTTTTTTCTTGGAATCATGAGAACGAGAGAAATCTCTGTAACAGGGAGGATCTGGGGAGGGCTCGCAACAGGAGAGGGGCCATCTCTCCAGGACTTGCTCTCTCCCGGCTCCCTTCTCCCCTTCTCACCTCTGCTCTTTCTGTGCAGGGGGCTCGTTAGCTCCTCCACACCGTGGATTTCTCCATGTAGCAGGGGAAGGTGGCCCTGCTGGCAGCTCTATTCTAACAGCATTCCAACCTCAGTTGAAAGAGAAAATATCATCCTCCTAGAGTCCAGCCAAAATCCCAGGAGAGAACCTGGCCCTGACTCCTGAGTCATATGACCTTCTCTTAGACCAATCACTGTTGCTAAAGTTCTAAGAGTGGCCAGAGCCTGAGCAGAACCCATTCCAGTGACCTGACAGAGGGAATGCTGGGGTTGAGAGCAGGACACATGGAGGGAGGAGAGAACATTTCCTCAAGTGGTAAATTGGTGTCATGACCAGAAAACCAAAGAAAGATGTTGGGAAGATAAACAACAAAAAAAATCAAACGGAAACAAATGATGAGAAGTCCACTTTATAAGAGAACCAGGCCTATGGAACTGTGGAAAGATTGAGGAGCTTTCTCTGGTTCTCTCAAGCCAGCCCTTTAATAAATCAGGGCATCCTACACTTCCCCAGCACTGTTACACACAGAGTCCTGGGGTAAAATGACGAATTTGACTCCAGAAGGAAGTGAGAAACCCTGGGGTTTCAGTATCTGTAGACTCCTCCTCCCTGTTGATCAAGAGCCAAGAGGGTCAATATTTTGATTCATCTATTGCCCACTTGCCTTGTGTCATTTTGCCCTTAAGACTCTAAGGAAGGAATACCGTAAGCCAACGATGGGCATTTGTTCTTTAACTCCATCATCATGATGCAGATAGTTTAAAAATTGTGTCCTAGTCCATTCAGGCTGCTATAACAAAAACACCATAAACTGGGTGGTTTATAGACAACAGTTTACAGAGCCTTGCAGTGCTGAAGTCTAAGGCTAAGGCACGAGCAGATTCTGTGCCTTCTGAGGGCCCTCTTCCTGGTTCATAGATGGCTCCTTCTTGCTGCATCCTCACATAGTGGAAGGGGCAAGGTAGCCCATGGAGTCTTCTTTCTGGGGCACTGATCCTGTTCATGGAGTCTCTGCCCTTACGACCTAATCAATTCCTAATGTCTCCATATCAGTATAATTGTATTGAGGATTGGGTTTCAACGTATGAACTTTGGGGGATACAGACATTCAGACCATAGCAGAAAGTGAAGACTAGGGTGAGAATAATGGTATCTATTCTCCTTTGCATTGGTTCAGAGCAAAAAGGCAAAAGAATCACTGTCCTATAGTGCTGGTGTTCAGAAGCTGAGGACAAATACTAGGTCAGGTTTCAGAGCAAATACCCTGCGCAAAGCGGAGGAGTATATTCCAAAATGTTGCAGGAGACTATAACCTAAGCACCTTGAAGTGAGGGCAGGTCAGTGAGGTGAAGGATGTGGGCAGGATGAAATCAAGTATTAGTGGGTCCAGCAAGAAGAATGCAGCAGCCCAATTATTATCAGCAACAGAAACTTCTGCCTGAGGCTGAACTTCTGTGTGTGCTTTGAAATATGTTGAAGAGGTGAGTTGGATGAACAGAAAATGTGGGAATATATGGACATATGGCATATTTTTGTAAAAAGGAAATTAGCCCTTTAGATAATTTATCTAAAGATAAATTGTGTTCCTTTATAAAATTCTCCTCTCTTCTCTACTTCTCCCCTTTCCTTTTTCCCTCTCCCAACCCTCCTCCCTCTCACAAAAGTTAATGCATGCTGTGCTTCCATTCCTATAGCAGAAATTTATGGACATTGGCTAAGAATAACAAAACAAGTCTATAAAGAAGAAATAGGGAGTTAGAAAGAATCTTTGTGATTACTTACACTAGCTTTCTGATTTTGAAGAGGAGAGAACCAAGTTCCTGTGGTTCCAGTGAGGGAGTTGCCCAGCCCACTTCTCTGGCCTGAGAACAGAGCTAAGCTGGGTCTTTAGGATCCCACAGCAGTGCCTGGCATAGTCTCTGGGTGTGAGTTCTTCTATATCTGGAAAGTGAAAGATGGATATGAACCAGAGCTGTCTGAAATACAGGAATAAATTCTTGGGCTCAAATTCCAACTACACCAGGTGTGTGGCCTCTGGACAAGTTGCTTCACTTCCCTAAGCTCAGTTTCTCTATCTGCAATAGAAGAGTATGTATATTTGAGGGTTGTTGTGAGGATTAAATTAGCCAATATTGCATTAATAATGTGATATACAAATCAATTATTAATGATGAATGTAGAGGCAAGATTGCTAGGGAATAGAATTCAGAACATATCCAAAGAAGAATGTAACACAATCATGCAGGATTTATTGCAGGAATGCAAGGGTGGTTCAATATCAGGAAAGGGCAAATAATCCTTTCCAACAACAAATTAGAGGGGAAAAAAATTAACCACATCAGTAGATGCTGAAAATAGCACTTTACAAATGGGGTAATGTTTTTTTTTTTTTCCTTCAGTTCACTGACTTCATTTTATTTTATTTTATTTTTTTTATTTTTATTTAGGCTTACATGTTAACAGTGTAAATGATTCATTGTACATAGATAGAGGATAACATATCAATTCTCTAGTTGTAAGTTGTATAGAATCACAACATATATGCAGTCATACATAAAGTTAGGACTATGATGTCCATCATATTCCACCACCCTTGCTGTCCCCATGCCCCCTCCCCCCTTACACCCCTGTGACAAATGGGGTAATGTTTATAAGCATTTCTGGCATGGTACCTGACACAGAGTAGGTGCTCAAGCAATGGTAGCTATTATTATCAACCATAGAACCATGTCTGCATCAGTGGGTTATACAAAGACAATGGCTTTCACAGAAATGGCAGTTATTTCTTCGACTATTTCCTGAGCTGGATTTCAAATGTAAGTCAGTAAAATTGACCAATTTTAGAAAATAAATTTGCAGATTTTATTAGGTTCATTGGATCCCTGCCCTACCTGCTCCTCAAGCCAGAAGTTATTTTTAACTTCTTTAAGACAATGATCCTTCATCTATAAAGTGGAAATGATAGTGCATCTCATAGGCTTATGAGGATCAAATTAAAAAATTGCTGCACAAGCACTGGGCAGATGACCTCTATAAGACAATCATTTAAATGTGCTCCTGTCCCCTGGGAGTGGCCTTTGCTTCAGCCTAATTTTTCTAAATAGTAATAACAATGGTTGGGTGGCAAGTCTCTGGCCCAGGTTGAAATAAAAGGGCAGACAAGCTTCTTTGGTGGGAGTTAATGTGGTCTGCACTGGTTATAGGTGCCATCAACTATCATGAGACTAGAATGCAGGTCAAGCCTAAGGTGAAAGGCATTTATGGAACTTTGCAAGGAACTACTACAAGGCAGAGGAAATACTAAAAGGGCATATGTTGAAAGAGAGCTTACCAAGTAAGACTTTGGTTTGGACTAGTATGGTAGGAAAGACTCAAGTCATCTGCAAAAACTCATGTCTCCCCAAAACAGATGGCCTTAGTATTTTTTAATCATTTATTATTCATTTTCTTATTTGAAATCATTTCAGACTTAAAGACAAGTAGGATGAAGAATTCCCATGATCGCCCCCTCAGGATATATCCAACTTTCACTGAACATCCCAATAACACCCTGTGTAGCAAAGGAATCCAGTTCAGAATCACAGTCACCCCTGAACATCATCTCTTGTTCAGTCTCCTTTAAAGTAGAATAGTTCCTCAAGCTTGCCTTGAAGTTCATGATGACCTCAACATATTTATTTCCTTTAAATAAGACATTTTAAAAATTTCAGCTTACAGCAGCAATTCTGCCAGTAAGTAATAAAGCTAATTAGCAATGAGAGTAGATGTCAGCCATGTTCATGTCCCATTGTGAAGTTCTGACTATGAAAACGCACTTACAACATCTAATGCTTTCCTGTGGTTTGTTGGCTCCTTTTGGATGATGACATTTTTAGGACCTTTTCTGAATGCTGCGGGCCATTTGTTTTGCAGCGTGTCCTTCCATTTGAGTTTGCCTGCTGTATCCTGCCGATCAGCTTCGGGTTATGCTTGTTTGCAGAAATTTCTTAGAAATGATGCTAGGATTCTCTAGATGCATCTCATCAAGAGGCAGGTGCTGCTGCTTTGAACCATGGCTGATGTTAACTTTTGTCACTCAGTCAAGGAACCAGGCTCCTCCACTGCACATTTATTCTCTTCCCCCTTGGAACTAGTAAGTTTGTGTGGGGAGATTATTTGGAACTAAGTAAACATCCTCTTCCTCATTCAATTTTATGTCTGCTTTTATGAGCACCCATTAATGTTTTTGCCTGACTTAATTTCTACTGTGAGGGTTGACAAATGGTGACCTTCTATTTTCGTAACTTTCTATTTATTAATCAGCACACTATTGAAGGGAAGATCTTTCTGTTTTTCCTCATTTATTTATTCAATTATGTATTTTTTATCAGTGCCAAGGTATAGGTTCTTAATTTCATTTATCCAATGGCATATTGTGCATCATTAACATTATTACCCTTATTTATTCTTATATTCAAATTGTCTTAGATTTGGTCATCGGGAGCCTTACGTTTAAGGTGGATCCTGGGTCCTTTGGACATGTCCTCCTCAAAACTTTGGGGTTTTTTTTAACCACAGTAAGATATTCCTGACTCATCTTATACTTTCCCTGTCCCAGCAGGATTAAACAATTCTCCAGGGAGCCCTGTTTGCACTTGATGAAGCTTGCATTTAGAAACCAAGGTCTGGCTGCTCATGTGTTCATTGATGCTGGGGTGCCATGGCTACCGGCCTCTCTCAGTCTCTAATTCAGTACCATGTGGTTCAGTGTAGTATGTTCTTTTTCTGTATTTGCACTCCCCTCTGTGATAGTGAGAAGCCTAACCCCTATTAGCCTCAGTGTATGTGTGTTTGTTCATTTGTCCCCCACCCTCTGCCCTGGCCCCACCAAATCTGACTGTTCTCCTAACTCCACTAAGCTGATATTCCTCTTGGTGACTTTCCTCACATAGGTCTGCATCCCCGCTGGGCTAGCTTTCTCCCGCAGGCTTGCCAAAAGGATTTTGGATTGAATTATTCAGGAAGGAAGGAAGAAGGGAAGCCAAAGAAATATAAATGTATATTTTTATGAATATCCAGTTGGGATTGGATATGGGGAGATGGGCATGTTCTTAAATAGACAGTAGAAGTATATATTTGTATAATATTCTGTCTTAAATATGCTCTATTCCTATATATTCATTCTGGCTGTCACACACACACACACACACACACTCATTCTGATGCTCTTTGACCTAGAAATTTTATTCCTAAAAGATCATTTTAAATAAGTAGACAGTTGTACAAATAACACATGTCAATATGTGCTGCAACATTGAATATAATAGCAAAAAACTGAAAATGTAAATGCTCAGTAAATTATGGTTCGTCAATATGTATCAAATAAAGATTGTAGAGATTTATATTTTGTCATCAAAAATGTCAAAAATATATTATTAAATAAAAAGAGTAAGTAGAGGAAATATACAAAAGAGAAAATATGCATTCTCTTTAAATACATATGCACATATTTTTAACTATTTCTGGAGAAATATCTCAATGACTATTCATCATGCAATGGCTTATCTTTAGGTTGTAGAATTTTGGATTGTTTTGATATTTTTATCTTTTTTTTATTTTGCTTACTCTAAATTCAACTGAGAACATGTGTTATATAGTTTTTAAAAAGGCTAAAACCAATCATGAGACGCTAAACTCCATATTTTATCTGAAAAACTGACATTGATCCCATAAACCTGTCCTAAGTCCACACCACCACCATCCTACCATCCACCACTGTGCAATAATTGCTAACATTTCCCACCCAGCTCACTGAGCAGGACTGGCATGAAAATGGAAGAAATGATAGATGTTGTCATCTCTAAGGTGCTGTGAAGAAGCGGATGCTATCAAGGTCATTGCTGTTTTTATCACTACATGGTCACTACCATCAGTATTGACTTCAAATGTTTCTATCGACCTTTGTTTTCTAAATTCATGCTAGGTTTTTCTTTGTTCAGCTGTTTAGGAGCCAGAAGAGAAGCATTTGGGAAGGTACATTGGCTGAGTTTTTTTTTTTTTTTTTTTTTCAGTACTCGGGATGGAACCCAGAGATGCTCTACCACTGATCTGCATTCCCAGCCCTTTTCATTATTTTATCCCCAGTAGCTGGGAGTACAGGTGTGTACCACCAAGGACAGCTGAAGGATCTTACATCTAGTTGAGAAGATAATATCCCAACACTTCCACGTCACTTAATAGCTAATAAGAGCAGGGCTCAGTCCAGGGACAGATACTAGAGTCTATTTTTGCTAGCAGTCCAAGACCAGAGATTTGAGTGGGCTGGGGAGTAGGGGAAGGTCTTAGAGGGCTGTAATAGCCTATTCCTGTCAGACTGTGATAGTATATTGTTAATTGCTTTTCAAATGCTGTGACTGAATTTGTTCACACTTTATGATAAGTCTGAAGTGCAAGTTTAGAAACCAATTAGAAGGCTAAAACTGATGCTGAGAATAAAATCCACTTCGTTCATATTTTTAGAGATCCTGCATAGTTTAACAGGCTCAAAAACTCGTTTTTATCCAAGACAATAATATCCCAAAGACAAATATACGAAAGTGTGGGCATAGATGTGTGTCATCCTCTCTGCATCCTATTCTGGCATCTGGGAAGAAAAAATATCAACCTCATGGGAATGAGCTCAACAAAGGGGCAGGGGTTTTGTCTGTTCAGTTCACTGATATACCCCAAGTGCCTAGAACAGTGCCAGGGCATATAGCAGGAGCTTAATAATTAATGAATACACAAATAGCCCTCATTTTCACATTTAACAGGCAAATCTGGTTTCTTTTTCAGTCACATAGGGGCATTGATCATTAGTGTATCCACATTAGTGGATGTTAGTAACTGGAAACCTGACTTGCACAGATATGTGTAAAGATGTCCCAGGTTGTCCCACTGACTTTCTTTCTTTTTTTATTTTATTTATTTATTTATTTATTATTAGTTTATTTAATTGCATTTCAAGTCATAGCACATATGTAGAGCTCAGTTTTTCCATTTCTCTGGTTGCAAACCAGATAAAGTTACTCCAGTTGTGTCTTCATACAAGCACCAAGGGTAGTGATGACGATCTCAATCAACCATCTTTACTATACCCATTCCCCTTTCCCGCCCCCCATCTCCCCCATGCCGTGTCCAGTGTTCCTCTATTTCTCTTATGTTCCCACTGACTTTCGTGGTGGGATGAGATCAAAGTGTCAAGCTTCAGTGACACCTGTGGCATCTGGCCTCTGTCTTCCAGGGTCTCCTAATTTACTAAGAGTCTTACCTCTTAGGAAGACTAATACACTTTTAAGCTGTGCTTTTGAAACTTTCCCATGAAAATGCCTCTAAGAGTTGGGACAGTTGCAGGCCACATTAAGCAGAAAATCTTCTAAATCTGTTTTTATCTTAAAAGAATTGAATTTCCTTTCCACTCTATGTTATATCTATGTTTGTTTAAATATAAAGACAAGGAAGCTTCCTCCCCAAATTAACCCTCATGGCTATTTTTTCATCCCCAGGATATAATCCCAATTCCACTAGGGACCATCAAAAGCTGGCCTCTGCCTACCTCCTGTCTCCCTTCTTATCACCATCCTCCAGACATCGATGATGGCTTTAAATCCCTCGCCCAGGTTCACAATCTTGATCTCGTGAAACCCGGTCTTCAGTTTGCTGTTCTGCCTGAAACAGATCGTCCTCTTCTCCCTCAGCCAACTCTTTCTCTGTGTGGGCTTTTCTCTTTGACCCCTTCCTGTTGCAGAGGAAGCATGGGCTCTGCCAGATGCTCCCCAGGTCTTCTGCTCCAGCCGCATTGCACTGCGTGTTATTGCTAAGGCCTGTTTATCATCTCTCTTCATCATAAGCATAGCTGTGCAGGTAGGGTTTGTGCTGAGTTTTCTCTCCGTTAGCTCTTACTCTGTAGCTCAGTGCTGGGTATGGTAGGCTATCTTTTTTCCACATTTTTTTTTTTCCTGAGCTTCTCATACCTCCCCATTCATCTCCAAATAAGGCTTTTTATGCCAGGACATTTTAGAACATTTTATCACAAGATGGATTTAGTTCCTATTTGTTTGTCAAAAACAACATTTGAGTTGAGATTTCTGATAAGCTTTGAATCATCAGTGTTCCCCAAGGGCCATGTGATAGCCAGCCTGTGGTACTATTAGGAGGTAATGGGACTTCAGGAGGTGTGACCTAGTGGAAGGAAGTTAGGTAATTGGGGGAGTGCCCTCAAAGGTGGTGATGGGACCCTGGGTTCATCCTATCTTCTTGCTTCCCGGCTACCAAGAGGTGGGCAACTTTGCTTCACTGATTTTCCGATCTTGTTCTGCCTCACCACAGGCCCCAGGCAGCAAGCCAACTGACCATGGGCTGAAATCTCTAGAACCATGAGCAAAACTGATTATCTCAGGAATTTTGTCTCTGTGATAGAAGAGTGACTAATGCACGTTAGGAATAAATTAAACAGATAATTTACCTGACTTATTTATAGTTCAGTCATATTTCTATAATTTAGGTATCTTAGTTCCCACAAAACTTGATGGCAGGTATTGAAGTTACCAAAATAGATAGAGAACTGTCACCGAGCACCAATACCAAGGAGGAGGCCAGTGTGCTGTGCCTGATTACATACTTCCCTCCCTACTGGAACTCCCCAGTTGCTACAACTGGCTGCTGGGTATGAAGCCATCATATATAGAATAGCACAACAAACTGTAGCAAATTGCTTTCCCAGAAGAATAATTTTTAAGATGAATGCTGTTAATAAATGAGATGGATTTAAGCTACAAAGCTTCCTCTTAGCAAAATAAACAATCAATGAGTTGAAGAGAGAGTCTGCATTTGGGGAGCAAATTTTTGCCACGTGCACATCAGATAGAGCAGTGATCTCCAGGATATATAAAGAACTCAAAAACCTTAACAACAAAAGCAGAAGCAAACAACCAATCAATAAGTGGGCTAAGGAACTGAACAGACATTTCTCAGAAGAAGATATACAATTGATCAATAGACATATGAAAAAATGTTCAACATCTCTAGCAATTAGAGAAATGCAAATCAAAACTAAGATTTCATCTCACACCAGTCAGAGTGGCAGTTATCAAGAATACAAACAACAGTAAGTGCTGGTGAGGATTTTGGGGAAAAGGCACACTCATACATTGCTGGTGGGACTGCAAATTAGTGCAACCTATCTGGAAAGCAGTACGGAGATTCCTTAAAAAACTTGGAATGGAACCACCATTTGACCCAGCTATCCCACTCCTTGGTCTATACCCAAAGGACCTAAAAACAGTATACTACAGTGATGTAGTTTATAGCAGCACAAATCACAATAGCCAAACTGTGGAACCAACCTAGATGCCCTTCAATAAATGAATGGATAAAGAAACTGTGGTATATATACACAATGGAATATTACTCAGCAATAAAAGACAATAAAATTATGGCATTTGCAGGTAAATGGATGCAGTTGGAGAATATCATGCTAAGCAAAGTTAGCCAATCCCAAAAAACCAAAGGCTGAATATTTTCTCTGATAAATGGATGTTAATCCATAAGGGGAGGGGGCATGGGATGAGTAGGGGAACATTGGATTGGCCAAAGGGGAGGGAGGGGGGAAGGGGCATGGGGATAGGAAAGATGATGGAATGAGATGGTCATCATTACCCTAGGTACATGTATGATTGCACGAATGGTGCAACCCTACTTTGTGTACAACCAGAGATGTGAAAAATTGTGCTCCATTTGTGTACAATGAATCAAAGAGCATTCTGCTATCATGTGTAACTGACTAGAACAAATAAGCAAAGAAAGATGAATGCTGTTAAAAAATTTTATATACTCATTTTTAATTTCAAATGTGGACTCAAACAATATTTGGCTGCATGCAAATTGTCTTGCTTTGGGTCTGTCTGCCACTCTCATGAGGATGATCACTCCTTTGCCTAGGCTAAGAACGCTCAGTGCTTTCATAATGACTTTTATCTTGAGACAGTATTGACTGAGGTTAGGAACGCAATACCTGGAGGTTGAACCAGGTATCGATTGCCTCCTAACAGGCAGTAATGACTGCAATAAACACTGGAAGTCTCTGGTGAAACAAATAGATAAATACACTTGTAGCAGCAGAGGCTGTAATCTCACTCCCATGAACCAGTTCCTCAGTCTCTGTCAGCAAGGCGCCTTCAGGCCGCTGGAGACTGCTTGGCTGGTGTCCTGCAAAGACCAGAAGTATCCGGGAATTTATATTACCCTGGAGGCAGCTTCTGACCAATGCTGAAGTGTCAGGAGCATAAATACTATAGCTTCCTTGTCCTCTGGTTGTGACAATTTGAGTGTTGCCCTTGATGTCTTCAAAGTTCTCCTGTGGGATTGAGCCCAAGTTCCCCCTCTCTGACACTTCATTAGATAAAGAGGTGTTGCTTGGATTCCTTATCTTCCCTTCACATATCCTTCCCCTCCTATTTTTTTTTCCTGGAAAATCTTCCCAATAAGTCACTCTCATGTGTAATTTTGTGTTAGGATCTGTCTCTGGGTTACCAACCTAAAAAAATACTACAATAGAATTGGACATGTGGTCTCCCGGGAATAGGTTGTTATCATCCTACCAAGAGCATTCATCGAAGTGGGCCTTCGGTAGGGTCTTATAAAATCACACAGCTCACGTGTCAATCTATAGCTGCTTCCCAGGCCTCCAGAAGTACTCCTTGTTCTCATCTTCAAGTGCTGTTTTCTCAGATTTTTCTTCCCTGACTACCAGGTCTACAACAGACCCCAGTTACTACATACTTTCCATGTTAGCATCTTGTTAGTTTCCTCTAGGGTACTTGTTAACAGCTTGCAGTTATCATCTGGGTTTGTTTCTTCTTTTGATTTTGCCTGTCTTTACCCCTGGACTGTAGGTCCCATTAGATCAGGGACTGCTGCTTAGATCAGCACCTTAATGGTCCTGTTTCTTGCTGTGTGTTCTCTATGGGCCCAGGACTTGGGAGAGTTTCTTGAATGAATAGAAACCACATGTGACTGACCTTAGCAGTCATGTTTTTCAATGTCCAGAAATTAATAGGGGTTCAATATGCAGACATTTTAGAAAACCCACCTGGCCCAAATAAGGGGAACAGCTAAGGCCCATGTACTTATGGTGATGTTTGGCCTGGGACACACCTCTTAGTAAACAGATTGTGCCTCACAGATCTTCACGAAAGGTGTGGAAGTTCTGAAGTCAAAGTGTTGCTGGCATTGGTTTGGTTCTTGGAAAACGGAAACCCTGTTTTCCTGAGTCTTTCTGCATGACTGTGCCTGATGTCTCTGAGTCAGATTCTCCCCAGGCAGCAGGCCAAGGGAGAGTTTTCTGTGGATGGTATATTAACCCTTTGAGCAATTAGGACTTCTCCAAAGTAGTGAAGAGGAGATCAGTTCTGAAATCCTCCATCCCTGTGGATAGAGGAAGTAGAGCAGAATTTTTCAAAGTGGGTTTCACAGAGCACACCTACCACATTATGTTAATAGGATTCCACAGAAACTAAAGACTATGTGGGTGGCAAAATATATTTGGAAAGAATCTTTAACATGTTAATACATTTTGTTTGTGACCATGGAACTTATGTGACCATAGAATATTTTCTTTAGACTATTGCATGGAAAATACTTTAGTTGAGACTGCCTGAAATTTCAACTTCACACTTGGTCTTCGAGACTTTGTGTCCTCAGTCTTCTAAGCTGGGGAAAATCCTTGCCTTCTTCCATGTGGAATATCTCAAGGGTCTTGTCCACAGCCCTCTGCTTTGCATCTTAGGCTCCTTCCAAAGTCAGAATATCTTCCAGTCCATAAACATCATGCCAACTTTTTCAACTATTGTTCCGTAACAAGTCATTGCAAAATTCAAGGGCTTAAAACAGTAATGATCATTCATTAGGTCATGCATCTGCATTTGGGCAGGGCTCCGCAGGGAAGGCTCTTCTCTGTTTCCTGCAGCATCTGCTAGGGCTGCTGCTGAACTGGGACTGGATGCTATGGTTCCACAATGGCACATTCACGTGGCTGTGGGTTGGTGCTGGCTGGTGGCTGAGATCTCAGCTGGGACTGTCATTGGGAACAGCTACACATAGCCTCTCCATGTAGTTGTGTGGACTGCTCACAACATCCCATTCAGTTCCAAGAGTGTGAGTATTCAAAGATACAGGAAGTGGAGCACAGTTTCACTTCCACTGTGTTCTGTTGCCCACGCAGTCACAGAACTCAAAATCCAGGGCAGAGGATGTCAGCTCCACCTCTTGATGTGACAAAGGATTTTGGAGCCACATTTTAAAATGGTTACAGCAGTGAATTTGCTCTTAAAATTTCTTCTGCCTGTAATGTTCCTTCACTCCACACCTACTTGGCCACCTGGAAAACTACTGATTGTCCAAGGCCTGCATCCAATATCACTGCCTCCAAAAATATTCTTGTCTGTATTTGGTTAGCGTTGTTTTTATGGCTGGTCTCATATTTAACACAGCATATTAATGCTGGTTGTCTTCTTAGAGGGCAGTAAGACATTTTATTTATCCATTATTCCAGTTCCTAACATAGAGCTTGTGTTGAATTAATTGACTAATTTTTCAGACCAACTGTTATCATAACAACTATCATTTCATAAATGTTTATTGTTTAACAGGGCTAAAAATAGGCACTTTATAAATATTATCTTTTTGAATCTTCACAAACAGCCATTATTATTCCCATCACACAAAGAAGGCAGTGCTAGGTGGGTCAAGTAAGGACTCCACTCCTTCCCCTTCCTTCTTATGTAAGTGAAACCCAGAGGGAAGCCTAGTCAATGAGCAAGACAAAGTGATAGGAGGTGAGACCTCCTGTCTGATGTCAGCAAGGACCAGCAAGGTGTTGAGCTCCTGAGCTTACTCTAGCAACAAAGCAGTGGATGGACCCCTGGACCACATGCACTCTAGGCAAGTGCTTTACCACTGAGCTACAGCCTCAGCCACAAATTCAAATTCTTATTTTTCTAAACAACCTCGGTGTTTTCCATGGTTAATCTAAATAAGTAGAAGTTGTACGTTTTCAATTCATTTCTCAATTTTCACTTCAAACCTGTACTATTATAAAATTTTGGAATGTTTCAAAATCTTAATGTCTTCTTATTAAGTCCTTCCTACCTCAAGTATAGTATAAAAATTGGGATTTACTGTCAACAACATAGCTCTGAAACATAATTTCCTTTTATTTTATATAGGTAGTAACTAAAGTGCATTATTACTTTTACTGATAAGAAGAATCATTTTTCTATGACAAATTTGATTTCCAATCATGTGGTTAGAGCTTGTTGCAATTTTCCAACTTGGAGCAATACCCAATTGTAAAACTATTGAGCCACTACTTTTCTTATTGGGATTAATCACTCTAAAGCTTTGGCAAATAAATGTTAAAACAAGCATCTTAAAATGAACGAGAGCAGAGAAGCTGAACTAAAGCCCTGCTGATTTATTTAAAAGCTGACAGACAAACCTTAAAGGACACAGTCAATATCAGGAACAAATTTACAAGACAAGCACTTAGCACAGAGAATGCCAATTTCATAAACAATGAAAAAAGTGATCTATGCTTCATTTCTTCTAAAATGTTGTGTAATGAATAAATAAATAAATGTGACAACGTGTGCAACTTATATCAGCTTGTTGAAAGACAGTTCTTTATGGGTCTGTCATGTTTCTGTGTGTCCTACAACCAGAGACATTGATTGCTTTTACTCTGGACTATCTTTTCAAGGATGTATTTATAGCAAACAATCTTGGAAGACACAGCATCCCCTTCTAGAGCAAAAGACAGGTTTACTTACAGGCTTGTAAGGTAAAGACATGTCTTCCTCTGGAGCAAAGGACAGCCATCCTTTGTTGTCATTATAAAAGCGTCAGGTTCCCTAAGTTCTGGATTCCTCTCCTGTTAACACAACAAAACATACAAATGTTTCATGGCATGGTTTGCACTTCTTGGGAATTGGGGTGCAGAAAACTAGCTCAAGAACATGGTAATTCTATTGCTGCAATTAATAAAGTCTCACTTTCTTTTGGTTGAAGGGGTATAAACATTTAGTCAATCACACTATATGAACATCACAATAGACGTAGAAAGAGCCTGATGAAATTCAAGATTCATTCATGATAGAAACTCACAGTACACTAATTAGAGAAGGAAAATTTTTGCAAGGGATGCAGTGTTAGGAAATCTATCTATCCTGGTGAGAGGACCATGTAGAGAAATCCTATGGGGATGCCACATGGCTAGTCTCTGGGAATAGGGGATTTCAACACTCCAATCAGACATGGCTGATCATAGGTCCACCCTAGAGCTGAAGATTAAACCTACCTCCTCTCAAAGTATTTGAGGGTGTGAGAAGGGAAGATGCCATGGAGAAAACTAACATGTGTAGATGTTGAGTGAGAACAAGGGCTCATCTCAGAGACCCTCAGGGTCTGCCTCAAGAGGACCAGAGAGGAGAAACAGCTGGCTCAATGTCACATACTCAATACGTGGCCAAGTCTAGCTTTAACTCACATGCATCCGAACTACAGTCAAAGGCTGTTTTTGTTGTACCAAACTGGCTTTTCACAGGTGTCTGTACCTCCACCAACTTATCCCAGGAATTCCGAGTCTCAGAGTTGTGAACATGTCTACCCGCTAGAGATGTTAATATACATTTTTACCTTTAAAGTTACTGGAATATATATATATGCACAAAAATAAATGCATAGGAAAAAAGGCTGGAAGGATGCATACTATGCTGTTAACAGTAGTGAGTCCCAAAGAAAAGGACTCACCAGGATGGGGCTTTGCACATGCTCATACTCACACATTCCTGGGTTATATCTTCAGTATCTTCTCCAACAGTGTCCAGCCTGCCCTCTTAAGCCACCCAAGACACGAGTCTTGTTGTTTCATAACCATTGGTTATGGGGTTCCTCATTGCTCTTGGAATTGAGCCCAGTATTCTTAGCAGGGCAAATCAGGCAACTACAGCTACTCTTCCTGACAATCTGACCAGCTCATATCCTCACTGAGCCCCTGCCACCTCCACGTCTTCTCTGCTCTGGTCACCACACTTCTCCAGACATGTGGATCACTCATTGTTTATTTGCCTGATTTCTTTTCTTTTTTTATTAAGTTTACACACGCTGTTTCCTCCCACTATCATTACCACCCTCATCCACCTCATGCCTGGTGAGTTCTGCTCAACCTGAATAGGAGGCTTGCCATAAGCCACGCCCCCATCCAGAAAGGTTCTGACCCCATCTCTGTTCCCAGCCCCCGTATTTCTTCCCACATTGCACAGCACACATTCGATAGTCCCATACCTCTCGGTCTCTCCCACTCGACTGTGGACTCCTGGTAGCCAGCTGCTGTCTAGCACATCTTAGTATCCTCAGTGTCTTTCTCAGGGCTCCAAAGAAGACAGGCCTTCCATAAATATCTGTTAATGAATGAATGAATCTGGCCAGAGAATTGTCTGACTGTCTGTACTGAGAAGGGAAGAAGCAAAGGTTGAATGCTTATCTTATTATTGTACACGCAAATATGTTAATTCTCTCAATCCTTCTGCTACTTTTATGAGATAGACATGGTTATTGTCTTTATGCACAAGATGGGCAGTAGAGGAAGGGTTAATCACATGGGAACGTGGAGCCCAACTGCCTGCATTTGGATCCTTGCTCTGTTGCTTCATGCTGTGTGACCTTGGGCAGATACTCTCTCTGTGTCTCATTCTTCCCATCTGTACAATAAGGATAAGGATAGCGTACCTATCTCATTAGATTGTTGTGAGGATTCAATGAGTTCAATCAAGGCAAACACATGGGATACAGAGCTGCAAAAGTCTGAGCAAACATAACACATAGATTTATAGCCTTGACAAGAGAGGCCCAGAGAGAGGAAGATACTCAATACTGATAAAGGATTTGGACACCAACAGATAGGCTCTAAGGTCCGCCTCTATGATTACTATCCAACTTTCCCATCCCTGAGCTGTACGAGTAATGAATTGGCTAGCTGTCATTTAGTTAGGAAGACATCAGATTCAACCTGGTTGTCTTCACGCACTTGGGGCCTTGCCTACTTCTCCCTGTGGGGCTTGCAACAGAAAATGCAGCGTGACCCAGGCTCCAGCAGTGACTAAAGCAAGAGTTCACTTCACAAGTGCTCCTGAACTCCTCCCCTGGTCTGCCCAAGACAACCTGTGAAGGGCAGAGCCTTCCCCAGCTTCCCCTGCTGGTTTTTCTTTCCTGCACCTTGCCTCAGGCCCAGTTATGAGCTTGGAGTCCCATGGCTCAACCAGAAGAATGGGGCTTTGTCACTGTGACCAACATAACTGACACAATTTAGAGGAGGAAAGACATACGTTGGCTGATGGTTTCAACCCATGGTGGACTGGTTCCATTGCTTTGGGCCCAAGGGGGTGTAGAATATCATGGCAGATGAGTGTGGCAGAGGAAAGCTGTTCAGCTCATGGAAGCTGGAAGCAGAGAGATAAAGGGACAAGTTAAAGTCCCCAAGACCCGCCCTAAGGATCCCCATCTTCAATTAGGTTCCACCTCCTACAGTTTCCATCACCTCCCAATAAACCATTCAGCTTTGGATTCATCAATGGATTAATCCACCGAAAAAGTCAGAGCCCTCATGGTCCAATTACTTCTCAAAATTCCACCTGTGAACACTGCTGTATTGGAGAACAAGTCTTCAATACGTGAACCTCTGGGGGACATTTCAGATCCAAATTGTAACAGGAACTTTGACCTAAAGACCTAAGTCCCTGAGCTCCCAAACTCAGGGCCTGGCACATAGCAGGCTCTTGATGTGATCCAGAGAAGGAACCTCAGGTTTGGGGGGTCGTAGAGTGTTAGAATGGATGCAATTTAGGGAGATTCCTCCTCAAAGCCTTTTTGAGCTTTCCTTCTGAGCATTCTAGGATGGTTTCTCCATGACATGAGCCAATAGAATTTAGGATTGAGGAAAACCAAAAATTCCTCCTCCTTCTCTTCTCTTTCTTTTATCCTTCCTCCTAGCCAAGATACCATACCTATCCAGTGGTGTGCTAGTAAATGTTTAACAACTATATATCACTTTCTGTACTGTTATAGTCCCACCATGACTGATCTCAAGCTATTAGCATGATGTCATCAAATGTGGAGTGAGTAAAGAGATGTGTGGTCAGCTCTCCCAAGTCAGGATGAGCTGGCTCAAGCCAGCTGTGTAACAGAGGGGTTTGAAGGTACATGAATCTGATACAGATTCTGAATCTAGCATTTACTACCTGGGAAAACTGATTAATCTTCATATATTATAGTTTCGTTATCTGTAAAATGGGGATAATTATAATAATCATGCTTGTCATGGAGCTGTTGTGGAGAGTAGTCAAGGAAACGTGTGCAAAAGGCTTGTCTGGCACATCTAAGCATTCTATGCAAGGTAGGAAATGTTGGTTATTATTATAATATTAAAGTCACATAATATAATAGCTCCTCTCCCTGCTTGCAAAATATTATAACAGACCAGCAGTAAAAATAAAAACTCCCTAGTGCTCTGAGATGTCTGGATCATTTCTTGTGACAGTCAAAGTTGGGACAAAGGCATATGCTGATGAGGCGTGGGAGGCTCAGCTATGGGGAACCCAATGGCTGGAAAGAAACCATTATTGCAAAGATGAAATGACCGTCTCCTCTTCACTCAAAATAGATTTTTGGCTAATAGACATTCTTCAATGACCCTATAGCAACCTTGAGGAAAATAGATAATTTAGGCCATAAAACAGACTGCATTCTGATGTATGATGTAGCTTCCAAATGAAAGGGTGACTTTCCTCTTTTACAGGCAAGAAAGAAAGAGAGCAAAGAGAGCAATGTTTCCTGAGCTGGGGACAGAAACACCCCTTATGCCCAGTGGCTATGCTTCTTTATTCCGTGGGCCCTGTCCTGTGGCTGGCACATGTTAGGAATTGGAAAAATACTTGCAAAGTCAACACAAATATGCCTCGAACACCTACTTTGTGACAGGCTCTGTGCTCAGCATAGGTACTCAAAGGAGACATGTGCCTGGTCCTTCAGAAACTCATTGTCCAGTGTTAAAGAAAGACAGATAAACCAACAACAGTGGTATGAATAATTGGTCCTGGGATCACTGCTGAGGTAGCGATTCAATCTGTCTGGAGTTATCATGGAAAGATTTAAACAGGAGGTGACATATGAACTTGATCTTGAGCCATGAAGAACTGCACTAGTCAAAGGAAGCAAGAGAAACCACTGTGGAGGGAAGAACCAACCCTGTGGAACAGGTGATATTTTAGGACTAATGGAGAGTTTTTCTCTTTCCTGATTCCAGGTTCCCAGCACTTGCACCAGAGTTGAAGCTAGTCCAGCGATGCACTAACACAGAGTGGAGGAAGGTGACCTCCCCATGCAGGTAATGAGAGCTGCATATTCTGTTGATAATTTAAAACATTAAACTAAAAGTTGCTTTGATTTCTATTGTCAAAATGTAGGCGATTCTAAATAATGCCAGTGATAGGATATACCCCCTCATCTCTGCATCCCCACACCTAGCAGGGCCAGACAATTCCCCTGCGTCCACCTTGATGTATGACTGAACCAAGGGTAAAACCTGGGCACATTGGTGGGGGAGGAAATGCTCACAAAAGGCATCCTCCTTGAATTACCTTCTCAGTGTCTCATGTTGACATCATTTGTGGCTCAACCATGTATTTCTCAAGAGTTCCTACTGGGCTTTGGGTTTTATCATAGTTGCAATGACCATCACAGCATCAGTCAGGACTAGGCTAGGTTAGGCTGCAGAGACAACCAACCTTCAACTCTTAGTGGCCTGTTATATCTGTGGTTTCTTTCTCCCTTGAGCTACACATCCATAGCTCCTTGGTGAGGGGTGCTGCCCCATAGCAGAGGTATTGCCACATGACATTTTTTTTTATTATTTTTTTTTAGTTGTTGATGGATCTTTATTTTATTCATTTATTGTTTGTATGTGGTGCTGAGGATCGAACCCAGTGCTTCACGCATGCTAGGCAAGCATTCTACCACTGAGCTACAGCCCCAGCTCCGCCACATGACCTTTTTAATTTGGGATTCAGTGAGTGGAGGTTCCCTCTCAACCTGAGCTGCCTTAACTACTGTGGCAGGGGAAGGGAGACTGCGATGTGTGGCATTGGCTGTGAAGGCTTCCCCCATAATGAACACATGCCACTTCTGCTCATGCTCACTGGCCAAAACAAGTCTGTGTTTGAGCTGAAGATAGAGGAAATATGCAAACTTTAATATAGGATCAGGGGAGAAAATGCCAGAACATTTATAATGACTCTTACAATCACATGAGTATATGAACTTAAAATTTAGTTAAACGGGGCCAATTCTGGGGGATGTACTTAGCGGGTAGGAAAAAGGGACAAATGATCCCATACTTCCCCAACCTTTTGGCCAGGTTCCTATCTAGACCCTAGGGCCTCCCACCTCCCCATTCTTGCCACCACTGGCTAGACATTGGCCACCAGCTTTGAAGTTAGCAAGATAAGGGCAAGCTCCCAGAGGAAATGATACTGGTTGAATATGCTTAAGCTGGCATGGGATGTGGTCAGACCTATCAGAGGAAGATTGTTTTGGATGCAAAGTGAAGCGAACTAAAATGTGGAGACGTGGAAGGCCAAGGAGTCCAATAAGGAGGTTCTAGTCCAAGGCAGGGGTGGGGAGAATATTAAAAATGGAGCAGGACATAGCAGGAAGGACCCCGTGGTGAGGGATGGATTTCTGAGTGGTTGAGCAGCTAGAATTGTTCAACTCCAAGCCTGTAGCTAAAGGACAGCAAGAGCCGAAGAGTGAGTACCTGGATCCCAGAGAAGGCAACTTGGCCAATAGTTCTTGGATGAAATCCAAGATTCTGGAGGAGTTTAGGAGATCACAAGTTAGTGGCTGGGCTCTTGTCTCAGGCATGCTAGTGAGGGCAGTTTGTAAGAGCCTGTGTTAAGGGCTGGAATTGTAGCTCAGTGGTAGAGTGCTTGCCTTGCATGTGTGAGGCACTAGGTTCAATCCTCAGCACCGTATAAAAATAAATAAAGATACTGTGTCCATCTACAACTAAAAAAAATATTAAAAAAAAAAGAACCCGTGTTAAGTGAGGTTGCCTCCCAGTTTCCCAAGTGTAAAATCCTAACACAAAATGGAGTCATTCTGGCTCAGGCCTGCATGTATTTGCTAACCTGCTCTTTGTGCTTCTGTGATTAATGCTTTGCTATGCTTGCTTCTCACGGATGGGGGTGCATAACCACAGGCTGCCAAGACCCCCTGGCCAGTTACCTAAAGTTCAATTTAAATTGGGTAAACAAATAAAAATGTCTTTAAAAGTTACTAACTCACAAGCTTCTCTGGGTGGTCAATCGTTAATAAAATGTTGATGTCTACAAAATGTTTAATATCCATTGTTTCTAGGATTTTTCTTCAACAGGAAAAAAATGATGCCATTAAATGCACTTGTCTAATATTTTGTGTTTTTTAAAAGTAAGTAAATTAGATCTGACATGTATGAGTTTGATCATGGATGTGTTTGTTAAAGACATCTAAATGGTTTATAAAATTAAAATGCTAACTGTTAAATATAACATCAAGTACTCTTAACTACTTAAATTCCTTAAGGTAATATGCTTAAACATTATTGATGTTTTCATAAACTGGTAATAAGACATATTTAGTAAAAAAAAAAAATTCTGGGTAAAAAAATACATCTAAGTAAACAATAAGAGGATCTAAATAATAAAAAAGGTCTATGTAAGTAAAGGACAAGTTTGTATGTAACTAAGTTGGTTATATATATATATGTAACACAAATAGTTAAAACTATTCAAGGTTTTTCCCTAAGGTCAAATATTAATGTACTGGTATAAACCAAAGTTTAATTTGTTAAAATGACAAAAATTTCTTGAAACATTAATTCACTCCTAACATTGTGTTTGTTAAGTTTTATTCTCAGAACAACTAGTATTGGAAAAATTAAGGTTTGTACAACTCTGGTTAAACAGCAACTGGTATTTTACAGTATTGTACTATACAGAGTCTAGATTTTTCTTTAAGTACTAAACTTGATTAATATAAAAACATCAATGTAATTGTGGTGCTATTACTCTTCTTTACATATCAAATATGTTCATATTGTTCAGGTATACAAGTCTTTAAAGTAAAAGATTTAAGAGAACATTTTATCAAGCTGGTGTTCTACAAACTAAAGTTGTCTGTAATGATAAACTTAGACTTATAGAAATGACAAATTTTATTGGAGATTTATTTATATCATTTAATGTTTTGTAACCAAACCTAAACCTTATGTTACCTTTTACACTGAAATATAAAAATGTAAAGGTATTTTTAAAAGATAGTGAGAACCTGATCTGTTTAAAGGTTAATATTGTAGCTGACATTCCTATAGACTCAGAAACTGTTTGTCAAAATAACTCCAAAGTAGGGCAAACTTCAGTTCATTTAAAGTTGTATATCTCAATCAGGGGATACGGATATGTAACCCAGATTAAGCCATCTATAGACAGATAGTAAATAAAAAGGTAAAAATAACTATAAAGTTATAAACATTAAGTTAAAGCCCAGTACTCTTTAAGACTGGTAAGACTGACTTGCTGGATGTTTAAGGCCAAGGCTTAAATATTAAGGTTAAAATAAGGGGCCTAAAAAAGCCAATATTTAGCTCTTGCCCTCTGAGTCAGCCTGAACTCTGGGAAAAGGGGAAGAGCTTTACAACTCTGGGCCACATAACCTCCCGATCAGGGAGATTAATGAGACCACTAGAGAACAGAAAGCCAATCAGTGTACATGCTGCAAAAAAGGAGGGTCACTGGAAAGGGGAGACATCCCTGATGCATCCAAGGGAAGCCACATGGTCAGTGAGACCTTGACCCATCCTAGCGCAGATGACACTAGCAGTGCTAAGAGACTGCTCACGAGTTCCCCAAGAGTGTCCCACAACACTCAGCTGACTCTTAACAATAGATAAAAACAAGGTCCATTTGACTATCTTGATCTTAAACACCTAGCAAAAACAGTTAAAACCAAAGCACAACCATTCCTGGGCATTTAAAATATATATATAGTTATTTGTAACTTAAGATGTACACTTGGGTTTGCCCCCCAAAAATAAGTAAGACTAAAGACAACAAAAGAGAGATTTGTAAACAAGAGTGCCTGATAATTATCAAAAAAAAAAAAAACATATCAGAATAAAAAGTTGTTAGTCAATTCAAGGCCTACAGATCTTCCTAATCTCCAACATAGGTAGGCTTAGTCAATGTTTACTAGTATATGTTTACTAGTATGATTCTCTAGCCCTAAGTAAAGTAACAACTAAGTGTTGTGTATACATTCCTGATAACTCTAACAATACAGAAGATTTACATTCCCAAATAAAGGCCTTCTAGGCCTTGTTATGGGGATAACTTCTTAGTTCTTGCACCTGCTGGATTATTGCACCTGAGGGATTATTGATTTCTATTATCTTCATGATATTCATTGACATGTTCCAGATGCTACAACATTTATTATGTATTGATCTCATTTCAGTGCTCATGTCTTTTGTTTCTCTCATAGAAGCACCACCCCCAGGTGAATTTACAACCTGTACTTCCTGAATCAGGCTTTCATCATGGACCCCTTGACCCAATTTCTAAAAAGGGACTCCAAACTGCTTGCCCCACTGCACATCGCTCCCTCTCAGCTTGAAGCAGCAAGAGCGGTCATCGCCCTTTTCCTTACAACAGTAGGAGTTCCCTAAAATTAGAGGAAAAATACAATTAATATAAATGGGTAATTGGGTCAATTCACAAAATGGAGGCTGGTTTGGGTCCAAAAAAATGTTATAAGATATGAGCTGCTAAAACAACATATTTTGTCAGTCCAACCCCTACCTCTAATCAGACAAAACCTAATGTTACTCAGGATTGTTGGTTAATTTCTACGTGGCTCCAGAGGACATTTGGTTTGCCTGTTTATCAAGAATAACTCCCTGCTTATCCCTATAGCTTTTTGACACATCAGGATAAAACAAATATTTTTGACTGTTCACATTATTCCCCAAGTGAACTACTATAATGAAGAGTCTAAACAACAGCATCTGGGATTCATACTGATAATGATAAATCAATGATTTAATTAGTCCCATAAAATCAGTAAAAAATGTTGTGGACTAGGTTAACATGACTGACTCCCTTTCTGCCTCAGTTTCCCACAGTTATGTTTTTAAGGCTCCACCTTCTACTTGGTTTGCTTGTACCTCTGGTATTACTCCCTGTATCAATGCCTGGTGTTTTAAAAACAATGGATCAAAGAAACTTTGTGTTCTGGTACACATCCTGCCACAGATATATTGGTATGGAGGAGACGCAGGCCGTGAACACCTCCTTATGAGTTCACCCACATACAAGGTGAAGCGAGCTGCCCCAGTACTTGTACCCTTGTTAGTGGGACTAGGAATAGCAGGATCCACTGCCCTAGGCACAACTTCCTTTATTGTAGGTAATCAAAATTTTCAAAGCCTCAGCCAACAAGCAGACCAAGATTTAGGGCACTTAGAGTCTTCTATCTCTCGCCTCAAACAACAGGTGGATTCCTTAGCAGAAGTAGCCCTCCAAAATCGCAGAGGCCTTGACTTACTTTTCATGAAGGAGGGAGGTTTATGTGTAACGCTAGGGGAAACTTGTTGCTTCTATGCAAATCAATCAGGAGTCATCAGGGCCACATTAGCTTTGGTTTGAGAAAACTTAAAAAAAAGAGATAAATTGAGAACAGATAACTCCAGTTGGTATCAGGGATTATTTTCCTGGTCACCATGGCTCACAACCCTTATATCTGCTATTTCAGGCCCCCTCATACTTCTGCTTTTGGGACTTCTAGTAGGCCCCTGCATTATTAACTGTCTAGTTAACTATATAAGACAAAAAATTAGTGCTGTTAAACTCATGGTACTCCGGTCCCATTATAATCCCCTCCCAATAGATGATAATGAGTCAAAGGTTTGACTCTATTCACTAGAAAAGGGGGGAATGTAAAATCCTAACACAAAATGGAGTCACTCTGGCTCAGGCCTGCATGTATTTGCTAACCTGCTCTTTGTGCTTCTGTGATTAATGCTTTGCTATGCTTGCTTCTCACGGATGGGGGTGCATAACCACAGGCTGCCAAGACCCCCTGGCCGGTTACCTAAAGTTCCAGGAACTGAAAGGGG
>PVHX01000277.1:0-63384 GCA_004024805.1 Geosciurus inauris
TTTAAAGCCCATATATTTTAAATCTTATTATAATTTTATTGCACTAAGATTTTCAATAACATACTTAATATAATTAGTAAGAACAGATTTTAATCATTGGGAGAAATGATTTAGTCTTCTATTAAATGTAATATAGGTTGTGGTTTTTCTTTTCATTGTCTTTTATCTGGTTATTGATGCATTTTGTTGAAACTTTTTATTTCAATATGCTTAAATTTTATTGTTGAGACTCATTCTCCTTAAAAATCCACTTGTAATCTTTAAAAAATTCAAGTTACGCTCTTGTATTTTTTAAAAAAAGATCCTATAATTTTATTATTGACTAAAACACACAATGTATGCATGAAAAACTAAAGTTTGTTTCCAAATATATGTATTTAGATATGTTTATTTATTAGTATAAATAAACTATCACAGAGATATATCTAATATATCTATATACTATCTAATGTACATAGAAATTTATCTAAATAAGGGAAGCACTTGAGGGAAAATTTGTATTGCAGGTGGGCTAATAATGAAAAATAAGTGTCACTATTTCTAATAACTCCAATTTCATTAGCTTACAAACTAATGAAAAATATTTGATTTTAGAATATTTTATAAAATTTATATGTCTAAACTACATGTTTATAACACTATTTCTTGACATTGCTTTTAGGCATTTTCTATTAACTTATGATATCTGATAGTTTATCACAAACCATCTCCTTTTGTCTTTGCATCATAATTATACTGTGATTTTTAATTATTCTTTGTTTTATTTCTAAGTACAAAATACTAAATTTATTTCTTTTTCCATAATTTCCTGAAATCATATCTGGACCTCTTACTTTGTAATGTAAGGTTGGTATTTATCTTTAATTCATAGCCTCTCTTATCAGCTGCGAATCCATTTATTTCTGCTTTTACTTTGACATTGTTAGGTTTCCTATAACTTATGTTTAAGTTGTATGTCAATTATATCTAACTATTGCTTTTCTATAGATTGCTACCAAATGTTTAAAATATACTAATAAAGTGTTTTTTATTTAACAGTTTAAAAAATATTACTCCCTTCCAAACAAAGTAGTGTGCTACAATTACAATTGTTTCAAATCTTTTACATAGAAATTTATTTTTATATTTTTTATTTTATTGTTCTTATTAGTTTTACATGACAGTAGAATTCATTTTTATATTATGCTTATGACTGCTTTTTTACTTTACGTTGGTGCAAATGTATGACTCTTTCAGTAGAAACTACAAGTGAAATTTTAAATGATTATCTTTTCCTGATTTGGTAATATGTTTTATAGTACTCTCTAGCAATGATGGGCATCTGCAGCAAGTTCTATCTCCCAGCCAGCCACACAATAATGAGGGCAAACAACAAATACTGGATAGTATCCTGTTTCTAAGATTTGATGTTCAGTAGATTAGGTACATTAAATGCATTTTTGAATTACAATATTTGAATTTCAATTTTAATTACATCTTACTGAGATGTAATACCATTATAAATCTATTATCCTACACATTTTATGTTGCCTGGAATTTTAATTTAAATTTCCATTCTTTTAAAAATTAGAACTGACATTTTTATCATCTTTCAACATCAGCTCATAGTTTCAAAAATGATGAAAATCTTTGCACTCTCCTAGAGTACTTGATTTCTGTGTCATGGTGCACTAAATACTGTTACCATATGAAATAATTGTTCTTTATGACTACTATACATCTCTTATGGATTGCCCCTCCCCATATTGTATGCTGCCTTTTTTCTTGGTTCATACATACTTACATAATGTGCAAAACAGTATCCTTTTTATGTTAACTTGACTGAGGCACAGGATGCCAGATGTTTGGCTAAATATTACTTCTGGTTAGCCTGGGAGTGTGTTTCTGGAGGAAATTAGCATTTGAATCAGTAGACTTAGTAAAGCAGATTGCCCTTCCCAGTGTGGGTGGGCATCATCCAATCCACTGAGGTCCTGAATAGAGCAACAAGGCAAAAGAAGCAAAAATTCTCTATGACTAAGCTCAAACATTAGCCTTGCATTCTGCGGCTCAGACATTGGTACACCTTTTCTCAGGCCTTCAGACTCAGACTGGCACTATTTTATCAACTTTCCTGAGTCTTCAGCTTGATAGGAGACTTTGGGACTTCTCAGCCTCTACTATCAGGTAAGCCAATTCCTTATAATAAATCATATATAGGAAATGTCTTAGGGATTATATTACTCAAGTTCTCCAGAGGAAAGAAAGCTAATAGGAGGTAAAAAATATCCTAAAAATGAGTGTGTGGGGCATGGAATTTCTGAGACCTTGCATGTCTGAAAATTTTATTTATTTTTCTGTGTATTTATTTAATAGCTTAGTTAGGTATATTATCCTAAACCTAAAATTAATTTCCTCTAACACATTGAATTCATCGTACCATTGTGTCAGTCTTTTTGAAAAAAGTCATTCCTTTGTAGATCATATTTTTCACTTTCTGAACACTTATATATACTTATCATTGATGTTTTAAAAAGTAATAATATATCAATATATAGATATTATTTAATTCACAGAACTAAGAATTTCCTGAGTTTATTACAGTCTAATCCTCTTATTCTTACACAGGAATTTTTTCACCTTAAAAAGAAAACAAAGGAAATCATCTCCTCCAAATTTTTGTTTATTTCTATTTAGAAATCCTACATGTCAAAACTTGGGCCTCATATTATATTTTCATGTGTCCTATCTTTGGTTGGTTATTTATTTATTTATTTATTTATTTATTTATTTATTTATTTATTTATTTACTTTCTCTCCTCTTTTTGGAGATATTTAACCAATATAAACTATACATTTTATCATAACTTTAAAACAAGATATTTTATTCAAACTTTATAAGGAGATATGACAGTGTTGTTATTATTCATTTAAAATATGCTTTAGATATTGTAGAAAAATTATCTTCATTAATATCTATATACCCTAGTGTTTTTTCAGTTTTTCTTGAGACTTTGTGTTATTTATTTTGAACTATATATGTTTTTAATTGCAAGCTTTCCTTAAATATATTATGATTCTGAACATAATTTTAGAGTCAGTAAAAATGGCCCACAAATGTATTTTTGTAGGGCTAGTCTAGAGTTTTTTATTTTGGGGCAAGAAGTTAAAAAAAAAGTGATAATTGCATTGGAAACTCTAGGTGTCAAAGTGTTGAGGTTTTTATAAGACATTTTTTTCCTTGTCTGCCAAGTGTTCTTCCAAGTGTCAAGAATATGAGTGCCTGGTATTTGATTTGGACTGCTAAATAACTGATTCCCTATTAGTCACACACCTCAAATCCATACTCCATACTACTTGTCATTCCTCAGAGTTCTGAGTATCTTCAGGGGGTACATTCACAGTCTCCCTCCTGACATTTGGGTAGCAAGCACTACTCTCAGCTGAGGCGCAGTAGTACTACCAGTTTATGAAGGTTTTTGAGCAGTTATGTCTGCTAATGCTTCACCATCCTTCTTTCCAATCTCTGAAATTATACCATTGTTTATTTCCATAGTTTTATTTATGATTTGGGGAGAGAGAATATCCTTCATGGATATGAAGTTAACTATTATTGCTTTAATAGAAGAGTTTTCTTTATTAAAGAAAAAATACACAATAATAAAGTTGGAAATAAAAAAAGCTAAATAAAAATGTACAGTAGTTTTTTTTTTGCATTAATGTATTGTTGCTCCTGCTAAAAGAGATATTTGTATTTTAATATTGCTCTTTTGTAGACAATTCCTTAGTGCAAGGAAATAAATCTAACAATTGGTCCTGTGGGGTTAAAAAATAAAAATAAAAATAAAAATAAATACCTTCATGAAAATAAATATCCAACCAATTCTCTCAGCTTCAAATGTATGATTAGAAATATATATTATAATAAAAAACAGTGTTCAAACACTAAAAAAAAAAAAAAAAAAAAGAACTTTTTGACCATGTTTCCCAGTCTACTACATATACTTTTATTCAAAAATATTAACAAATATTATTATCTGCCAGATCTAGATTTATGGCCATTACTAATGCTTTAAATTACCCATATATCAAGTATTTCTATGGATTCTATATGCTTAAATACTTAATATCATGAGTATAGCTTCTCTTTGCATATCTTAATATTTAAAAGTATTTAAAAAAGGCAAAAAGTGGCAAAAAATCATCTGGTCTAAGCATTTTATTTTCTGAAAATTTCTAAGTAACAATAGCTTTAAAATTATTGAACATTTTTGCATGTCAGACATGCTTCATGTTTTTCCTTCATTATCTCACTTTAAATTTGTAGAAGGATTGAAATTAGGAAGTATTATTCTCATTTAAGGATATGAAAACTGAGTTTTAGGTAGCTTAAAATTCATGTTCCTGATTACAAAGCAGATAAAGGACAAAACAAAATTGGAACTTTGATACCAGCTTCTGTAACTTGTGTTGATAACAGGATATCACCACATCATATAAAAATGTACTAAATTCAGATAACTTTTAAATAAACATAGAATTAGTTTCCTGTGAAACATACATAAATGTCATATGAAATGATAATATAGGATTCTAAATTACTATGGTATGCAATATATTTTTTAAATAAGTAAGTAAAATGTAAGGTATTGTTTTCTATCTTTTCATTGAAAGGATACTTTTGTTAATTATTTTAATTATGAATCTCAGATGTTAACTTTTGGGTCATCTCTTCATTTTCAAATATAACAATGAGCAATATAAATGAAAATAAATCAAAATATTTTATTTAAGGATAAGGTAATTATAAAGTACTAAACATGGAAAAATATAAGTTTATACTAAAGGAGAAGATAATATGGAATTCACATAAAGTCACAAAAAATAATAGGACTGTATTCATAGATATAGTAAAGCCATTAGCTCTTCTTTTTCAAATCATATAATGGT
This sequence comes from Geosciurus inauris, assembly GCA_004024805.1. NCBI lineage: Eukaryota > Metazoa > Chordata > Mammalia > Rodentia > Sciuridae > Geosciurus > Geosciurus inauris. Next base: position 4,930 of record PVHX01000277.1, read on the forward strand.
AACGAGTTTGAAATAAATTCAAAGCTCTTTGTAACCCTATTTTGTGCTAAAGATATTCATAGTAAAACTGCCTTACATATATTGTAAATATATGTTTAGGAAAATAAAACAATGGGCTAGTGTAGTAACTTGATGCAGAACACAGTCATGTCAGCAAATTTGATTGCATAACTCCTGAAATGTTGCTTTAGAGATTTAGAAAATCAAATCATGCTTATGTTTTCTGTAAGTGATATGTCATGTGATAAAAAGAAAGCTCTCCCCTGAAAAAAATATTTAACTTTTTCTGCATTCATTATATACTGAGATTATTGAGTTTTTCAGGGTTTACTTTTCTTATTTTCACTCACATTCATGCTCCTTTTTCTCTGCAGTTGCATTAGTAGGACCCAGCTTCAAACTCTTTATGTTGGTAGGGATGTTGAAAATATTGTTGCTAAGCAACAGGATGTTGCACACTGGTACTCCATTTTTCTGATGAAAGTGACAGGAGAAAGATAGCAACATCAATAGCTTTCTGATTTTTTTTTTCTAACTTAACAGCTACAGTGAAAAGAGAAGATGATAGGGACAATGAAAAAAATCAGAGAAGGCTAAAATAGAGGAAGTTTAGATGCAAAGAATTGTGACAGGAACCCTAAGAGAAGATAAGAATTGATTCATTGAAATAAGTGGGAAAATATTAGAAACTAATGCAAAAAATAAATAAGAACTGTGTATTTAGAAATTGTACTTGTAAATTATATACTCACTAGGGAAGAAATCCAAAATGAAATACAAAGTAATCATCTTGAGGTTGAGTGAATTAGTGCATTGAAACTTTCCTAACCTTTCCAGATTCCATCTTTTTTCTTCTTTTTCTCTCTCTTTTATATTATCTTCCCAAGTATGTCTTTTATCTCAGATTCAGAAAACATGTCTGAAGTGAACACTTTTAGCCTTTGAATTTTACTATATGGTACCAAATGAGACTCTGAAGGAATAATAAAAAGGTAACAGCAATAGATAGCTTTGAATCTCTCCAAAGAATTGAAAATCTGTGCTCTTATTCAAGCTTAATGAAGAGAGACCATCTAAGTAATAATGGCTTTGCAAGAAAGAAAAGAAAATCTTTTGAATGGCTCTGAATGAAATTGGACATGTACTGAACTGCACAAAATGCAGAAGAGTGATAATAGATGATTGTTCTTTCATTTCAACATGAATGATTGTAATATCAAGCTAAAATTGTAAAAAAAAAAGTGAATTGGTATAAATACCACTAACAGTGAGACAGTAAGATAATAAAAGCTATAAATTTATTTACTTGAGATATTTGAGACAGGTGTGAGATTCCTGGTTTAAATACTTCCCATGTGACTTACCTCGAGTTTCAGTGTAATTCTCCATAAAATGGCAATGACACCTAATTTTTAAAGTTTGAGGTTCAAATGAAAAGTTATATTAAATGTGTGCTACATCCTCTGGCTTTTTTTTTTTTTTTTTTGCCAATAAGTAAGAGACATTCACCTTGTATAGCAAATATAATAAAATAAAATATGACCATGAAGTATGACAATTTTCACCAATCCTGGCCATCAGTTATTGCTGTATACTTTATCACTACTCATTGAGCTGAGCCACTAAGAAATTCTACTGAATGATTAGATAAGCTAAAATTCTTTTTGAGAAGTTCTATTACTGGACTTTGGACCCCATGCTTTGTGTAGCTGCTACCCTTTTGGGGGATGTCACATGCCAGCACTGGGTTTAAATTGAGGACATGCACTTTTGTACTTGGTCATTTTGCCCTTCTGCTCCAGTGCCACCAGCAGAAGGTCATATAATGGTCAATGAACTCTTGGAGCAGCTTGTGGGCACATGTATTACCTCAGGAACAGCATGTGTGACCATGAACTCACAGGAGACAGTGCCAAGCCTCTTTCTACAATGTGGTAGTAGACTAGTCTCTCAGGGTCAGTCACTGGCCAAGGGCTCTTTTATAGTCACTCCCTTCTCCTGCCCTTTATCTTCTTCCTGGCTGCTCATATCTAGCTATTTCTTATCATAACCATTCTTCTTTCTCTATCAAATGAAAAAAAAAAAAGACAGCTAAAAGTTCCCTTTATTATTTAAATACAGTGCTGGAGCACTGTATTTCCCAGCTCTACAGTTTTTAAATGTTTTTAAATGTCTGGATCGTAAAGGTGATGTGAGTGCCTTATTCATTCTGGTCAGTCCAGCTCTATCCCAAATTGATGTCTGGTTCATATCTATGATAAAGTGAAAGAAAATTAGAAACTTAAATAAGAGAGATAGCAATCCATTGATTCTGTTCTGATTATCTCTGTGTCTGTTAACTACCGGCTTGGATCAAATCGATTGCTCCTTCCCCGTGTATTGTTGTGTCCCTAGGATTCTGCTCCAGCCTCTCAAGAAAAGATGAATGAAATGAGGCAAATCTGTTTCTGGAAGCCAGATACTTTGACTGAAGACCTGGTATCTTATTATAAGTTTTTAAAACATCCAGTCTCTTCAAGGTAAGAATTAAAAATATGCAATGAGCAGGAAGAGGAAAGAAAAAGGAGTTTACAAATATGAGTAAAACAAAAATATCAGAATGTGAAGTATTTAACATTATTTCCAAAGTTATTTATAATTGTATGACTAATTTTACTAACAACTCAGAAATATATCTTTAAAAACTATTTACTACTACTAAAAATAGAAATATGGTGTGGGGACTTTTGTTTTTAACAAGCCAGTATTTTCTGCTTTGTATATTAGTTTGTGGGTCCTCCCACCAAAAAATGCAACAGTATTTTTTTTTCATTCATCAACTAACAGACTTTTCATTTTACTAAACAAAATTACTTTTTAAAATATTTCAACTCATGTAATCCTCCCATCCCCTTGGAAATAGCAACTGTCACTATTGTCAATTAATAAACAAGTCACTGAGAAAGTAACTAAGCCTTACAAAGTCACAGTGAGAAGGAAATGAAGCAAACGCATGCATCTCCTCTCTTTGACTCTGCTCAAACATCCTGATATGCTACATATCAAGTTAGGGTTTTCCATCCCTTGCTTTTTTTGTGAATTTCATGAAATGCTCTTTGAAAATCGAATCATGCTTATGTTTGACATCTATTCATATTGACATCACGATATATTCAAGGTGTATTTGTTTTTACATATATCAGATTTAATTTTCATTTAAATAACTAACTTTTCTATTAGTTAATTTTATTATGAGGTCAGTGAGTGATAAGGTAGCAAGTGAGAGTTCTCCTTGTATCCCTGGCATATCGCATGGACTCTGTTTTCCTCAGATACAATGAATCAAGTATTTTCTTTAATTTCCTAAAATTTTTGAAAATATGAAGATAGACTGGAATTGGAACGAGTTCCTAATATTGAGTAACTCCTCAGTGTGTAAGGGGGTACTAAACTTTAAAACAAGTAAATGAGAGCTCTATGAGTTTATAGTCTTAAGTGTTTAGAAAACTGAGAACACAGACCAATGGAAGATCAGTACTAAACCTGAGGGGATAGAGGACATTTTTAAGGCAGGAAAAAGCCAAAAATAAATTGAAATTGATGTCAAGATCCTTCACACAGTCTTGACACCACCCCCCCATCCCTTCCCTCTATGATTCCTTTCCTTCCTCCTTTTTCTCTTTTCCTGCCTTCCTTTTTCCCTTCCTTTGACCCACTGCTCCTTGGAGTTTCTGGTTTATCGCATTGATTTACACATACCCTTTGTGACCCCAGCGAATTACAAACTTGTGTAATCTCCTCCCCAAGTACAGGTGGAAACCATGATGTTTTTTAGCCAACAGACTGTAAAGAAGGATAGGTTCTGAAATTTTAATTAAGGTCCCAAATCAGTGGATTTTGAGATTACAATAAATAAATAAAAGGAAGAATTGGCCTAGAGAAGCCTGCCTTGATCAGGTGAAAAATTCTTTAAGAATTTAGGCCTAAGACCCACCGTACCTGAGGGCATCTCACCTGTGGATTTGAGAAGACTCAAAGGAACCTGGAGGAGAAGCATTCTCCAGCCAAACCTCTGATGAGAAAACCATCTGCTGACCCCTCATTGCAGCCTAGTGAGACTGAGGCGAGGACTGGTTCAGCTGTGCCTACACTACATTTTTTTAACTTCATTCAACGAAAAGAGTGCCTACACTGTGCCTACTATGTCACTGAAACTGTGACATAATAAATAGGTGTCATTTTAAGCTGCTAAATTCAGGATACAACTGTTCATAGTAATAGAAAACTTCAGCATACTTATAAACAAACCATAGTCTCATTTATGCAAATAACTTCAACTCTGAAGTCAATCATTCTTTAACTTTCTCCCTCTCCATCCTCTTCATTTTCCTCTTCCTTCTTCTCTCTTTTCCTTTCTCTCTCTCTCTCTCTCTCTCTCTGACACTCTGACACATACACTAAGCAAAAAGATAAATATCTTAATTAGCATAGGAAACTATAAATGGTCACTCACTTTAAGAATTCAAAACTATTTCCATTCCTAAGCTTCAAATCAATATCGTACATTATATTGTGACCTGAAATCTAATTTATATTTTAGCACTATTGATCTATATCCTATTTTATACCCAAGGAAGACTTAAGGTACAAAAATCAAAATTCTTATGGGGCTTAAAAATTGAATCATTTTTTCAACCTAGCATACTCTCCACACAAACAAGAAAATGAATTTTATCATAATCTAAAATGCAATTGAGCACTAATTAAAATACATTATTTTAACTTCATTCAATGAAAAGAGTAACCAATAAAAGACCACTGGTCTCTTCAGAAACAATGGTGGAAGTTTTAAAATATAAATATTTTTCAGTGTTCCAGAGACCTGTCTTGAGGAACATTTGCTCCTCTTCATTCAAGGAAGTTTAGGTCCCTGAGCTGGCACAGGTCTGAGAATTGATTGGGCTGTAACTCTCTTGATTCAAGTCAGAACTCCCTTCCCTAGGCCTAGAATTTTTCTATTTAACAAATCAAGCTGGACTTTGGTAGGCTGTCCTGACTATTTTGGTTCTAGAGAAACTGTTATCAACTAGCCAAAGTCAAAGGTCTCTGAAAATCAGATTGTTATAATGTTTTCTTTGTGAAAATAAAAGATCAAACAAATGAGAAAAGCAAAGTCCATTTACTCAGCATTCACTGTAGCAAGATAGTCATCCTTGACCTTCTATGTCTTGGTAAAGACTAAAGGCAGGCAGAGGAGTGAAACAGTTTGGGGAAAGCTTAAAATATGCCCTGATTGGAGGCTGTTGCCACAGGGAAGCTGCAGGTGGACAAACTAGCAGTGGGGTGTGCTCTGGGATTGGCTATAAACACATATTTGGCTTTTTCAGTTTGCAAGCAGGAACCCAAATTAGGAATGCTGTCATTAGTCTACTCTTGAACATTTCAGGGCTGAAATTAATGTTAAGCTTCCTATATTTGTTTAGAGATAACAATCTGGCTTCCTGCAATTCTGACTTACAGCAGGTTGTCTTACTTATTGCACATAAGTGGCTGGTTTCCTGGGCTGGTTGCTACAGGCTGTGAGTCAGAGTTTTATTTTTATATGCAATCTGGCCACTATCCATTGGTATATTCAGTCTCTCAGAGTCACTGTCCATTATGCCAACTAAACTCAACTTTTATTGGGGGTTTGACTGTTGCCACTCCAGGATTTTTCCATCCCTATTGAATTTTAACATTTCAATATAATAACAGATTTCATTGTACTTCCTGGAATTTAAAGAACACCGGAGTGCTATTCCATGGTGTAAGGGCTCCTTTCTTGAATTTCTGACAGCCTTAGTGAAATGAATGGCCCCTAGAACTTCCCAGGGACCCAGGGAGTTAATTCAGTGGACCCTGCATGATAAATCTGCTCTAGCATTCCAATATACCTAAGCTTGTATAGTTTCCTAAACTCCCTCTGACATCTTAATTTCACTTGTTGCAAATCATACTTAGATTGATAATTCTATCAAACAGCTGAACAAATTGATAGTGCTACTTCCAGAACCTCAAGCCTAGCCACTGAACTTAGAATCTGTGCTTATGATCCTTATCAAAAACCCTGTGCTGATTCACTTATGATCTTTATTTCCAATCATATGTCCTTAAAATACTCAAGTTTCTGAGACTCTAAATTGACAAAATCATGCAATTCTCTTGTTATGTTACATAGCAAAAGTCCAGTTATAGGTCTAGAGCAGAATGTCAATGTGTGGGAATAGAACCTGAAGAGAATTAACACTTTCTTGCAATGTATTTACCATTGGATTGGCAGCTAGTGGTTCTTCAGACAAGCAAAGATTGCCTTCCATATAAAATGGATGAAAGGGTTACTTCTGCTGCTAAAGAAAGTTACATGGTGTTTAAGAGTTCAAGGTTTTTTGTCTAGTGAAATCTGTCCATATGGCCGCATTCCAATTGTTGATAGTTCATGTTTTCCTAATAAATATCCTAATTGCAATAAAAATAAACTGCATATTTGTGAATATAACTTGCATTGTAACTCAGCTACCTGCAGGATTAGATTTTGGATTTTGGTATTAGTAATCTCAACCTTGTTACTGAAGAAGGTGTTTCTTTAGAGCAGTCATATAAGCTTTCAGCTCCCTATGTGGACCTTGAGCTAAAAACTTTGCTATTTTTTTCTATATGTTCTCCAGTGCACTTTAATGTAATGCCAACATAATCTTTATATTTGCTAACATGTTTTATGGCAACAAAGTCTTTGTTACCAAGAATTTCACCTTGTGAGACACATGCAATATCTACAGGTCTCAACAGACCTAACTCACTGCATGTCATGGGCTTCCAGTATCTGCTTTGTGACTGGAATCTACTTAGATCCCATCCTGATAACCCAGAATAAATTCAAAGAACACATTCTTAAGACTTTCTTCTATCAGAATCACAGCACCAAATTGTGTACTGATCAGATTTCAACACAAAAATATCTCTTATCAATTAGGCTAACTAGAAACATGCTGGGAAGGGATTTAAGAGATCTTAGACTCTGCAAGTGACAAAACACAGACTGAACACTGTAGATAATCCATCTTAGTCAGCACAAGTTAGTATGCCTAACAACTAGATAATCAAATTTATAGATCACTAGCATATTTACCATAATTTGTGCTTAAACTTATTTATTAAATTTTTCCATTTGAATTCTTTGAATATAATATACTATAATGTTCTGTTTTTATTTGGATTAATTTGTAGATAACATCTCTTGTCTATGGTTACTGCTAATAGTTCTCATTACTGTTTTACCACTGTGTATTTAGGTGAGGTATTAATAGTTATTAACTTTTAGAACTTATGTGTATCTTTTCAATATATCTGACTTTCATCAAGTCATTAAAGTTTATGATACCATTATCTCATTAACAGGGCTTCTATTATTTCCTGAGCTAGTTTCTAGCATTATTCACAAACATTCTTCTGTACCTGTTGGAATTGAATGCCATATCCCACTTGAGTTACAACTGGGTGTGACTTACTCTGATCAATGAACTCTGTTAAAAACGTACTATGTATCAAGTTTCAGGCCAAAGTTTTTAGGGTCCAGTGCTGAATTTACTATGTCCTCTTTACCCCATCATGGAAAGTGGCATTGGGCAACAGAGGTTCATTAATTCCTGTACATAGCCAGGCCATACTGGTAGTGACTCTCCTGAGTATCTTGAACTTCCAGATTTCCAGAGGGCACACTGTATATTTCCAGTGGTAAGATCCATCCCTAATTCTTACTATTAAATGTTTCTTTAAATATTTCTGTTTTCCTAATTTTAATACTGGATGATAATTTGGTATTTTATAAAATATTCTGGAAATATAAGTTGTCATGAACATGAGACCTAACATACACACATTTAATGACAAATGAGAAAGAAAGCCCTTCTTGAAAATTCCTCTGCACCTAGCAATAATGTTTAAGGAATAGAAATAACCTTAACTAAAATTTTACAGCCTAATCTGGACTCTTATGAGAAAAGATGAAAACATAGAAATCATCATTTACCTCAACTTCACTTCTATCTTCTAGACCTACAACGTACAATACATTGGTCACTAGTCACTAGTCAAATGTGGCTACTGAACATTTAAATTTTGGCCCATAAAAATTAAGATATATTATAAGTATAACTGGATTTTGAAATCTTAGGATAAAACAATAGTAAAAAGAAAGAATGTGAATATTTCATTAATTACTTCTTAAAGCATGTTAAAATGAGAGTTTAGATACTGTTGATTATGAAAGCATACAATTAATGTTACATTAATTTGTTCTTAGTTTAGATTCTTAAATGGTTATATGAGAAAAAATTAAATTATTAATTCAACTTCCATTTTATTTGCACTAACAGCATAATTTTAGACTCTGATGGTCAAATTTCTATTATCCCTGGATTTGGTTCTAATTAATTATACCTTAAATAACTATCATACTCAAGTTCTAATAGTTTTAAAGACCTTTATTGAAGCAGATTTCTTTAAGTTATTTGTCTACTGCTGAATAGAAATTTATACATCATTTCACATATTCTATAAACATGGTAGATCTTTTTCTGCTTATTTCATTTTTAACATTGACTAATTATATATATATATGTCACTGTGTTTTTTATGGAGCATTTTAATTGATATTTAATATTTATACTAAAATCTAAAAATTTCTATCCTCAAGGTTTTATATTTAAGAATGGATTAAAGATACCCATGGCTTGGTATTATGTGTAAGTTTTCATATTGGGTTTTTAAGATGTAAATTTCATCCCTTGTCACTCAGATATATCTTTCAATTTGACTCAAAATTTATGACTTTCAAATTTGATCAGATGGCTGAAATTGTTTCTTATTCTCCACTGAACTTATTATAAGTCCATACCACAAAGTTAGTGATATAAGTAATTGAACCAATTTTCCTTTCTTTCTTGAACATATTGGCTATAACTCAAGTGTCAATGCTCTTCAAATTTGAATTTTGCTAAGATGATATTCTCAAGAAGAGAGAGAATAATGTAAGAAGTATCATAAATAGGGAAAGTATTGATATTTGGGAAAATTATTCTAATACCAGATAGATATGAGTGTATAAGTAAATAATACTGCTTAGTGATAAGTATATTCTTCTGGAAAACAAATAGATTGCTAAGTTTTACTTTTGTATTACATTTTTTGCTTTATAAAATGACCTTCATAATATTATGAAATAACTCATTTAAAAACAGCATTGCAAAAGGAAATAGGCATATAATTAAAAGCAAACACTTATGGAAAGCACTCTTCAAAGAAGTTTGTAAGTATAACACATTTAGGACTCACAGTTTTAGTATTATTGTCGTCTTTATTTTACCGATGAAGAAACTAGCTGAGCATGGTGGTGCTTGCCTGTAATCCCAGCAGCTCAGGAGGCTAAGGCAGGAGGATCATGAGTTCAAAGCCAGTTTCAGCAAAAGCCAGGCACTAAGCAACTCAGTGAAATCCTGTCTCTAAATAAAAAATACAAAATAGAGTTGGGGATGTGGCTCAGTAGTCTAGTACCCATGAGTTCATTCCCCAGTAACCATCCCCTGCCCCCCAAAAAGATGAAGAAACTAAGGAATAGAAAAAATAAATATATTACAAAGTTTCCCCATAAGTGCTAGATCTAATATTCAACCCAGGCAATTTATCACCATGGTCCATGTTCTTGACTCCAATAATTGTATAAAAAATACTAAGTGGCTTTATACAAACTTCATGACTTGCTAGTATAGCTAGGTCTACAGTGTAGGTTATCTGATTTCTTCTTATTATCATTTTCATTATGGGAAATCTACATTGAAGAAAGTGTAAAAGAAATAATAGAGGAAAGGGAAGGAGAGAATGAGGCAAGTACAAAAGCCTAAGTAATCTGAAGGGTATAATACTATTCCTATGCAAGTTTTAAGCACCAGTAGCTCATTTTTAAGCCTAATAATTAAAATGTGAAGCAAATCTACACATCTCTGATACAGTCTAGGCTCATTTAATATTCTGTACAATATGGTGAGCAGAAGAGCATTGACATTACATTTGCAGCTCTAACTCTCTGTGGTGCTATGAATTGGGTCTATTTAGAGAACACTAGGGGTTATTGGTAATTGTATTTTAAACTTCAGTTGTAAATATTGTATATCTCCAAATTTATATATTAAAACTCAAAGCCATATTAGTTATGTGAGTGAACTGCCTTTAAAATTTATGTGACATTGAATATACCAAGAACTATGAACCAAAAGTGTCTTGATGAGATTTAGTAGATTTAAATTAGTACATTTAAAATTTTAGTAGATTTAAATTAATACTTGATGGTCCAAATCTACATAATGTCAGTTTAGGAACTAACTTCCTTAACAAGACTCTTAAAGTGCAAGAAGTAAAATCAAGAATGAACAAATGAGATGGAATCAAACTAAAGAGCTTCTTCTCAGCAAAGGAAACAATCAAGAATATGAAGAGAGAGCTTACAGAATTAGAGAAAATCTTTGCTTTATGCACCTCAGATACAGTACTAATCTCCAGGATATAAAAAGAACTCAAAAAAACTTAACTTCAAAATATCATATAACCCAATCAATAAATGAACAAAGGAACTGAACAAACACTCCACAGATTATAATCAATCAACAAATATATGAAAAAAAGCTCAACATCTCTAGCAATTAGAGAAATGCTAATCAAAACTGCACTGAGATTCCATTTCATTCTAATCAGAATGGCAATTATCAAGAATACAAGCAACAAGCTGGGCACGGTGACACAAGCCTGTAATCCCAGCACTTAGGGAGGCTGAGACAGGAGACTCGCAAGTTCAAAGCCAGCCTCAGCAACAGCGAGGTGCTAAGAAATTCAGTGAGACCCTGTCTCTACACAAAACAAAAAATAGGGCTGGGGATGTGGCTCAGTGGTCGAGTGCCCCTGAGTTCAATCTCCAGTACCAAAAAAAAAACAAAAAAAAAGAATACAAGCAACATAAATGCTGGCAAAGATGTGGGGGAAAAGGTACACTCATATATTGATGGTGAGACTAAAAATTGGTGCAGCCACTTTGGAAAGCAATATGGAGATTCCTCAAAAAACCTGAAATGGAACCACCAACTGACCCAGTTATCCCACTCCTCAGTTTATACCCAAAGGACTTAAAATCAGCATCCTACAGTGACGCAGCCACATCAATGTTTATAGCAGCTCAATTTACAACAGCAAAACATAGTACCAATCTAGGTGCCTTTCAACAGGTGAATGGATAAAGAATAGTATATGTGGAATATACACACAATGTAATATTACTTCAGCCTTAAAGAAGAATGGAATTATGGCACTTGCTGGTAAATGGATGGAAAATATCATGCTAAGTGAAGTTAGTCAGTCCTATAAAATAAAAGGCTGAATGTTCTCTCTGATATAAGGATTCTAACTCACAACAAGGGGGTAGGCAGAGAAAAATACAAGTAATTTGGATTAGATGAAGGAGAATAAAGGTAAAGGAGGGGTAATGAGAATAGGAAAGATGGTAGAATGAATCAGACATTATTATACTATGTACATATATGATGACATGACCAATGCAATTCTACAACATGAATAACCAATAGAATGAGAAGTTATACTCCATATATTTATAATGATATGTCAAAATAGACTCCATTATCATGTGTAACTAATAAGAACAAATTAAAAATATATTTTAAAAATTGATTCTTGAGAATTCTTATACAACTAAAGTAATGCAGATAGAAGCTGATTTGGGCAAAAAAGCAAACAAATAGTTCATAAAATATAGTAAAAACTGACAAATCAAGTAAAATTAAACTCATTCAATACCACTATGTATCCAACAGAAATACTGAACAATATATTGATGATTTTTGTTGGGAATGTGGAGAAGGTAGCACTCTGCTTGAGGGAGTATAAGTTGATACAATTCTGTGGTGGTCCCAGAACCTATATTTGTATCCATTCTCTTGAACAATGCTCATCTTCCCATTATGTATATAGCATTCCTCTTCCACCCAGTGCTTGCTGAATACTACAACCTGCTGCCAACACACACACACATGCTTGCACACAAACACACGTTAACACATGCACAGGCAACACTCCTCTAAAATTTCCCAGATATGACCATAATAATCAGTTTTCTATGCAACATGCTCAAATTAATATAGTAAGAATTTATATATCCACCAACAAGCTTGAAATAAAACATTGCCATTCCTGTTGAAGAGCCCTGTGTATCCTCCCTCCCAATCACAACTACAGTACTTCTGAACCTGATATAATTGCTTTTGTGAATTTGTTATTCACCATTGCAATCTATGTCTTTATATTTCTGCTACATATGTAAGTAAACAGCATGTAACAGTCTAAGAACCAACCAAACACATAAATAAATTGGTACAATTCTGGAAGACTCTTTGGAAATATGTACTACATCTGAAAATTTGCATATTCTATTACAAAATAACTTCATTCCTAGTTATGTTCTCAAGAGAAATGTGTTTTTATATTTGTGCAGGGAATATATTCATGAGTGTTTATTGCAGTGTTTATAATAGCCCCCCCCCAGAATAAAAACTACCAGTACATTGCACAACTGAGAGGAAACTCACAAATAAGATACTGACCAAAAGAAGTTGGTTATGAGTCTATACTCATGATTTCATTCACATAAATTTCAAACACGCACAAAATCCTCAGAGATGCAATCTGTAATGCAGCTTATCTTTTAAGGGCAATGATGAGTAGGATACAAGAAAGTCTTCCAGGGTGCCAGAAGGTTTCACTTTTTGATCAGGATGACACAAGTGTTTTAAAAAAGTCCTTGTGCTTTTCCTTATTACAAGAAGACAAACTACATGACCCACATTTGTCTCCTGTGCAGCCATTTTTTTTCCATTTGCAAAAAATATTCATCCAAAAAAGAAAAAAAAAAAGAAAAAAGGAAAAGAATAGTATGAAATAGATGAAGATAACACACTCCAACAATTATATTAGAAATTATTTTAAATAAGTGCATTACAAATTTATAAAACTGAAAAAGTAAAGACACGAATGCAAACTTCATACATCATTAGTATCTTTAGCCTTTCACAGATGAAACTTGTCTCTACGCTACTCTTTCCACAATCAACACAAACTTTCCCCAATCAAAACAAACTTTCCCCTCCCTCCTCATCTTTTCTACCATAAAATTTATTTCAAATTCATTGCAAACTTCAATCCTACTCAAATTTCTCATATCAAGTTCTCTCATACCTTGGTTTTACTTGAACCTTGAGAACGCCTGCATGCACTGCAGCTTTCTCCCATCCCTTAATGCTCACAGTGGTGCTATTCTAGTCTCTAGTGGTACTTCTAGAGTATATTAATTTTCTATCACTGCTGTGCTAAATCATTACTCATTTAGTGGCTTAAACAACACCATTTTATTATCTTACCATTTATAAGGTCAGAAGTCTCACTGAGCTCAAATCAAAGGGGAGGCATAGCAGCATTCTCTCTGAAGGTCCTAAAGCACAGTCTGTTTCCTTACCTTTTCTGGCTTCTGAGACTACCTGTATTCATTGGTTTATGGCCACTTAAAAGCAGCAATGAGTAGCTTCAAGTCTCTTTCTCTGACGCAGATATTTCCACTCCCCTTTTAGAAGGACCTTTGTCATTATCTTGGGCTCACCTGTATACTTTAGGATAATATTTCTTTTATCAAGATTCTTAATTACATATTCAAAGATCCTGTTGCTAAGTAAGGTAGCAAATTCACCGGCTTTGGGAATTAGGGTATTGACATCTTTGGGGGAGGGAGATTATTCTCTTTACCACACAGATCTTTCAACCTGTGTGAAAGATTTGAAAATGAATTCTTATCCTTAAAATAAATGATTACTCATATTAATATCCTGATTAATATTTCTGCTATTCACATGAAATATGCCTGAGTTATCTTCATTCTTTTACTGTCATAGCTCTCTCCAATTAATCAAATTACATAAAAATCTCTGTTTCAGTCTAATTCTTTCTCTCTTTTGCTTTTTATTCCTTACCATCTTGATCTTTATCTAATGCAAAAATATCTAACTAGATTTTGTATCCCTAGTACCATTTTCTCCTCAGTCCAAGATGGATTATTTATCATACTGTAAGATTTCTATTTTTAAAAGGCAATATTTCACATCACTCTGCAACTTGACTCATTTCAGTGACTATTTTTACTAGAAAATATAATATTATTATTTTTGGTACTACTAGAGATTGAACCCAGTGGCACTTAACCACTGAGCCACATCTCCAGTCTTTTTCATTTATTTATTTATTATCTATTTTTATTTTGAGACAAGATCTCACTAAATTGCTTAGGGTCTCTCTAAATTACTGAGGCTGTTTTCAAACTTTTGATCCTCCTGCCTCACCTTCCCAAGTCACTGGGATTATGGTGAGTGCTACTATGGCTTATGAAAATGAATTATTTTTCAAGGGTTACATGGATCTTTATGATTGGACCTCAGCCTACTTCATTGCTTTGATACATCCGTGGTCTTTAAATTGCTGTTTTTCTGCACAATGTCTCTCTTCCATCAATATTTTGAGTTGTGTTTCTGGAATGGAAATTCTGCAAGGCCATTAACTTCACTGAAGATAACTGTCAAAAACTACTCCTGTCTTGTTTTTAAATTTGGACAGAGACTGAATAACTGACCACATGACATCAAGTTGTGAAGTGTATGTTATTTAATTCAAAAAGCCAAAATGATACACATGCACAGCAACACTCTATCATCAAGTACAAATGGAATATGAGAAACTGGACTCCAATAAGAGCAAGGCACAAAAAATTTCAAAAATAGGTAGTTGAGACTCCTAGAGCACCCACTCTTGTTTCATCCTCTCCTCTCCCTCAATTCACATCTATGACCTTGGTGAAAATATAGATACCAGCTGATTGAAAAGAGTTTTGTTCATTTAATAGATTTTCTTTTTGATGTAGTAGCACTAACAAGAATTGAATAACTGCAGCCCCACAACCTCAACCAAAAGGTTCTCTGAAAGAGAGTGTAAAGAGAATATACTATTATATTATACTACTTTACATAGTATAATAAAAGGAGCATATATAGTTATCTACTTTATATTAAAAATGGTTGGTAATATGGGTCTGCACAAATAAACGAGTTATGGCTTATGATTTGGAATATGGATCTGCACAAAAATCAGTTATTGCTTATGGTTTGGTCTTATTGTTGTAAATTAGAAAAAGTAGAATGGAAGACTAGAAGATCTGGAGAGGTATAAACAGGCTTTTATAAAAAGACCAAGGATATTAAGATTTTTGCTTTCATTTGAATGTTAACTAAAATATGAAGAGGTATGCAACATCTATATTGAAAATGGAGTCTAGTATATGGACTCAAACAAAAATAGACTTTCCTCATGGCTTAAGATCTCCCAGGGCAGAGACAAATGCTATTTTGATTAAATCAGAGATACTAATATGTCACCTTTCCCTTGAGAGACCAGCCAGACATCTGGTGGCAGATTTATTGTACTAATTCCTTTCCAACATGAAGATATAAACTATTGACTTTATTTAAAAACACAAAGTAATTCAGTACATATTTATTAAATGACTATAACTTTTCTACTATCATCAAAATCTGTAAACTTAAGACAATGACTTAAGTTCTAGTTTTCCATCCAAAATTACTTTTGTCAAGGAATTCATTTCATGTCAGAGTGTAATAATTGGTCCATGCCTATGGAGTCTTCTAGTCTTACTGTATCACTCAGTAGATAATTATGAGAGAGAATGAAAGAACAGCCCAAGAGCCCACACAGACTCCATTATAGCACCAGTTGAGGGAAAACACTTTGAAAATCCGTGTATATTTCAGGATGCAGTGTATATTCTGAATAATCATGATACATGCTACAGTTTTGCTCAAGATCAAATGAATTAAGTCCAAAATCAAGGTAAGTGTTAAAAATTTTTCCCCTAAAAGTATGCTAGAGAATGGGGATCAGAGGTAAGGAGGAAAGAAAGAAAGCAGAATTGCTTCAGGATGAAATTGACCAAGTTAGGTTATGTGCATGTATGAATGCATAACAATAAATTCCACTATTATGTATAATCATAATGTACCAATAAAGATTAATAAAAAAGAATGGGTTTCTGCATTATTATAATAATCTAGTCATATAATTTAGAGTTCTGTATCCACAGTCCAGACCAATTAAAGTTCTAGTTGGTGAAGAGTAACCAAAAATATGTAATTGAAGAAAAAAACTATAACAATGAATCACAGTCTCTTGAGCAGTTGAAGAAACAGGGACCAATGCAGTTATTTTCATTTTTTTCTTGCGTGTTTTATGTATGTAAATACACACGCATTGTTACTATATTAACTATTTTTACTCTTTTGTCCAGATTTGAACATCTAAATTTCTGTAAGAATTTCTAGTGGTTTATAGCTTTATAACTTAATCTCTTAAATTGAATAATATTCTGAGGTCATTAAATCTGAATGAGAGGAGTAATTTACACTGTTCAAAAGTGGATTCTGTGACTGTTATATAAAGATAATACTAAGATTTGAAACTTAGTTCCTCACATTTGGAGGAAGGGAAAGGGTAAACATGTCTTCATTTGTACAAAAGATACTTGGATATTGTTAGGTGAGAGCATAAGTACATTATGATGACCTGAAAGTTGAAGTGTGTAGAAGGGTGTATGTGAATAGAGTGACTCATGAGGTCAACTGGGATGATAATTATTTCACTCCATTCCAAATCTGGCTTTCTTAATGATGCTGAGACTGGAGCCACCATACATATTGTTTCTCCCTTATCAGTTGATTTTTTTATCAGGCTGTACACAAAAGAGCACTAAAAGATTGGACAATAAGAAACAGGGAATCGATGGCCTGCTTTGTTCATTTTAATGGCTATTCAGTGTTATTCCATCTTCTTTTCATTCACGAAAACATTTCTCAGGCCCCTCACAAGCATCAGCACTAACAGTGCAGTAACTTCCCCTCTGAGATCCTCTCCTGTTTCACAGATACCCTCCTCCAAGTTTCTCTGTTTGACACCATTCATTACTTTTATATGGTCTCTCAGTCCAAGATTCAGTAGCTCTCTAACATCTGTAACTAATCCCATAAGTTGTATTCTCTTTGTCGAAATTCCTAGTATGTTTTCTGTTTTATTACCCTGAGACTGATACTGATAACACCATTGTTTATAACCAGTTTCATATCCTATAGTCATTCTGAAATTCTGCAGTTTCTTGAAAGAACAGAATCTTGAGTTCTGAAAGTTTCTTGAATACAACAAATTTTTTTTTAATATTTTTTTAGTTGTGGATGGACGCAATGTCTTTATTTTATTGCTTTGTATGTGGTGCTGAGGATCGAACCCAGGGCCTCACGTATGCGAGGCAAGCGCTCTACCGCTGAGCCACAGCCCCGAATACAACAAATTCTTTCATGCATCAATGTATTTGTACCTCTACCTCCTCTCCATGAACACCTTACAGTTACTCATTGTTCATGATACAGATCAAAAATTCCCACATCTCTAAAGCAGTCCTCTTGCCTTTGCTCAATACACAATACTATGGAAAGTTCCTCCCTTCTTGCCAAAAATATATGTGTATGTGTGTATTTGTATGTATAACATTTTGCTTTATATTTTGATATGTATTAGTTGTATCTATAATACAGTTCACTGTGATATTTCACCACATACATATAGTGTGCACAACTCACATCCAGTCTCCCTTATCTACCTTGTTCCCTCACTTTCTCAACCTCTCATAATCACTATTCTACATTCAGGCCATTTTTTTTCCGTTTTAAAACAATTTCTATGTATAAATGAAAACATGCAGTATTTTTTCTATGCTTGGCTTATTTCACTTGGCACATTTCACTTGGCACAATATTCTCCAGTTCCATTCATTCTGCTGCAAATGACAGGATTTCAGTTTTCTTTGTAATTGAATAGTATTCTATTGCATGTATGTACCACATTTTCTTTGTTTATTCATCTGTTGATGGGTACCAACATCGATTCCATATCTTAGCTATTGCAAATAGTCTAAATTTTTATATATCACTTTAAACATTCAATTAAAATCAGTTGAAAGATTTATTATGTATCTTTCATGTTAAATTGCAAGAATTTTAAAGGTAAAAATTCTGTCTTTAAAAATTCATAATATAACATAGCACCTGCCATAGATTAGAGTATCAATAAATGTTTGAGGGATGAATGAATGATTTAAAGCCCTTAACTCTTCTTTCTCTTCCATAGTACATTCTGGGCAATATGTTTAATGTTTTTAAATTGCAACAGTTGCTTACTTTAGAAATTATGACAAGATGTACTTTTTAACAATTTAGTACAAAATGACCTAATTTAAGTTCTGTTCATTATTTTTTTCTGAAAAAATGTTTTTCCCAGTAACACATATGAATATTTTAAAAATTTAGAAAACAGTGACAAACACATTTTAAAGAATAAAATTAATTGCAATATTACACTGTGAAGTAATTCTTAAAATTTGGTACATTTCCTTTTAGTTTGTACTTTTGTAAATTTTTTTAAAAAATAGTAACATTTTGAAATAACCCTTAAGGAAGAGAGAATATAAATTAGGAAAGAGTGAAATATCTATTTTATTTGTCATTAATATAAAAACAAAATATTTCAAAAACAAATGCTCCCAATCATGAATTAAATTCCATGCCTGAACTTCACACATATGGGAAGTACATACACACATACATACACTCTTTTAACACCTGCTGTGGTTTGAATGCCCATGCCAAATCTCATGTTGAAATTAAATTTCCATAGTGAACTATTATGAAAGTAAGAACTGGATCTGACTATGGTATTTGGAAGTAGGAATTCTGAGCAGTAGTTAGGGTTAAATAAGACTCTAGGGTGGGTCCTAAGCCAAGCGGACTGTGGCTTTGTAAGAAGAGGAGATGCAAGTTGAACTGGGATGTCCTGTCTCATCAGATGATACCTTGCACTGGGGACTTTGCAGAGATTCTCCACCAGCAAAAAAGGACCTTATAAGGAGCAAGCAGCCACCTACCATCACATCTTGAATTTCTCAGCATTCAGAGTCATGAACTTAAACCTTTATTCTTTATAAATTACTCAGTTTACAATATTTAGCTATAACACAGAAAATGGACCAAGACAATACCTCTCCTCCCACCCACAGACATTTATACACATTCGGGCAGGGGGTGGAGGATTAAGTATTATTTTGCCATCTGGCACAAGAATTTCCAAAGGAAATAACAAAACATCTAGATAAGGTGCTGAAACAAAACCACTGTGAAAGATTTGACCTTATGAAATTAACAGAGACATTTGAGGGTGAGGGGTGGAGGGATGTTGGGAGAGAAGTGAGGGAGTAATATGCACAGCAAACTACATGTCTGGAGCGCACTGTGTCACAAATGAATGGGAACTTCTTAGAAGGAGGAATACTCAATATTGGATTTCATCTGTATCACTCCAAAATAATTGCTGTACTCTCCTCAAAATCTGAACAGGGTCTGCTATATACTAAAATATCTATAAATGTGGCTGTCTTTGTAAAATTCAAGGAAAACAGTCTGAATCCATGTGTGGGTAGATATAGAACTGAGATAAAGAAATAGTTCCAAGAAATTGGAGACTAAGATTTCCAAAGAATTAAAATTTGAGCCCTGGGTAAGAAGAGAAAGTATAAATCTCCAGGATATCATAATATTTCTGCAGGGAAAGGGGAAAATGGAGAAGGTCATCATTAAGCCTTAGGAAATGTAGCAGAGGAATCCAACTGAACTTGATCTGCACCGTGAGTGGCAGTATAACCTCTACCCATGCAAGAAGAGAAACACACACACTTTGTGTTTGTTTTCACATATATTTAAGAAGAAAAGTGACTCTGATATGTGGTATGTAGCATGCTTTTTATCATTGGTTAAGTAATGGCTTTTTGTGAGAAAACATAAGAAAAAAAATATTTCTCAAAAGACAAGTTTTATTAAGGAAAATGAATCAAATGTCTCAAGTCTCTCATATAAATTATCATACAATAAATTCACTAAAATGATAGGAAATGAGAGAAGACAGATTACCAAAAACAAAAATAATGATTAATTAAGGATTTTAGTGGTTCAAGAAAGCAGTGCACTTTCTGTCAAATTGGAGGGAACTTTTATTTATAAATAAATTTTAAGTTGCTAAAACATAAAAAAACTAAATTAATTCATCATGTTTAATATCACAGGAACATTTTATCTTCTGTTTTATATAACCCCAAAGATCTTTTAGAAACATTAATACTTTTATTCATTATATGTGTGACTGAATGTGACTTTGCTAATTTATTTAATTATAAACATAAAGAAAGATGAAATGTTCAGGATGTTTTCAACAAACACAGAGGAAAAGAAACGAAAAAAAATCTCTGGGAATAGAATCTAGAATGCACGATTGCTGTTCTCTGCTTTTCATTAGCTGTGGGTCTATTTTCAGCCTTCAAATCAGAGATTAATAATAGGAAGCTCATGAAAAGCTAACCAACATTCAGTTATTTATGTACATATCAAGGTAAGAATACCATATGATGCTTCCTGTTATAACCATCACAAGAATCTTAATCAAATCTTTTCAAACATGTAATTTTGTCTTGTGTAAAGTTATAATATAAATTATAATATTAAAATATTGTTTCTTAACTCATATTGAAAATATTCTACACTTTATTATTATAATTATTATTAATATTGCATTTTTTAAAATTAGTAATTTTCTAAAACTATATACATTTCTTGTTTTAAGATGGCCTTTTATTAACACAATTTCACCAGAACTCATAACAGTGTATCTTCATGTATATCTCATCCATATAATACCTCACAGGAAATATCAATTAACTGAAAATGTTTTGTCCATTTGGCATTTCTTCAATATTTTCCTTCCTATTTCATCATCTCATTTACATTTATACATGGTGCCTCCTACTAAAATATTTTAAATTTAGGTTTCATGAAGGAGATGTTATACCCGAATATTTTAAAGCTAATGAAATTTTTCAGTTAATAACCTCTCTGACATTCTGCTAATAAAAAAAAAAAAAACATTTTACATGTCACTGAACTTTCCATTGTCTAAACTTGACAATATAGTTAGATTTCACAAAGAAGGAAACTCTTCATTTTTTCAGTTATGTCTGAATAAATTGTTTCTTCAAGTTTTCTTGTGTTAGACATGCATACCTGTGAATACTAACACATGCAAATGACACATGAAGAATGTGTAGCTCCCAAATTAAAATGAAGTTTTTAGTTGTGAGCTACTGTAAACTTTAGGTAGATAGATTTTTCACAAGGATTAAAAAACTGATAACATTAGATGTGTACATATATATTAGAAATAGCATTTTTAACTTTCGCTTGGTTTTTAGAATTGTTTGAGAATAACATAGTGCCCCTATCATAAGGCATGACATTAGAAAAATTCAAAACAACTGCCATTAAATGTGTTAAGCAGAAACCAAGAACTATCCATTTTCTTTTTAGCAACAAATAACATAATCAAAATTTTAAATTAAATGAACTTTACTTTGTAAATAACAATTCTATTGTAATCGAACATATTCATAAGAATACAGTAGGTTTCTACTCTGTGACTTCATTGAACATAGAATATTTAGTTATATGTTGCACTTGGAATATTCCTATGAGAATTAGGAAGAAAATATGTAGTCCATGCTAATGAAAACCAGTTGAAAAATTGTTTATTATGAGCATTTTATATTTAAAATCAATAATTAAATAAAATGAAGGCTCAGAGTTTATATTTATAGAATACACTAAAAGAAGAGAGAAACAATGTATATTTGTGCAAATAAAGAAAAACTAGCTATATTAAAGTGATCTTATGGAAGAAGCTAATAGGTGCAGATGAAGCCTTTTACCTCTCATTTTGGTGGTATTAGATAAAATGCCATATTATGATATAATGCCACTTATACAGATGAAGAATACATATCTTAGCACCTAGTCTTAAACATAGCAATGAGTACAATTTACTTAGAATTTATTTCATCTCAGTTCTCATTCTTTATAGTGCTTTCAGTCCAAATTTCAGTCCAAATTTCTTCCTCATATTTCTTTAAATTCAAATTCAGCCATATGACACTCAAAATTTTAGACAACAAAGGACTGTATTTATGATAGTGGTCTCACAAGAATATAATGCAGCTGAAAGATTTGGCCAGTGACATTGTAGACATCAAAATGTCATAGCACAATCCATTATACATGTTTGTGTGATGCTGGTGTAAACAAACCTGATGTGCCTCCAGCTGTATAAAACAATAGCACATCATTTTACGTATGGTACAGAATAGTTGATAGCAGTAGTGAATGAGTACATTACTAGTTAAGGCATTTAATGTAAAAGACATTTTACCATTCCTCCCCCCCACCCTTTGTGTGTATGGTTCTGAGGATCAAACCGAGAGCCTTACACATCCTAAGTAAAATCCCCAGCCCATTTTTACCATTCTTTTGACATTCCTTTAGTTTACTTCACATATATATGTATATGTATATACATATATACACACATATATATTAAAGTTTACTCTAAACCTTTTTTTAAAATGCACTGTGTTACACCAGCAGCAGCCCCATATATCTCATGCTTACTACCTCTTCATTGCACCAAAAGGCCATGTCAAGTTATAGACCTATACCATCTAAGTTTCTCTAAGTACACTCCATGTTATCTAAACAATGGTGAAATCACATAATGGTGTATTTCTGAGAATGTCTCCCCATATTTAATTCATAAGTGTACTATAAATACTAATCCAATCTTAATTGACAGCAGGATGTGCATACATTTTATTGTGTCCTTTTTATAATTTGTAGGAATGCCTCATGTTTCACAACGTTCCCCTGATGCTTATTTATCATGTTATGCTCATTTCTGCTCTATACTTTCTTTCAAACACTTCATTGCTAATTCATAAGTGCTTTTTGAAGACACTGTTTTTCACCCTACAATTTCACAAGAATTTTGGATGTAACTATTTCCCAAGTTATTGGTAAAGTTTAACTTCTTAAAAATAATAATAATTTACAAATGAATAAAGGAATTAAATGTATGTATGGGAGACTTTTAAAAGGATATCAGAAATGACTGTTCCTGTACATCACTGTGACTAGATTTAATAACAATATATTGTATACTTAAAAATTGCTATGTGTAAGAGTGGATTTGGAGTGTTTTCTACATGAAAAATGAAATGTAAGGTAATGCATATGTTATCTTGCATTACTCATATTGTAAATCATAAACATATAAAATGATATTTGTAAAATAAAAATGTAAAGCAAAAAGAAAAAGACTACTCCCATAGTTGATTGACCATTTGCCTTTTCAGGCCTGTCCCTCTGTACCCCATTACCCACATTTACTGTCCTCTTTTATCCTTGGCCAATAAGCTACTGCCTTATCTCATCGTCATTGCATAGATACAAGTAATTTTATTGTTTTGTATTGTGCTTAATTTTCCACAGGAACACAATTCTTTTTTCAAAACTCATGATCTATGTATATGTGTATGCATGCAATATTCATTTGAAAGTTGAGAGATGTCTACATTTTTGTGCTCCGAGTTTCTCTAATAAAAACTTTTAATGCAAATGGAAACACAGAGGGAAAAAGTTTCAATAGAATCTAAATGTTGTCTGAAGGGTACTGACATTGCAAAATTCCAAAACAAACTTTGACATGAAACTTAAGTTCATAAAGTAACTGAATTTTTCTGATCATTGGTGAAATAATGTTTGAGTAAATTGAGTTTACTTCTTAGGAAATTCTTTAGGCACTGTGCAGGATGATATTTCTACAAATTTTCCATGAATAACTTTTGATAACTGGGACAATGAATCTATAACCCTGGGTATCTGGTGGAATAAACTGAAGTGAACCTTTTCCTTGTGCCAGTTTCCTGATTGATCTTAAGAAACTATTTTTTTCTACTCTATAATAAATTTGTTTTATTAATAAAATTTGTTTCCCAAAAATTAATCATTCAAATAATATCCCCAAAGTACTTATCATACTTGTCATTTCCATAATCCCTGAGCTGTCACTGGCTGGATATGGATACAGAAGTAGACATTTGAGAAATATTAAATACTAAGCTTATTTTCTCCAAGCAGAACAATGGCATAAATATTAATATAGATTTAAAGTAGTATATTTACATGCATAATTTCAAAAAAGTCATTGCATATTTAGTATTAATAGTACACATAGATTTCTGTAGATGAATTGCTTTTATGTTAATGAATAATTTACATATGTATAAAATCATTTCCCAAGAAATTATTAAAAGTTGCTTTGAATACCTATGTTTATTGAATGATAATGCAACATTTAATCATTGGTGGTGATATTAGCTTCAAAGTTTCACAAGTTACCATGGTTCATCTTTTATGCATTTTTATTTATACAGTGGATTAATGCTTATAAGACATCAAAATATGCAACATCTATTCCTATTTTTCTCCTTTGCTAAGTCAAGTACAAGCTGAATTTAAATATATTTTTATTATTTTATCATATATCTTGAAATAAGGTAACTTGCTATGTTATGCATGTATCACAGTAGCATCTTTTATTCATTAATAGTTAAAGTTAGTATATAAGAAGAATATTGTGTGTTATTACAAACTATGTTAAATGATAAAATTAATATTTGATATTTTAAATTGTAAAATGAAGTATTAACAATTTTTCCTTTAGTAAATAATTAAAGTGAAGCCGGGTGAGGATATAGAGGATACCTTGCATTGTTGTAGCTATCTGTAGTAAGACTTCATATAGTAACTTTTACATACATTAACTTTCCATAGTTAAGAATCTGACTGAAGTTCAAAATTTACTTGCTCTGAATTCATTTGGTCAGTATTACAGATTCATCAAATTCTAAAATGCTAACTTATTCTAATAAAGCTTCACAGGAGACAGTTTTGAAGGAAAATTTATCAATGCTTAATGAGAAATAGGATGTTAACAGAAAGACAAAGCACATTCTTGGTAAAAACATTCTAGAAAAATTCAAGATACATGGAAATGAAATTATTCAGAATGTAGTTCCATGTAGATGGCATCATAAATACACAAATTTGCAAGAGTCAGAACTTTAAGGGGGGTTATAACTTTCCTCTGTAAATATGTGAATATACCACAATGAATCTCCACATCATGCACAAACAAAAGACTAGGATCCTAATCAGAATAAAATGTACTCCATGTTTATACAAATATGTCAAAATGTACTCTGTCATGTATAACTAAAAAGAACAAATTTTAAAAAGTCAGAACTTTGATTCAAAGCCTTATTCATTTTGAAATTTCTGGTCATCCTTCCATTCAATTACATTAGTTAAAGACTTGAAATGTTTGAGGCACTGGGCAAGATGTGGAAATTCACTAAGTTGCTACATCAAACTTTATTCTTATACTGTAGTAGATGCCAAAATTCTATAAGCATATATTAAGGAAAAACAGTGATTGACAGGATGCAGTACCATGATAGAACACAACAGGATACTGACAAAGTCTACGAAAGTACGCGAGGAAATGCTAATCAAACAGGTGGTGATATAAAGGGCCATCTGTCACCTAAATCAAACCATTCAGGTTGTAGGTCAGCATGAACTATTCTCACTTCACATGGTAGCTTCTTATGAAGTTATAAAATCGACCCACGGTATAAGTACAGAGAGGTATATCACACCGCATGAACTTTGGCCAACAGGTCATGACTAATGGTAAACAGAATACATTAAGAAGTATAAATACAAAATAAAATTCACTATAATTAAGATTTTAGAAGAAATAGAAGAAGAGTGTCTATTTACTTATAACTTAACAAGCAATTTTCAAAGAGAGGGTAATTTAAATTTTTAATCCTCAAATGATGGATACCTATGAAACCCAGAATCTTTTTTTTTTTTTTTTGTGGTGTTGGGGATTGAACCCAGGGCTTTGTGCATGCAAGGCAAGCATTCTACCAACTCAGCTATATCCCCAGCCCCCCAGAATTCTTCAATAGGGTTTCTCGTATCAATAGCTTGTTGTGTTTAAAAAGAAAAAATAATAGCAGCAATTTGGTGATATATAGTAGCTCTAATATGCTATATTCAGATAAAATTGGAGTCATGTTTTAGCAACATGCATTAAAATACAGTTTTAATTTCAAAAGAAAATTATATAGAGTAAGTATGGATATTATAAACTTATCAAGAACAATGCATTAAGGAAATTTTACCATTTTACATAACATTCCCCTTATAAAGCACCATAAGTACAAGCTAATGATCTTCAAAAATACTTTTTAGTTTTACAGAAGTGGACTGTTTTGCAGAAAATATTATTAATAACATAATTCATCTATATTATAGCTAGTAACAGTTACTGTAAATGAATCATTTTCTTTTTTAAGATGTTTAAATAAAATTCAATAGATAATTCCAAATAAATAATTTTAAATAAATAATTCCAAATAAATAATTGTAAATAAAATTCAATAGATAATTGAGTTTAAAACATTTTAAATAATTTAAATTGAGACATTTTAAGATTTTCTAAATGACTGTGGAACAAATCATATTTAAATAACCTAAATCATCACTGTTCATATATAGTCAATACATTATAAATGTTTTTCTATGTTAATATGAAAAGTCTTAGTAAAAAAAACAGGTTAATAAGAATGTAATTCTTTTCCCATGTCAGGAATATGTGGTAGAATGAATCTTCGAAAATGTTGAAAACATATGAATTTGTGGAAAATAAGCCAATCTTTCAGAATCACAAGTAAGAGTGTTCAATTTACAAAAAGCATAGTTATTACTTTCAAAACTATTTGCCTAGTATTTATAACATTCAATTTTTCGATTGATTTTATAATAGCTAATCATTTCTAAAATTCCAAGAAATAAAAAGTAAGTATAACTTATATTTTATTTTCTTATTATTTTGATAGTATGAACATGTTCAGGATTTTTAACACAGTTTCAATGAATTCATATAAATGTAATTAATAAGTGATAATATACATAGAAGTATATACTGTAAAGGTGAGTGATCTGAGATGAAATAAGGAGATAGCTAAACTATATTTTATATCCTGATTTCAGAAGGCACACATTGTTTCCACCACATATTCTTACTAAGTGAATCACTCATTAGGTGCAGCCCATCATTAAGTGTTAAGGAATTAAGTCTCTTCTTTTGAAGAGAAAAATATCAAAGAATGTGTGGACATAGATTAAAGCACTGGGAATGTTCTGGCCACAATTTATTTATAAATCTACCCTGCTGCAAAATTCACTCACCTCTTGGAAGCCATCTCTCATTCCATTCCATTCCATTATGATACCTGCTTAGAGTCTGGGAATTTTGTCATATAAATCATTTACATATACAGATGAGGTTCTTCCTGTGTAGTTAGTTCCTTGATTATAGTTTTATAAAACTGTGAAACTAAAGGGAAGTGACAAGTTATCTTATCCATAAGTCCACGATTGCATGAATAGTGTGTCTCTGCATCATGTGTGACCAGAGAAATGAAAAGTTGTGCTCCATTTGTGAACAATGAGTCAAAATCCTTTCTGCTGTTATGGATGCTTAATTGGAATTCTTAACATGCTATTGTTGGATAGCTTTAGGGTAACTTGTATTGACATTCCTTTTTGAAAAGGATAATAACTTGTAGCAAAAGGAGTTTATAGTAATTCTGAAATCAGCTGGCCACACATTGAGAGTTGGTTAGTCACAACTCAGGAGCTTGGAATAATTCTTCATGGTCTACAGTTCTGACTTCTGCTATTATTTTCTGACCTCAGTAACACCATCCTTTTTTCATGAAACTTAATTTGTGTTTGCAAATTAGTAAACTTCTTAGTCTTTTTACTTCTTGGAGAAATTTGAGAATCTAAATTTATTTTTTTAATTTTATATTGTCTGTGTCCTTTTTAATATAATCTGGTAGTATTTTTGCAAATACTCTGCTGTCATGAATAACTAATTGGAACAATTTTTTTAAAAAATGAAATAAAATGACTAGCATCTTCTAGGGAGTTCTGGAGGGAACTGAAGCAAGAGAATCCAAGACTTCTCACAAATCTTAAGAAATCTGAGAGTTCCTGGTGAATTTTCTTGAAATTTGCTTGAATAGATAAAAGAATTCACAAACATCTTTAAGATGCACATCCTCTACCTTGAGCTTCCATTGAGGGAAAATGATCATAGGTATATTAGAATCTCTTTTGTTTGATTAAGAAACTTCCTGTATGTTCATGTATAATTGACAAAAATGATGTGACTCTGCATGGTATATAACCAGAGAAATGAAATGTTGTGCTCCATTTGGGTATAATAAGTCAAAATGCATCCTGCTGTCATGTATGACTAATTAGAATAAATTTTTTAAAAAAAGAAATGAAACAAAATGACCAGGATTTTCTAGAGAGTCCCAGAGGGAGCTGAAGCAAGAGAATCCAAGACTTTTTCATAAATCATCCTCAGGCTCAGAGCATGTAACCTCCAAACTGGAATCTGCCATAGGTCTCCATAGAGCAGCTGAGCACTGCGAAGGTAATTCCAAATATGCTGAGCAAGACAGAGGGTGGAAAGGCCCAGATACCTGCAGGGAGCTCTGGGGACACAGAGGTAGCAGACTTTGATATTGGTAAGGGACACTGGCTCTCTCTAACTGCCTTCTCCTGGTTTCCATCATGGGGACCAGCTTTCTCAGGCAGCAGTTTTCTGTATTCCCTTTGCTAGACCACCTGGCAGAACTCCTTGTGGGCTGCACCCTATCCCTCAGGTCTACACTGCACTGAAAAGCTCTCACAGACTCAGCGTACATAAAGTCTGTGGAGTTCATGGAGTGCTCTTGATCCGCACAACTTCACCTCGCTGTGTGCCCAAGAAGTTGTCTGAACAGATCCTTTTCTTTTTCTTTCTTCTTTTTTCTTAACTTTCTTTTATTTTTAATTTAAACAAGAAAAAGTAGTTTGATTTTATCAAATTCCTGGAGTTTTGACTTATAGTAACAACAGTTTTTAAAAAGCTTTCACAAAAAGGACAAAAGAAAGTATTCCTTACATTATTTGGTAGCTGGCAGGGAAGTAGGGAGGGGAATGGAAGGAAGTGATGGGAATGGTCACATGGAGGAGTGGGTGGGCACAATGCAGAGGGAGAGAGATCTATCATGGACCACTTTTCCTAAGAATATGCACTATTTTGAAAGTAGCACAAGCAACCTATGCTCCTTCATGTCTTCCATCTCCCTGTAGAGCCAGAAAGTCACTCCTCCAGCTCCCACCAGAAATTCTTAAGTTGTGAGACTTCTGTCTAGTGAGTATGGACGATCCTGGGGGAAGACTCACCTTAAACTGGAACAAGCCAATACCAAGATTACCAGCTAACACTTAAGCAGAGGTATGTCAACATTCAGCAGCTAAGCACACAGGACAGAAATGACATCAGAAGAAAAAAATGTATGCAGGTGTAAAAAATCACAAGACACAAGTGCCCCCTTCAGAAGTTTAGCAGTTCCTGGCACATCACCTTTGGAAGATGCTATGCTACCCTTCCATGCATCGCTACACACAGCCCACATTTAACATCTTACTGAGTGAAGAAAAGATGAATGCTCACTTTCACTAAGATCTGGAACCTAACAAGGATGCCCACTTTCACCATATTTATTCAACATAGTACTGGAAGCCCTAGCCAGAGCAATCAGGCAAGAGAAAGAAATAAACAAATCAATTTTCACTGTTGACGTGATTTTATATAAAGAAAATTCCAAACACTCCACACAAAACATAAACTATTATAATTAATAAATGAATTCAGCAAAAAATAAAAACAAAAAGAAAATTCCTGAGTAAAACAACCTTTGTCAAAATCTGTAGTGTCTTTTGCACTATTGCATGCCCTGTAAAGTACCATTACGATCTTTCTGAGGTCTTAAATGATTTTATACTAAATTCTCAATTTAATCTTAGATCAGGCTTTTTGAGATTGGTTTGGATTTAATATTTAGCTGAAAACAACTTCTTTATCTTAGTATTATTTACTGTCTGGAGAGGCTGAGAATTTTCAAAACGATAAGCCCAGACTCATTTTGTTAAGAGTCCTTTCATTACCTTATTTCTCTTCTCTGGAATTTCAATGGAAGTATCAAAACAACAGTAGCCCCCTCAACATTCTACCTGGAAACTTTTATGGTTCTATTCCTAAGTTCATCTTGCATATTTTCCTTCCTCCTATATTGTCATAGGAATTATTTCTGGCCACTATAGGAAAAATATCTTCTTCCTTAGAGTTTCTAGGAAGATTTCATTGTTGTTGTTTCTCTTTAACCTCTCACAAAAAGTCTCCTCAAAAATCTTCCATATTCTACATTTCTATGAACATTAATATTTTGATAACACTTTCCTCAAAATTCTTCCAAACTACTCCTAATATCTGTTTCCAAAAACATTCAAATTTTGGTTCTTTGTCTCCATGATAATGTTTCAGTTACCAAAATCTGTATAGTCTTCCATTGCTACTACAACATTATTATAAAATTTAGTTAATATTTATGGTTTTCACAGTTTTTATGTGTCAGGAATCTGGGGAGGGTTTAGTTTAACTTGACTGAGTACTTAAAGCTTAGAATCTTTCTGTGATTGCACTGAATTCATTGGCTAAAGCTGCAGTCACCTGAGGGCTTGACAGAGTTTAGATGATCCTATTCAAACATGATTATTGTCAGAAGGCTTCCATCTCTGTTTACTGCAGAAAGGCGCAGGCCCTCACCACTAGGACTTCTCCATTATGGTTTCTTAAGTGTCCTCATAGAATTACAGGTAGATTTCCACACATGTACTTTAAGAGAAAGGAGGCAACACATAAATCACTTACCATTACATCTGCCATATATATTGGTCACAAACACAAACTCTGATACAATTTAGGAGAACAAAAGGGTATGGATACTAGAAAATGGTAACCATTGAATGCCATCCTGGATATTGACTACAATGTCCATCAGTTATATGGATAAGAAAAGAGGGAAAATAGCACAATCAATATTAAAATGAGATTGTTAGTTTAAAAAATTGAATAATGCTCAGAAACCATCACATATTTATAAATCAACAAGGTCCAAAACCTGATGAAAGTGGTGGTATATGCTATTTCTATGTTCAAATTTTGTACTCCTAATGCATACATCCAATTCATTATTGATTGTAGACATGTGTGTCATTATGAATTATAGATGGGAATCATCCACATATCTCTACAAACCAACCTACATCCTCTATGTGGCCCCACATTCTAGATGAAAGCTATTCTTAATTTAAAAGATGAAGGCATTTGTTTATTTATTTTTATAAATAGTATAGAATAATTAATTTGATTTATTTCAATGTGAAGGAAATCTTTAAGCACTAAAATCCTAATTGGATTCATACTACTAGTGGATAATGTTATTTAAATAAGGGATTGTGATTTGTATTACAAAAGGAGATATCAATTATGTTTCTTTACATTAGTAGTATTTATTACAATATAACAGAATATATATGAGAAATGTCATAATACATTTCATATAGCTCTACAAAAATCACAGAAGATTATACCTGCTTTTTTATTAACATCTTGAAAAATATGGAAAAGTACAGACATATGTTCAAATGAATAAAAATTACCATGCCAAAAAAAAATCTGTACTCCCTCATTTATTGCAGTACTGTTTATAATAACTAAGATACAGACTCAACCACGATGTCCATCTACAGATGAATGAAGAAAGAAAATTTGTATATGTACATAGTGGAATATTATTCATTTGTAAAATAGAAGGGAACCAAGTCATTTGCAGCAACATGAGTGAGTTTGGAAACATTATATTAAATAGAATAAGATAAACACAAAAAGGCAAATACTTCATGGCACTTCCCATATGTGGAAGTTAATAAAGTAGATTTTGTTGAAGTTGAATATGCAATAATGGTTACCAGACACTGGAAGGTAAAGGGTGAGAAGGATTGGTTAACAAGTAAAGAAATAGAATTAGATAATGAGATTAAGCTTGAATGCTGTACAGCAGAGTGGGGCAACTACAGTAAATAATCTATTGTATATTTTAAAAATAGCTAGCAGAGAAAATTTGGACTGTTCTCAACATAAAGAAATAAAAAATATTTGAGGTGATGGATGCTAATTATGGTGGTTTGATCACTTCACATTGTATAACGTGTCAAAATATCACAGTCCAAAAAGGTGAAGAGAGACTACAAAAAGGGAGAAAATCTTTGCCACCTGCACCTCAGATAAAACTTAATCTCCAGGATATATAAGGAATTCAAAAAACACCAAGAAATCAAATAACCTAATTAATAAATTGACAAAGGAACTGTACAGACACTTCACAGAAGGAGAAATGTAATTGGTCAACAAATATGTGAAAAAAATTCCAACATCTCTAGCAATTAGGGAAATGCAAATTACAACTACAAGGAGATTTAATTCACTTCAGTCAGAATGGAATTATCAAGAATACAAGTAACTATAAATGCTGGAGAGGATGTGAGGAAAAAGGTATACTTATATGTTACTAATGGAACTGCATATTTGTGCAACCACTCTGGAAAACAGTATGGAGATTCCTCAGAAAACTTGGAATGGAACCACCATGTGACCCAGTTACCCCATTCCTTGGCATATACCCAAAGGACTTAAAATCAGCATGCTATAGTGACACAGCCACATCAATGTTTACAGTAGCTCAATTAACAATACCTAGACTATGGAACCAAATTAGGTACCCTTCAACTGATGACTGTATAAAGAAAATGTGGTATATATACACAATGGAATATTAATCAGCCATAAAGAAGAATTAAATTATGGCACTTGCTGGTAAATAGATGGAACTGGAGACTATTATGCTAAACGAAATAAACCAATCCCAAAAAAACAAAGACCAAATATTCTCTCTGATATGTGGATGCTAATACACAATAAGGGTCCAGGGATAGAAGTTCATTGTACTAAACAAAAAGGAGTGAAAGGAAGGGAGGTGTGAGGGGACTAGAAAAGTCAGTAGAATTTATCATACATAACTTTCATATGTTCATATATGAATACACAACCAGTGTTACTCCATATCATATATAACCACAAGAATGGTAAGTTATACTTTATATATGTATAATATGTCAAAATACATTCTACTGTTATATATAGCTAAAAAGAACAAATAGAAAATATAGAAACAAATTTTTAAAATATCACACTGTAGCCCATGAATAAGTATAATTGCTGTGTATCAATTAAATTTTTTTTAAAAAAAGAAAGTAATATTAAGGTTCTTTCTGTGTACAATTTTTTCTCTTAATCTCTTCCAAGGATCCATTTTTGGGAAAGTTTTGGCTAATAAAATATCAATAGCTTTGACCATTCTGTTTATCAAGAATAAAATCACACACACACACACACACACACACACAATTAAGCAATACTAGAGAAGAAATATACAATTCTCATTTTTTAAAAACGTCACAAGAGAAACTATTTTTTCAGAATCAAAATATTTTATGAGATGTATCTTCAGCAAAGACATTTTTAATTTACTCATGGAACTGGATAATTTTTAAACTGATTTCCCTAATTCCAATGGAAAATTTAAATTGAAGATTGAATAAAAATCAGATATTTACAAATATTTTCATGGCTAGTCATTTAAATAAAAATCTGTGCACTATGTTTCCTCTATTTGAATATTTTGAATATAATAGGTTCAGATATAATAATAGTAAAAAGATTGTTGATCTTTAATAGAGACTATTGCCAACTATGGCACAATTATATTTGCCCAAACATCATCTGCCACTTCATTGAATATGAACAATTTCAAAAAGTAATCCTGTATATATGACCATATTTCCATATTCAAGAGATTATAATCAACCAAGATTTAACTACTTTTTAAATCTTTTGAAACATACAAAATCAAAATTAATTCCAAGAATATGTAGATTATTTGGTTTATGCAACAGTGTCTTTTAACTTATTAAAATGAATAGGCTATATTGTCTTTTAGTATGTGGTCAATTCAATTATAATAAGACATTTCCTCATTTCTAGATATTCTGACACAAGACAAATGATCTGTCATCCTCAAAAGTTGAATTTTATTTTGGACAGAAACATTATAAAAGGAATTAGATAAACTAATATAGATAAATGGACAGATGCTTCAATATGAAGAATTCTTTGGGACAGAAAATTAAAATGGAAAATTCATGAGGAAAATACGTAAAACTATAAAAACACATTTTTAGAAACAGAAGCTATATTCAGATTCATTTTATTTGAATGGTAATGTGCCATTCTTGAATTATTTATGAAGGATCATTTTCTTGACCCTTCTAAAACTTAAAATTTCTAATTTTTTTAGTCTTCAAAGAATATTGCCTAAGGAAGAACAACTGAATAATTCCATTTTTTGTTGTTATTAACTTTGTTTTGAATTAATTATAGATTCAAAAGGAATTGCAAAACAAAAATCTACAGGGTAGTCCATGGCACCTTTGCCAGGTTGCCAATTTAGGAACAACTTGAATAATTATAGTGTTACTTAAGAAACACAAAATTAATGTGGCAACCATCCATAGAGATTATTCAGACTTTATTAGTTTTATTTGTGTGTGTGCACATGCAGTTCTGTATAACTGTGTCAGATGTGGTTTCATGCAACCATTATCCTAATCAGGATATAGAAACACTACTACAAGGAATTCTCATGCTGCCACTTTGGAGCAACACTGTCTCTATGCTTCATCCCCACTCTCTAGCAAATAGTAATGAATATAATTTTGTTATATAAAGAAAATTATATAAATGGACCATCTGTGTGTAACCCTTTGGAATTACATTTACTCATTCATCATATTTCCTTAAATTCTATTTAAGTTACTGCATGTGAATTATTCATTTATTTTTATTGGTGCATAATTTCTGTATCACACTCATAACCATTTGCCTATCAAAGAATACTTAGGTTGTATTCAACTTTTGAATAAAACTGCTATGACCATATATGTTCAGATTTTTGTGTTAAAATAAGTGTACACTTCTTTGTGATAAATGCCCCAAAATAAGGCAATTTCTGCTTCATGTTATCAAAGCAGGTTTCTTATTCCAGAACGTACAAACTATTTCTAGAGTTACTATATTGTTTTACATTTCCACCAGTAATTTAGGAGTAATCCAATTTATCTGCTGCCTCCAAAAGAATAGTCAAAGTGG
Source organism: Geosciurus inauris (assembly GCA_004024805.1). Taxonomy (NCBI): domain Eukaryota; kingdom Metazoa; phylum Chordata; class Mammalia; order Rodentia; family Sciuridae; genus Geosciurus; species Geosciurus inauris. The sequence goes on from PVHX01000277.1 coordinate 40,390, forward strand.
GTATCTTTCCTTCAATCTTGGTCTTAGAGGGAAGGAAAGAATTCATTTTTTAACTATTATGTTTGATTTATATTTTTACCATAGATATCCTTTATCAATTTAAAATAATTCTCTTCCTAATTCACTGAGAATTTTTACTATAAATTAGTGTCAAGTTTTGTCAAGTGCTGTCTCTCTCTAATGTAGATAATCATGTCATAATTTTTCTTTGTAAGCTAGTTGATATGATGGATACTATTAATTAGTTTCCAAATATCAAACAAATCTAGCATACTCGTAAAAAAAAAATCTCACTTGGATGCAATATATAAGTCTTTCTGCTCATTGCTAAATATGTTGGTCTGCTGCTCTATTATTGTTATTTACTGGCTTTGCTTGGTTTGAGTAGCAGCTTAACATTGGCATGTAAAATGAGTTTGAAAGCAATTCCTTTTCCATTTTCTAGAAGAGATTGTTTAAAATTGGAGTTAATTATTTGAAATTTTGATTGAATTCTCCAGTGAAATCATCCGAACATAAGAGTTCTTTGGGGGGACAGTTTTAATTATGAAATTAATTGCCTTTATTGTTATGGGAACATTAATGTGATCTATTTCAACTTTGTTAAGTTTTGGTAGTTTGTGATTTTAGAGAAATTGGTCTATTTCATACATGCTGTGAAATTAATAAATGTAAAGTCGAAATACCCTCCTTCATTGTTGTTGATTTGATTTTTTGTTTTTTCTTTCCATCGATCATTCCACAGTTTTATCAAATTTACCAATTTTTAAGAACCACATTTTTCAATTTTTGATATCTTTTAATTTTCAATTTCATTGATTTCTGCTATATTTAGTATTTTCTCCCTTCTTATGTTTAATTTGCTTAGATCTTACTCTTCTAATTTCTTGGAATTGGAATATAGATTATTGATTTGACATTTCTCAGTTTTAGTGTAAACATTTAGTGTTATTTTCCTCTTGGGTCTACTCTTATAATATACCAAATATTTTACACTATTTTGACTTCATTCAGTTCTATAGTATTTTATTTTCTGTGAGACTTTCTCATACTTGTTGGTTATTTGAAATGTGTTGTTATTTAATTTCGTGTATTTGGTGATATTTCTCATTATCTTCTCTTCTTAATCATAGTTTGTTTCCAATATAGTTAGGTAATCAACACTATATGATTTCAGTTCTAAATTTATTGAGGCATGTTTTATGTCCCACGATATTGTCTATCCTTCTGAACGTTCTATAAACACTTTAAAAAATGTGCAGTGGTCCGTACAGGTCAATTATAATCTGCTGGCTGATTGTGCTTTCAGATGTATCTATTGTCATGCTGATTTTCTGCCTAATATTTCAATCAGCTCCTGAAAGAGAGCATTAAAGTTCCCAATTCTAATTGTGGGCTTGTTTATTTCTACTTTCAGCACTATCAGATTTTTTTATGTATATTAAATCTCTGATTTCTGGTGCATACACTTTTAGGATTGTTATGTCTTCAGGTGAATTCATCCATCTATTCATTCAATATCCATCTATTCATTCATTCAAATTTCTTTGTCTCTAGCAATTTTTTCTAAAAATCTATTAAATATCTAGCCACTTTTGCTTTTTTCTTTGTTAATTGGAGCTTGGTATATCTTTTTCTATCATTTTACTTATAAACATATATCATCTTTAACCCTAGCTTCACCCATTATGTTATTTTTTCTTTCTGAATTTCCAAACCTAATCTGGTGTCATTTATATTTGGAGAAATTAGACACTTTTTAAAATTAGGTCTGCTAGCAACAAATTCACTTATCCATTTGTTGAGAATATCTTTCTTCTATCTTCATCCCTGAAGGATATTTTCACTGGGTACAGATTTCGAGTTGAGGTTCTTTCTTTCAGCACTTGAGAACCATTGTGCCACTCACTTATTTCTAGTCTCTATGGTTACACATGTGGAATCTGCTAGAATGCAAATTGGTGTTCCTTGTTCAGTATTGCATCCTTTCTGGCTAGTCTTTTTCATTTTCTTGCCTCTAATTTTCAGAAGTTTGATCATGATGTGACTTGGCAGAGAAGTCTTTCAGTTCATCCTGTTTGTGGTTGGCTCAGGTTCTTAGAACTGTAGGTTTAATCCTTTTGACAATTTTCAGGAACTTGAAGTCCTGTGTTTATCCTCTGGTGCTCCAATTGTTCGAATGTGAAATGTTAGTTTTTGTTCCATAGGTACCTTAGGATTCTGCTCATTTTTACTCAGCTTATATTCTCTCTATTTTCAGGATGGGTCATTTTTATTCCATAGTCTTTAAGTCCACTTAGTCCTTCTTTTGTCATTTCCAACTATTGAGCTCCCCAGTGATGTTTCATTCTGGTTATCATATTTTTAGTTCTATATGTAGGTTTTCTATATATTGTTTTTCACTAAGACTTTCTAAATGTTCTTTAATTCAAGAAGTTTTTTTTTATGATTGCTGCTTATTTTTAGATAATCCCTGTGTCTGAATCTTTTCAATGTTATTGTTTTCAATTGTCTTTTTATTCAAGTTGAATTTTTTTTTTTTTGGTACTGGAGATAGAACTCAGGGGCACCCGACCACTGAGCCACATCCTCAGTCCTATTTTGTGTTCTATGTAGAGACAGGGTCTCATTGAGTTGCTTAGCACCTCGCCGTTACTGAGGCTGGCTTTGAACTCGCGATTCTCCTGTCTCAGCCTCTCTAAGTGCTGGGATTACAGGCTTGCATCACCACGCCTGGGTGCCTGGCTCAACTTGAATTTTTGATAAGATGATAAAGCTTTATTTGCTGGACACTTCTAATATTTTGTTATGAGACTCCATAACCTACTTGACTTTCAGCAGTCACCTCACTGATCTATTGAGTGCAGGCTCAGCTGGGGGTAAATGTTCATCTCCCCCTGATGGCTGCTAGCAGCACCCCAGCCAGAGGGGAGCAGTGAAATATACAGCTTCATAACACCTGGATGGATGAGGTCAATTTCTCAGCCAGCAGAGAGTTTTCCAGTAGAAACATAACTCTGACTCACATTTCATTGTTTCCCTTTCCTCAGTATGGGAGTGTAAGCTCAATGTCTCTGCCAAGGTCTACTGAATCCACAAGGCAAGCAAGAAACATGGGTTAACTTGCACTGTCTCAGGAGTGTGTGTGTGTGTCTGTCCAAGAGATGAAGAGAAACAAAGAGAGAACTTTCTTTTACTAATGAACCTTGAATCTTGGAATCTTTTGGTGGGGGGGTGGGTACCAGGGATCGAACTCAGGGGCACTTGACCACTGAGCAACATCCCCAGGCCTTTTATTGTGTTTTATTTAGAGACAGAGTCTCACTGAGTTGCTTAGCACCTCGCCATTGCTGAGGTTGGCTTTGAACTGGATTCTCCTACCTCAGTGGCCCGATCCACTGGGATTACAGGCATACACCACTATTCTTGGAGAATCTTGGAATCTTTGGCACCAAAGTAGTTAAACTAAAGGAGGTTAACCACCAAAGTGGTCAAACTAAACTAAGTCAGTAGTTCAAAAGACAGACACGACTACATGGATACTGAACAAGGCACAGACAAATAACCACAGTTGTGTGGCTCTAAAAACAGGACTGGTCATGAGGAAAGAGAAGCTAAAAGTCTTTCTTTATATCGAGTGATGAGTTTTTTCTATAAGGGAAGGCATAACCATCAGGATGGTGAGCTTTGATCCTAAGAAGAAATGACTGGTTATATTATATAGCTTAAAGAAAATATATGTGTGTAGAACATGCTTGTGTTTCTGACAGATGTTAACTAGAAACCAAGATGAGAAGCCTTTCATGAATAAACCACCTAAATCAGACACTAAAATGCTAAAAATGCTAATCTTACCATTCTATTTAAAAATCACACTTAGATATTTGCTTAACTGACTTAAAATTTTTCTGCACATATATTTATTCCATTCATACCAGATTTGTTTATTTCTTTGTTTATAATCACCAAAGACTAGAAGCAGTTTTGTTTGTTTTCAGTAGATAGATGGGCAAACTAACTATAGAATGTCCCCATTTATAAAATACTGTTCAACAATTAATAAGTGTTATCAAGACATACAAAGAATAGATTATAAATGCATATTGTTAACTGGCAAAAGTTAGTATAAGAAGGCTACATATTTTTATTCTTCCAGTTATTTGATATTCTAGAAATAGCAAATAAAGAAAAAATAGGTGACTATCAAGGTTTTCTTTTTGTGGTGAAAAAACAGGTAAAACTAAGGACATATTTTTGGGTGTATTTGTGTGTATACTTTAATGGTAGATAAAAAATGCATTTATCAAACTTGTAGAACTTTACAAAACAAAGATTAAATTTTAATGTATGCATATTTTAAAATATCATTTTGAATGTTGGGAATTGTAGGATCAAATGCAGAATGTTATAACAGACTCTAACTTTAGTACAAATAAATGAAAGTACTTCATTGAAATGGGTGGAGAAAAAATACTCTTATGGAAGCATGTTCAAAATCTATGAGAAAAAGAAATCTAAAAAATGAACATTGTACATTGATAAAATTATTTCTGTGAAGTAGATATTAATCATTCTGTAACTACAATAGACATTTTTGAAACTGAACAATTAATATATATATATATTTTAAAAATTTTTTAGTTGTAGATGGACAGAATGCCTTTATTTTGTTTACTTATTTTTATGTGGTGCTGAGGATTGAACCCAGTTCCTCACACATGCTAGGCAAGCGCTTTACCACTGAGCCACAACCCCAGCCCGAACAATTAATATATTAATGACAGAAGGAAGAAATAGATTTGTTGGAGTGAAAGTGAAGAGTGTCAGACAAATGGTACAGATGGTTTGAATTATCCATGAAAAACATGAATTAATTTGTAGACATTAGTATAAACTTATGATTAGCTTAATTTAGATATGAATAACTACATATACAAATATTTACAGATGTGTGTATATAGAGATATTAATGCACATTCATTTTTCCCCATTTAGTCAGTTGTAGTTGTATAGAAGAAATACACTCCAATGGCAACAGACACTCCTAGCAACCATACCATGCCATTTGTAATACCATTCTGCAATAAAGAAACTAGGTCTCCATGGACATGTGGGAGATTCAAGGCAGTAGCATATACAAGATGAAAACGGATCATTTTATAGTGTTGAGGGCAAGAAAGTGCTCACATACACACATGCACACACCCACATACACACACACAATGATGGTGAGAAGTCAAGGGAACACTAGAGCTAAAAGTCCAGTTTGACCAAGCTTGAGCAATTTAAGTACAAAATAAATAAAGGAGCATTGTATTATAACCCAGTGTAAAAGACAAATGTACATAAAGCTCCTGTTTATATAAATAAATTATTGAATAAATAAATGAGGAGGAGACAAATCTCCTATGCAGAGCAATCCCAGATAATTTATGTAGACATTCCACCTCAAATCATGGAAGACAGCTTTTTAGTTTTTAAGTGTGAGCTATGCATAGTAACTTTACTCAAAAGAATACAAATGCATTAGGGTACAGTGGCACATATCTGTAATCCCAGAGGTTAAGGAGGCTGAGGCAGGAGGACTGCAAATTCAAGGCCAGCCTCAGCAACTTAGTGAGCCCCTAAGCAACTTAGAAAGACACTGACTCAATATAAAATAATAATACAAATAATAATCTTTAAAAAGTGCTAGAGATGTAGCTCAGTGGTTAAGAACACCTGAGTTCAATACCCAGTACCAAAAGTAAAATAAAATAAAATACCAAATGCAAGTGTAAAAAAAGATAAGAACTGCCACAGTCACCTAATCAAAATTATCATTAACATTATCAACAGTCATGTTGACAGTGCATGCCATTGATAGGATGTGATTAAAATCCTCACAAAATCCCATAATCCTGGTGAGACATGAAACCAGTCCAATTAAAGGGATGGTCTTAAAATACTTGAGGACTAGCAGTCCTCAAAACTGTCAAACCAGCTAGGAGTAGTGGCACATGCCTATAATCTCAGTGGCTAGGTAAACTGAGGTAGGAGGATCGCAAGTTCAAAGCTAACCCCAGCAATTTAGTGAGGCCCTAAACAACTTAGCAAAATCCTGTCTCAGAATAAAAAGGGCTGGGAACATGGCTCAGGGGTTAAGCACCTTGGGTTCAATCCCTAATACCAAAAAACACAAACAAACAACAACAACAAAAAATACTGTCAAACCATCCTCAAAACTGTCTAATCATAAAAAAAGGAAACTCTTAGAAGCTGTCATGAACAAGAGAGAAGTCTAAGGAGACATGAAATGTACATGCACTCCAATATTACTTCCAAGTAATATTCTAATTGGAATCAGAAAATGGATACCAAGTCAGAACTAGGATATGTGAATGCAGTATGGACTTCATTTAATAATAATATATCAATATTTTTTCATTAGTTGTGACAAATGTACCGAACTAATATATTAACTTTAGCCAGGCAGGGTGGCGCACACCTGTAATCCCAGCAGCTCAGGAGGCTGAGACAGGAGAATCGCGAGTTCAAAGCCAGCCTCAGCAATGGCGAGGCGCTAAGCAACTCAGTGAGACCCTGTCTCTTAAATCACAAAAATAGGGCTGGGGATGTGGCTCAGTGTTAGAGTACCTCTGAGTTCAATCCCCAGCACCAAAAAAAAAAAAAGATATTAACTTCAGAGAAAATTAGGTGAATCAAGTGTAGATTTTATGAGAACTGTCGTATTAACTTTAGAGTTTTTCTGTAAATATTAAACTCTTCTAAAAAATAAAGTCCATTAAAACATACATCACTGTTCTTACAATTCTTATGCAAGGTTCCACTTTTTTAAAAAATGAAATGGTTTTCTGATAATTCAGAAATTTAATTCTTCTATTCCCATCAAAATCCATGATACAATATTTTAAATATCCAAACATTCTCCATTTATTAAATTATGCACATAAAATCAATATAAAATTTTACCTTACTGTAATTATTTGATTTTAAACTTTTAATGCAATATTGAGATTTAGCTTTAGTTCTTCCTATTCTAATTTGCAGTTCTGACAGCATTTTAAAGTACAGTTTTTCCATTACTACTTTGTGTCAATGGTGCACATAAGAAAAAGTTCTGCCCTTCATGGCAACTGTTTGGAAATGAATGTCAGGCATTTTTCCCACCCACTTTAAAGGTGGTCAGTGAATGGAGAGGACATATTTGTTCTCATTTTATTTTTCACTCAAGTTCAATGTCTCTGAGAGGAAACTGATTTGACCATGTAGCTGAATGAGCAGAGTGTGGAATTTATAAGACTCTTGGAGAAGCAATTGAAATATAAAAGATGGTATACTAATACATTATAGGAAAACTCCTAGTAGCTTAAATTCTCTAAATAAATCATAAATGCTTTCTTAAATAGAAGTGCTTAACAGTACTCAAATAATCATTTCTGGAGTTGGAAGGGAATGTCAACTATGTTGATGATAATAATATAATATAATATAATAATATAATAATATCTTACAAACAACAGTGTTTTGAAGATTTCATTAAAAATTACATGAAAATATTCAGTAGAGTATAACATAATATTGTAACAAATGATAATTAAGAGTTTTTCTGTTTTCAAGAATTTGCCACTAAGACCTAAGACTGAGAAGAAACAAGAACATAATCTTTGGAGACTCCTCAACTCTCCCAAAGGCCAAGAACAATGATTTAGAAGATTTCTATGAGAATAAAGAAATGCATGTTGTATTATGTTATATGTTATATGTTTATATGTAATAAAGAAATGCTTGTTGTGAAATCCCTATTGTATTATCTCACAGAGTAGGCTAAGACACAGATGAAACGGAAAGAATAGGAATAGTTAGGGTCTGAGAATCTTGTTAACAGACTTTTTCTCTTTATCCCATGTGGAGGAATGCAAGTTGTTGCTTTTCCAAGGGACAAATTGAGGCTTCCAAAATGTCACCCATAAATACCTGCAGTTTGTGTTCAAAGAGGAGAATGCAACTTTGCCCTACAATAAGAATTTCAACAAATTCTTGAACCTCTAAGCCAGAGTTTCTTAACCTCTGTACTATTGACATCTAGACTAGAAAGTTCTCATGGTGAAAAGCTGTCCAGTCCATAGATTAAGAGGAAGACTCTTAACCATAGTTGATAATGTTCAGCATCATCCCTGGATCTACCTACTAGATGCTAGTGGAACTACTTCAGTAGTCAGGACAACCAAATAAGCACACAGATATTGTCAAATATCCCCTAGGAGGCAAATTTCCCCAGACTGAAAAATGTTGGTTTTAGTCTATAGTTCTCCCAATAAAACAGAATACAAAGTTTGGGAAAAATGTAGAAGACTTAAGTGAACATAGGTTCAAGGTGTTTGCATTTGGTCCATTAGAGTAACCTGCAGCAGATAGATTAAAAAGAATGTAACATTAAGTGTGGTCTGGTGCATGGATTAATAAGAACATCAACCTTTGTTTCACAGAGACCCATAACAGAAAAATGAGCAATTCCTAGGCTTAATGTAGAGCACAGATGTAAAGAATGGATCCTAGGAGACAGAACTGCCTATGTCTCAAAGGTGTTCAGCAATGCAGGTTTGCTGGTTTGAAGCTAAATAATTCTCCAAGCAAATTGCAAACACCAGATAAATACACCAAGACCATGACCGTAACAAATTATATAAGATCTCTGACTCCTCTATCTTCCATAAATTTGGATTTAGGTTTTGATATAAAAGAGGACAAAGTTCATCCCATGCTCCTGGCACCCCAATTACCCCAAACAAAAGTCTACCTGGTTCAGAGGAAAGATAAATGCTAAAAATAAGATATGGAAATCATTATGACATGATAATCCTTATGCTGCACAAGAAAAGGGTAGTACAAGGAAATGTAAGTAAAAGTTTATATCATTCATGGACACACATACCAAACTTTTTAGCAAAAGTTAGTAAATAAAATCTAGCAATATAGAGAGAATGATATAGCATTATCCAATTGTAATGTAAGTTATTTGAATATATAAAATCAATGTAATGCACTACATTAACGGGCTAAAGGAGATGTACTAAATAAACCTTTCAACAGACACAGGAAAAACATCTTACAAAATATAATACTCATTTTTAAAACATGTCCAACTCAGTAGGAATAGACATGAACATGAGCCACCCAAAGGACTTCCTCCTCAAACCTTAGTCCAGGACAGTGTGTTAGCAATCAGCTTCTACTTGCTGTGGCTTTTAGAGTCTCATTCAACCACAGAGAATTACCCTCTGGAATTGAAATTCCAGTGTAGACAGAATGAATCTGGTGACTGAGTGACATAGTCATATAAAGACCTTTACATCTCACCTGATGTGGGACCATCAGATGGGCAGGACTTACTTCAGCACTCGCCACCAGAGTTGCTGAGGCATTGGAGAGCTTACAGGGCAGTTGACCTTCTCCCTTTGGGGCTTCCTTTCCCTTCTCACACATAAGCATCTCACATTTCAGGCTTCGTCTTGGCAGCTACCAATCTTTGATCTGCCACCAAAGAACTCAAAATCTTTCATCACAAGATTGCTTCATCATATAATAATTATCTGCCTACATGTAGTGGGATAAGTTAGGTCCATTAAATAAAAATCCTTAGGCAAAATTATGATGCTGATCAATATAATTAGTATTCTTTGAACACTATCAACAAATGCTGATGCTTAACTTTTCATTTGTACTGATGGTTGAGGATGGAAAATCAAGATAACAGATTTCTCATAGCAACACAGTCACAAGGACATGAATATTTCTCTTACTTATGGATTGAAAAAAATCCTATAAAAATAATTTGGTTTGAGCTGACTTGCTATCAATCAGATTCTTGTAAAAAATTTTCATGTCTGACCAGAGTATTAAAAGAAAGATTGAAGAGAAATTTGGAAACAAAATAAAAAGAAGAATATGATTTGTGGTCTTATGTTACACTAGTCATCCTTCTTCTTTGTGTTTTAATAAATGTACTTCTTCCTCAAACTTTGATTTGCCACACTATAGTTCCATGAATAAATGAAATAAAGGCTATTTCTACAAACAATAACATTGAGTTTTGCAACAGGATAATGAAAACTTTGTTTGGTCCAGTATTGGGCAGGGTATGAGCTTAATAGAAATTCAAAAATGCTGAATATTGAGAAATTACCCTCACATTTCATTTATATTTCAAATGAGGATAGGGTATATTTGTAAACTATCTATACAAATATTTGCAACTTATGTTTATCTTTTACCAAAAGACCTCTGTAGTGTGTTCTCCAGCAGCATGAAGGGTATTAAACCACTTAGAATTATATATACAGATAAATAACTACAATTCAGATTCAAATGCTTATTATATATAATACCAAAACATGGTTATATATGCTAGGTACTCTAACATTGGGAAATGGTGCAGCTTCCTAGCTCATGAAAATTGATCTTTGTGCCCTTTCCTTTTTATTTAGCTGAAACCTCTTTATGTAATCAATAATTATAAGCCAAGAGAGGGAAAAAGAATCTTTAACTTTTATATAATCTTATCACCAAAGGTAATAAAGGAAGTCATTTATTTGGATTGAGTATGTGAAAATTATAAATTACACAGTATTTATGATTTTCATGTAATAACTCATGCCTATATATATTTAACATATTACTAGACTTTGTGGAACTGCAAGTTAAATACTTCCATTGCTATTAAAACTAGGCTTTTATCATACTTATTAGTTTTTAGGACTTCTTATCCACCAATTATTCTTTCTGCTAAGCCAATGTCCAGAAAAACATATGAACAACTTAGTAAAAAGCAGCAATGTGAATATTTTATTTATTGTTACTAAATCTATTTAGTCTGAAAATAAAACAAAAGAGGGACTAACCTATCCTTTCGTGAATAAAACCAGATGAGTTTTCACAGAATGAAGATCACTGTGCACTACAGACTGGAAAGCTAAGCTGTCCAAATAAGTACTCATTTTATCCTGTCAAGAAGTTATTTATGGATAAGGTAGGGAATTAACTATAGGACTTATGTCCATTAGTATTAGTAATTGCATGTCACACTCAGTAGGGAATAATTCTAATATGCAGGTTTTGAGTGAACACCTAAGTATTCAAATTATTATACTTTAATCATTTTAATTGTTTGACTATTCCAGACTCAACAGACAGGATAAAATGTGAAATTATAAAATTACACATGAGCCTAAAATATGTATCCCAATTTGTACTTGGATCTGATATAGTAACACTCTTATTGTCAACTAACCTTTATTAATATTAAATATATAATAAAATGGTTTAAGTAATGATTGCAATAACTTAAGTATAAATCTAAACCTAATAAAAGGATCTTCCTAGAAATCATCACTTGAAAAATGTGGGCAAGTATGTTTCAGTGTTTGGCCCTTTATCGGATTTTCTATGTTCTGAAAATTAAATGAGACATTCTGTGTTACACTATTTAAGACACAGAATGATTATTTTGACATGCAACAATTGTCTTACATGTATCAAGTCTGTTGTTTTTACTCATAAGTATATATTCAATTGTATAAATATACTACAATATATTGGTTCACATGTTGATGGATATTTTGGTGATTTTCAGTTTAAGACTATCATTACAAATGAGCTTGTTACAGAAATTTTACTGCCAAATATTTAGGAGTAAAACTACTAAGACATATAATAGGCAATTTGTGTGTGTGTGTGTGTGTGTGTGTGTGTTTGTTGAATTGGTTTTCCAAAGTAATTGTACCATTATATATTTCTATTTGCAATGTAGAAAATTATTAATAATCCATATCCTTTCCAATATCAATAATGGGTAAATGTTTTAATTTTAAGCATTTCGGCTGTACGTAATGGTTTCTCATTGTGCTTCTGATTTATATTTTCCTGATAATTAATTATGTAGAATATCTTTTCATATATTAATTTGTCATTTTGCATTAATTTGTCAATTTGCAAATATCTTCTAAGAGTTTCTTCAAGTCTGTTACCCACTTTTATAAGCCAAGTGTTTAGAATGTGAAATAATAGTGAATTACATAATTTTAATTCGACTTTGCCATATTTATTTCCACAACATTAATAAGCTACTAAATAAACACTTGGCTTATAAAATGAAGAACAGAAACACACTCCCTCCTCTTCTAAGGACAGAGACTTCTTTTATATGGAATAAAGTACTTGGCATCTCAACTGGACTACACTAACCAACATTTTTTTCAATGTGTTCAACTGTCTCTCCTTAGGACATATTGTAATACCAGAAGCTGTTGATGCAGAACTTGTGGGCACTTCGGAACCAGGAAAACTGAATAATCTCAAAGTCAACCATCTCAAAAGTTGCATGTTCACAACTGACTATATGCAGTTAGATTAAAAACTATTAAAAAGAGTACTTACTTTTTAAAAAAAAGAAAAGTTGAAAGCCCACATGCTGGAATGATAGATGAAAACTGGCTTTAGGAGGCAGAGGGTAATTGCTCCCTGCCACCACAGAGAGGGCCCATGGGCAGGTAGGAGGTGAACTGGTGGAGAATACACAACATGATAGGTAGGAGCAAACCAAAGAATAGCAATTTTAATGAAAAATCTCACGAATGGTATTAGTTGAGATTTTCTAGAGACGATAACACTATTACTAAAGGTCTTTGCTGAATCTCTCCAAGGATTTCAAGACTACAGAAGTCACTATTTATCCACGTGTTATAGCTTTTGTGCAATCATTTCTCTCATTCAAGGTTAGAACTTCTGTAGTACTACTGACACATAGGCATTTCTTATGAATTGAAATATACCTTGTCAATCTTAACTGCTATTAATAATTATTAGAATATTTTAACAATTTTTAAAAGTTCAGTGAAAATGTTTAGTTTCATTTGTAAACTCATATATTTTAGGGTAGAACATTTTTATCTTCTTTTATAAAGTAAATGTCATTTTTAAAAAAAATTTTTACCTAAAACAAAAGCCATCCAGAATATTATACACCTTTCACAAATCTAAAAACTAGGCAAAATTATTCCTAAATCATTTTAATGAACTTACTAGATTTAAATTTAAAACAGCATAGACTATTCAATTAAAATTAATTAGATTTATAAGATTACAAATCTCAGAGTAAGTGTATACATTATAAGCATATAAAATACACAATATGTATTCTCATGGCTACACACACACACACACACATACACACACACATTGTCTTTCAAGCAGAACATATCTATATTAAAAATGTATCACAATTTATTTGCCCAATGAATTTTGTTGCTTTATTGAATTTTGTACTCAAATATTAAGATAATGAATTTTTCTACAATTAAAAAAAGAGAAACAGTGAAATCTTAAAAGTACCTTTATCTTTCTATCTTAAAACTATCTTTATGTTTCTTTAACCTTGAACTTGATGAAATCTTAAATTTATTGCAAGCTTATGTTTATCCAAATTTTAAAAATATTTGAAAAGTATTTGATATTAATGTGATTTTCTTATTTGATGTCAAAACACATGTGCCATTTTGTTAACATTTACTCCTGAGGGAGGGAAAAGTATTTTTCTATTAACATTAATTATTTTCTACATTCTTCACTGACCTAATAAATGAATATGAAGCATGAACATAAGTAACAATATTTAAAGACCAACAAATTCTATTCCTTTTTTGAGAAAGAGGTTGTTCTGTAATTTTTCATTTAATGTGCCATGGTGTACACCCAGTATTTTAGGTGCTTTATCACCTAAAGTCCTATTCAGTTGTTGATTAAGTTATCATACATTTGAATAATGTAATCTACTTTGACTTAATTTGCTACATATTTTTTAACGATACTCTCAATCTACAAACTCTGCTTCTGGAACACAAGATATCCCAGAATTGTCTTGTATATTTTTTACCCCAGACATGGAATTAACTGTATCTTCAAGAAACCTTAATACATTTTTGAATACAGATTTAATGCCATTCCTATTAAAATTTCAATGTCATTCCTCATAGAAATATAAAAAGCAATTATGAAATTCATTTGGAAAAATAAATGACCCAGAATAGTCAAAGCAATCCTTAGCAAGAAGAGTGAAGCAGGAGGCATCACAATACCAGACCTTAAACTATACTACAGAGCTATAGTAGCAAAAATGATATGGTGTTGGCACCAAAATGGACATGTAAAACAATGGTACAGAATAGAAGACACAGAGACAAACCCGCGTAAATACAGTTATATCATTCTAGACAAAGGTGCCAAAAACATTCAAAGGAGAAAAGTTAGCCTCTTCAACAAATGGTGCTGGGAAAACTGGAAATCCATATGTAGGATAATGAAATTAAATTCCTATCTCTCACCTTGCACACAGCTCAACTCAAAGTGGATCAAGGACCCAGGAATTAGACCAGAGACTCTGCGCCTAATAGAAGTAAAAGCATTCCCAAATCTTCATGATGTTGGCTTAGGAACTGACTTACTTAACAAGACAGGAAATAAATCAAGAATCAATAAATGCAAGAAATAAAATCAAGAATCGATAAATGGGATGGATTTAAATTAAGCTTCTTCTCAGCAAAGTAAACAATCAATAATGTGAAGTGAGAGCCAACAGAATGGGAAAAAAATCCTTACCACACATACATCAGATACAGCACTAATACACCATAAAAACAAACAACTTAATAAATGAACTAAGGAACTGAGCAGACACTTCAAAAAAGATATACAATCAATCAACAAATATATGAAATAATATTCAATATCTCTAGCAATTAGAGAAATGCAAATCAAAACTACTGTAAGATTTTATCTCACTTCAGTGAGAATGGCAAATATCAAAAATACAAACAACAATAAGTGTTGGAAAGGATGTAGGGAAAAAGGTACACTCATTCATTGCTGGTGGGACTACAAATTGGTGCAACCTATCTGGATAGCAGTACGGAGATTCCTTAGGAAACTTGGAATGGAACCACCATTTGACTCAGCTATCCCACTCCTCAGTCTATACCCAAAGTACTTAAAATTAGCATACTACAGGGATGCAATTACATCAATGTGTATAGCAGATCAATTCACAATTGCTAAACTGTGGTAGCATCATAGATGCCCTTCAATAGAAGAATGGATAAAGAAACTGTGGTATATATACACAATGGAATATTATTCAGCCTTAAAGAAGAAGGAAATTATGGAATTTGCAGGTAAATGAATGGAGTTGTAAAATATCATCTAAGCAAAGTAAGCCAATGTCAAAAAAACAAAGGCCAAATTTTTTCTCTGACTAATGGATGCTGATCCATAATGGTGGGAGAACAAGGAAAGAATGAAGGAACTTTGTATTTGGCAATGGGGAATGCAGGGAGAGAAGAAGGTGTGGGGTGGAAAAGATGATGCAATGAGATGGACAATATTATTATTTCCCTATTTATGTACTATTGCATTAATGGTGTGACTCTGCAAACAAAGAAATGAAAAGTTGTGCTCCATTTGTGTAAAATAAATAAATAAGAAACCTTACTCCTTTTAAAAAAATTGGTGAAGTATTTTTACAGGATTAATTGAAATGAGAAAGATAACTGAATTAAATATAAAAGTTATTTAAAATAAAGTACACATATACATATAAACAATGAATTTCACACTTGTATTTATATCTGTAAAGCACTAATTAAAAATTATATAAATAAATAGAAGATCAGTAGAGTAGAGGGACAGAACAGGAGGAGGAAAGAGAAGAGGGAAAAGATAAGTACTGGGAACTAAATTGGATCAAATTCTATTCTATGCCTGTATGAATTTGTCAAAATGAACCCCAATATTATGTATAACTATAATGCACTTATATAAAATAATAAAAATTATACAATATTATCATTAAATGATATCTGAGTGTAGCAGTTTTTTTCATATCAATCCCTGTTCTACTCTGTATAGAAAAATAAATTAGTTGTAAAATATCATCTATTTTACAACTATTAAATGATATCTAATACAACTATTTAATGATAACTATCTATTTAAATGATATCATTAAATATCATTTAATTTACTGTGTAAATTAAAAAATGAATTGTTTGAAAATTTATTTCAAATTTATTTAAAAAAATTAACTGAGAGGCAGAGTTTTGCTAGAATGATAGTTTCATGGATATCAGGATCCCTCAGTTATATAGATTCTTCTAATAAAGCATTTTTAAACCATAGTACAAAATAATTTAATTTTTGCAATTTTTTTGGATTTGTTTTTGTGGGCTTTTGGTATTTATTTATTTATTTATTTAGGCTTGGTATATTTTCCTTGAATTAAGAGAGCTTACGGAAGCACAAGAGAAGGAAGGGAGATATTGATTAAGCAAAAATGCAAGCAAAGATGAAAGTTTGAAAAGCAGCCTGAGTTTGTGCAGGAGAGACTGTAGCCTTTGTAAGGTGATGGGGTAAGAGGTGGAAGCAGGAAGGATCAGAGGGGAAAACTAGGTTAGAGAAGGAGAATACACAACTTGGTATGCCACACAAAAGGGTTTTAACTTTTTTTTTAATGACATTATTTTAGTGTAATTAAAGATATTTTAGCAAAATAACTATGCCACTACTATGAAGAAAAAAATAGCTGGGCGTGACAGTGCACACCTGTAATCCCAGCAGTTCGGGAGGCTGAAGCAGGAGGATTGCCAGTTCAAAGAGAGCCTCAGCAAAAATAAGGTGCTAAGTAACTCAGTGAGATCCTGTCTCTAAATAAAATACAAAATAGGTCTGAGGATGTGGCTCAGTGGTTGAGTGCCCCTGAATTCAATTCCAGTACTCCAAAAAAATTAAAACATTGAAGCACCAAAAGATACAGATTTATAGATTAAGAATTAAGTGTTAATAAGAGGAGATGGAGGCTTACATTAGGGTAGAGGCCATGGAATTGGATAAACTTAAATTAGATTTGATATTTAAAGTCATTTACCTGGAAATAACTAGATGCATAAACATGAAAAAATAGGAAATGCTCATGTGTGTCCAGAGAAGAATTTTAAGAGAGCAATTCTTTATAGAAAATGAATATGAACATATTTTTCAAGAAAAAGTTATTCATCAGAATGTGAGACTTCCAAATTTAGTCAATGATTGTTAAAATCAACTAGTTCTGTGAACTACCTGCATGCAATTGCCTATAATCTATCCCCATAATGTATTTTTGTTTTTGTGGGGGAGGCTACTGTGTATTGAACTCAGGGGCATTCAACCACTGAGCCATATCCCTAGTCCTATTTGTATTTTATTTAGAGACAGGGTCTCATTGAGTTGCTTAGCACATCACCATTGCCGAGGATGGCTTTGACCTGGCAATCCTCCTGTATCAGCCTCCCGAGTCGCTGGGATTACAGGTGAGAGCCACTGCCCCTGGCTTCTGTAATATTCTATTTAATATGCTAATTTTTATTTTTGGCATTTTAGGGGTGGAGAGTCTTTATTTGCTTTGTTCTTAGTTTTTTCCCATTATTTTAAATTGTCTGCCTTATGTTTTTACAATTTACAATGTTACATATTTAATTTTTTGCATAATATCCAATATTGGGAGTATAAATTGTATATAAAGATAGGGGAAAGCAAATAAAAACTACAATGAAATTTCATCTCACTCCAGTTAGAATGGCAACCATCAAGAATACAAATAATAATAAATGCAGGCAAGGATGTGAGGAAAAAGGTACACTCATATATTGTTGTTTGAACAACAAATAATATAACCATTCTGGAAAGCAGTATAGAGGTTCCTCTAAAGATTAGGAATGGAACCACCACATGACCAGCTATCCTACTCCTCAGAATTTATTCAAATGACCTAAAATCAGCATACTACAGTGATATAGGTACATCAATGTTTATAGCAGTAAATTCAAGAATAGCTAAGTTATGGAACCAACTCAAGTGCCTGTCAACAGGTGAATGGATAAAGAAAATGTGGTATTTATACACAATGGAACTTTACTTGGCCAAAAAGAAGAATTTAAGTACAGCATTTGCATGTAAATGGATAGAACTGGAAAACATCATGCTATGTAAAATAAGTCATATTCAAAAAGTGAAGAGTTGAATACTTTCTCTCATATGTTAAAGCCAAACCACAGTAAGGAAAAAAGGGAGGGATGGATTTCATGAAAATAGAAAGAAGATCAGTGAAGCAGAGGAAAATTATTGAGGGGAGGGAGGAGGTACAGGAAAATGGAGGAACCGTAGAATGAAATTGACCAAATTATGCTAGCTACATACATGAATATACTTCAGTGAATTTCACCTTTATCTATATCTATAAAGCAGTGATTTAAAACAACTATAAATAAATAGAAGACCAGTAGTATAGAGAAAAGGAAACAGAAGGAGGGAAAGATAAAGTATTGGGGATGAGGTGAAGCAAACTGTGTAGTCCATGCATGTATGATTATGTCAAAATGAACCCAAATATTATGCATAGGTATAATACACAAATAAAAACATTTAAAGCTTTTAGAGGTTTATAATTCTAATTTATTATAAATATTTTCATTTGCTTATTTATTTTGCAGATTTAACTGGGAATTTAGCAGAGTGACAAGGAATGAGGGAAATATCATGATGACAGCTTATGGAAACCCAAGACAGCTCCTAATCCATATGGTAGCTAGAGGTGATAGAAGCTTGTTCGGAAATATTATTTGAAGGATATGGAATAATATGACAATCCCCAAGTCAGTGTGACCTGGGAGGAGGGAGGAAGGAAGAAGACAAAACATTGCTCCTTTCCCAGTACATTCTTTCCCAGTGACAATGAAGCCACACATTAATCATGTATGTCCCAGTGACAATATGATGTCCCCCAGATGAAAAAGATAAGCACTGGACATTGAGCTCTGGACCCTAACCCTAACCCCTCCCCCCCAAAAAAAGAAACAAATTTAAAACTTGTACAACCTTTTTCCTGAGTGCCCAAATTAACACATTCTGTCCATGTCTCCAATGATTAAGTCACTTCCCAGTATAATCCATAAAATTCCAGACCCTTCCTGTAACTAGTGGCCATTTTCTACACATAAAATGAGTCCCTCCAATGTCTGTCTGATTGACTCCACAGCTTAATAAACAGCACTGATCCATGAGGTCTGCTCCCATCTTTGTCATTTGTGCTTACATTTTGGTTTCCTAACTGGAAACAGGAATAAGGTGATATTTATTTGTCCCGGTTCCCCAAACCCTTCCTCTTTTCCCACAGTCTCATTAACTCCCTCCCCTCCCCAACCCTTCCTTCCCTTTCTTCATTTGTGCTTACATTATTGAAAAACAACAACAACAACAACAACAACAAAAACTTGTACATTATTGTTATTTAGGTGAGGCTACAAATATCAATGTTTTAACCAAAAGTTTGACCAAAATTTTAAACCCTTAATAAAAAAACATTAACCAGATAAGCAAGTAAGGAAAAGTAAAATAATGCTTAATTTTAGGGTAATAAAAATGGTCATTTAAAAAAGGAAACAAAATTATAGTGTACTAACACTATTTCTTAAAATGTGGTCCCCAAACTGATTACCCAGTCCTCAAACTATGTATTACAAGGTAGCAAAGAGACGAGTAGCTTAAATCAGAATACATATCAACTAGTGTTTTAGTCAGCTATTTTGCTGCTGTGACTAAAAAAAACCCAACCAGAACAACTGTAAAGGTGGAAAGTTTATTTTGAGGGCTCACAGTTTTAGAGCGCTTAGTCCATAGAAGGCTGACTACATTCCTCAGGGCTCCAGGTGAGGCAGAACATCATGGTGGAAGAGTGTAGCAGAGGGAAGCAACTCATGTGGTGATCAGAAAGCAGAAAGAGAGAGACTCCACTTGCCAGATACAAAATATATACCCCATAGCCACGCCCCCAATGAACCACTTCCGCTAGCCACAACTCATCTATCTCCAGTTACCACTCAGTTAATTTCATCAGGGATTAATCTTAATTAAGATTAAGACTAGGACCCAAACATTTCTCCTCCAAACCTTCTTGCATTTTCTCACACCTGAGATTTTGGGGGACGCTTCACATCCAAAACATAACAACAAGATCAATAAAAACAATCTGCGTTCCACGGGCATTCTTTTTTCATATGAGATTTTCTCTAGGAAGCAAGAAATGTACTGTCGGTTTTTTTTTTTTTTTTTTTTTTTTTTTTTTTTTTTTTTTTTTTTTTTTTTTTTTTTTTTTTTTTTTTTTTTTTTTGGCTCCTTATTCTATTGTAGTCTCAGTAGTTTCAGTAGCATCATATAGTATAGCCTACTGGTTATGAATTTAAAATTATAACAAAAGTCTTATAAAGATTCAAAAAAGAGTGTTTTAGCCAGTTTTTATGCCTCCGTGATTAAAAGATCTGATCAGAACAATTTTAGGGGAGGAAAAGATTATTTGGGGGCTTACAATTTCAGAGATTTCAGAGATCTCAGTCCATGGACAGCAGGCTCCATTCCTCCAGGCTCAAGTTGAAGCTGAACATCATAGCGGAGTATGTGGCAGAGAGAAACAGCTCATATGATGACCAGAAAGCAGACAAACAGAAGTCAACCCTTGCCAGATACAGATATATGCCCCAAATCCATGCCCCCAATGCCCTACCTCCTCCAGCCACACTCCACCTGCCTTCAGTTACCATTCAATTAAACTTATCAGGTGATTAATTCACTGATTGGGTTAAGGCTTTTGTAACCCAATAATTTCTTCTCTGAACCCTCTTGTATTGTCTCACATTTGATCTTTTGGGGGACACCCCACATCCAAACCATAACAAAAGAGAAAGTGAAATGGCTAATAGTACAAGAGAGCTGTATTTTCCATTTATAGAATTAAAATTTATCTAAAATGCATAAATCAAAAATGGCAGTTAGAAAAATCACTAAGACATATTAAGGTAAACTTTCCTAAAGCTAAAAATGCTAACATTGTTTGCCTTTGTAAACAATAGGCAGGGTAGGTAGGGGTTGAACAGAAGAGGTTTTAGCTATTTCCACTATAAGTCATTTAAAACTAGTTAATATTTTACTACATAATTTTTTTGCTAAAATTTAAATTAATTTTGTAATAAAGGAGATTATAGTAATTATCAGTTTCATTTAGAGTTTTGTTTCTGATCATATAATTTCATATATATTGAGAACTGCTGTACTCATCAAAGATCTGAATATTTGAAGCAGTAAAAGAAAATAATTGAGTAATGTATAATAAGTTGAGGATATAATTAAATATAATGAAACAGATAAATCATAGGAATTGTAACTAGAATAGATAAGCAATGAAGAAAGAAAACAATAATGACAAAATTTTTTGTCATTATTTAAAATGACAAAATTATTAAATTTTAAAACTTAATTTTATAAAATTTATAAAATTAATTAAAACTTCCCTTTATTAAAATTAAGGGCAGTTATAAATAATAACTTGTAATAAAAGGAATATACAGGTAATAAGTCTGAAATTTAAATATGACAGAGAGATTGAGAACACAAGTTTGACATATGGCATAAATATTATAGTACTTTGTCAGAACTACTAAGAACCTCATAAATAGCACATCTTGAACAATGTACAGCTTGTTGAAAATTTATAAGTACTAACATCTTGGAGCAAATTTACAATTTACTGTTTTTAGGAACCTGGATCTAACACAAAGTGACATTTTAAAAAAACATAGAAAATATGTGACTAGCTTTTTAAAACCATATAGAGGATGACTTTTCCTAATAACTCTACACAGGTTTCTAAACAGCCAACCTAAAAAATAGTGACTTTGGTCTCCTTGCTGCATGCTGACTATATTAATTAACATAGGTAGAACTGACTGCTGTAATTGAATTACAATCTCTTCTGAGTTGTTGTTGCCTTATTCTCTGTATTTTATTGACCTTTTAGTGAATTCTACTGCTAAATCAATTCTAATCACTGTATCAACTGGAAAAATTCCACTTTCCACTGCCAGATCATTATAGTCACAAAATCAATGGCTGGTACTTCAACATATTAAAGAATGGAAAAAGAAAAGAAACTCTACTAAACAGAAAATGAAAATAATTTCATTTCTGTATTAAAAAGTAGGCAAGGTTAATTTATCACATAAACACATTGAATATAAAAACAATGATAAAAATTATTTTTATTAAAATATTACAAAATATTTTAATGTAATATTAAAATATTACAAAAAATTATTTAATATGTTTCAATTGCCACATTTCATAGTTATAAGACATTCTAGTTATTTATATCAAAGTAAAACAATTTACAATACTGAAATTTTATGATCAGTTTAGGACTTCTTGTCTCCTATTTTATTACTTCATTGTTGTGTCTGTTTTCTATATAAAAATGTTCTTGTTTGAAGGCATACTGCCTTTTCTTTTCTTCCTGTTAGAAAATATCGTCTAAGATGCATACCCACTACACTAGTTTAAAAATTTAAGTGATAGTTTTTATTTCTTTTAAATTCTGTTATCCTAAATGACTGTAATTACCATCTGTAAGTCATTAATAATGTCATCTGTCTAAAATGTCTTTGATTTCCTCAAATATAATGCTATTTATTCATACAATATAATAGCAGAATACATAGAGGTGTCAAATTTCCAACACATCCAATTTTAGAATGATCTTTTGTGACTTTAAATACTCTACTTCTGTGTTTCTTCTCCTTTTTCTTATTGAGAATCTCAATTAAAATTATATTCAGTCTCAATGGTTTTCAACCAATCACCCCTTGCCTAAGTAGCTTGATTCCTGAAGTAGTCAGAAACCAGTGGAGTTTCTTCATTAAACCACATTATTTCAATACATTTTTAGTTTTGAAATGATAAAGATGATACATGTACATATAATGGAATATAACTGCATCTTAACAATCAGCTCTATCCCTCCTAGTGGTTCATGCTAATTTAAATATAGTAAAAATATTTAGACAAAACAGAAGGTAGAAAGCAATTCTT
>PVHX01000277.1:63484-300898 GCA_004024805.1 Geosciurus inauris
ATATATATATATATATATATATATATATATATATATACCAATTATTATTATTAAAAAAATCATTACCAAATATTATTCTCTGTAAGTTGCTGAGATTCAGAGAAACATAGAACTAGTGAAATCCTGTTAATTATCTTAGTTTAGGTTTTCATTAGAATATGCAAGGCATCCTTATTATTTAGAGTTGTTGAAGTTAGGTATGAAGCATCACATGACTTTCTCTAGTAATTGTTTGATAGACATAGTTTACTTATTGGTGGTGTATTGTAGTAAAGACATGGAGTTGTGGAGAGTACCCTCAAATTTTTCTTTCTCCCAGTTTATCAACAGATATCCTATAATCTCCCATTTAGTAACAGTACAAAATTTCATATTTCATTTTTAAATACATAAATATGCTTGTACAACATGACAGAAATCCTCAGGTAGTGCAGTAAGAGGAATAATGGTCCCCAAAGATGCCCCAGCCCTAATGCCTGGAAATTTTAAATGTTTTATCTTACATGGCAAAGGAAATTTACAGAAGTGATTAAGGTTATGGAACTTGAGATGAAAAAACTATATTGGATAATTCAAGAAGATGCCATATAATTTTATAAATCCTTAAAAGGAAAGAATCTTTCCTAGGCACATTTAGGGAGAAGTAATAAGGAAAGAAGGGTCAGACTGATGCAGTGTTGCTGGCCTTGAAAATGGAATAAGAGGACCTCAAGCCAAGAAGTGACACTGGCCTGAAGAATGGAGAAGGCAAGGGGATGAATGACCCTCCCGGGCCTCCAGACAGGAAAGCACCCATGTTGACAATTTGATTTTAGCCCAATGAAGCCCATCAGACTTCTGACCTCCAGAGCTGTAAGACAAAACATTTTTAAATACATAAATATGCTTGTACATATTTGTATGCTTATTTGTAGCTTATTATTTAAGCTACAAATTTGTGATATAGCAGCAATGGAGAACTAACAGAGACAGTAACCTTTCTGTAGGGAGAGATAAGTGACTCTACAGGATACCCTGAAGTACCCACTAGTAGATGGTTAATTAAAGTTTGGGTGTTAAGTGGCCATATAAAGGGGATGGGACAAATCTTTGAGTCCCTGCAGGTAGATTAAATAAATGAAGACATAAATAAATATTTCAAACTTCACATAAAGAAAGAAAAGCTATCTAGACAAGCTTTGATTGATTTGAATTAAAACAGTATCTTTTCTGAGGATCAGTAGTTAGGGTTAGCTATTGAGTGAAGGAAAAGTTGAAAATACTTATACAAAAAAAATATCAAACTATAGTCAAGTTTTAAAATGTTTTAGATATCAGTATTATCAGATAAAGAACACAGGAATAGTAATGTAAATTATTAAAGAAATAAAGAGGTAGTTTAAAAAATAAATAGAAAAGGACTATCCAAATAACTAGATATAATTTAAAAATACAACTTCTACAAAGGAAATAACATCTGAAATTAGGCCTAAATAAAGATAAATTTAATTTCTAACAGATAGAACCAAAAAATTAGATCAAATGCAACAGAGAGACAAAGAAAGGGACAAATGTGAGAGAAATCCAGCCACTTAAAATTATAGAACTAAAGATAAAGTAATACTGTATTGAAGGGAGAGGCAAGATTTAAAATAAATAATTGAAGATTTTTTATTGAATGGATAAAAGACATTTCTTCCCAAAGAAGCATAGAAAACTTCAATCAAGCTTAATAAAATACCTCCATCTAGATTCATTACAATAAAAACACAGAAAAAAAAGAGATAATATTACTACCAGAAGTAGTAAGAGTGACAGAAAAACTGATGTAAATTCTAATATTCTAAATATTTCATATGTCAAAGAAAAAATCATAACAAAATTGAGTTAATACTTGTAATTAAAGGTCAAAGAAAATGTGTTAGATTGTTGAATGCAATGCATATCTGTACTTGGTAAAAATGTATAGTATTAATTAGAAGATAAAGATGATATAGAATGAATGATCAAAGAAATGAGCAAATAGAATCGCATTTTTAAAATGTAAGTAATGGAAAAGCAAAATTAATATAATCAAAAAATACACAATAAAATGATCATGCAAAACTTAATTGTTCAAATGACAGATTCTCAACTTTCTGAGGGTGGTGTGAAAACAATATATATTAAGTAGAAATCATACTTCAGATTTTGAATTCTTATCTTTTTCCTGTCTGCACTGTTGTGGTATAATGTCAGCCAACTGTACCTCCCAGTCATGCAACCGACACTCCATAGTATTTTGTCCTGCTAAGTTCTATTATTCAATAGGTTAAATGCATTGAATAGTTTGTTCATAATTTTTTTTTTTTTTTTTTTTTGGTACTGGGGATTGAACTCGGGCACTCGACCACTGAGCCACATCCCCAGCCCTCTTTTGTGTTTTATGTAGAGAGAAGTCTCACTGAATTGTTGCTTAGCACCTCGCCATTGCTGAGGCTGGCTTTGAATTTGCCATTCTCCTGTCTCAGCCTACCAAAGTGCTGGGATTACAGGCATGCACCACCACGCCCAGCTTTATTTATAATATTTTTTACTTATGATGGGACAAAGTTCTTTAAAATAACAAGACAATTCAATAGACTCAATTTCTGTGAAATTTATTTGGATATATGAACACTGAAGAGAGCAAACATTGTAATAAGTGCAAATGTTAGCTTCAAGATACTATTACAAAATGCCTAAGATAATTACGTTATAAGAAAAGGCTTTATTTTATCTCACAATTTCAGAAGTTCTAGGTAGGACTGGGTGGACATATTTTTCTGGGTCTCTTGAGGAATTAGATGTATGGCAGAACAAATTGCTTACCTCATGGCCAGAAAGAAAAAGCAACAGAAAGAGTTTGGGGGTCCCTCAGTCCCCTTCAAGGGAAGGCCCCCTATGACCTAATGACCTCTCACAAGACTCCACCTCTTAAAGATCTGACCACTTCCCAATAATACCATTCTGGGGACCAGCCATGACTTTAACATATGGACCTTCTCTTATATTCTCTGCAGAGACTTTACCTTTCACATCTGCTGCATGAAGAAAAATAAAAACACTGAGAGTGTATTTTAGTAAGCCTTTTCATTACCATGACTAAAAGATCTTACCAGAATAATCAAAGAGAAGGAAGAGTTTATCTGGGGCCCCATCCTTTCAGAGGTCTTAGTCTATAGAAAGCTGGCTCAATTCCTCTGGGCTCAAGGTGAGGCAGAACATCATGGCGGCAAAGTGTAGCAGAGGGAAGCAGCTCACATAATGATCAAAAAGCAGAGAAAGAGGGGGGACTCCACTCTCCAGATACAAAATATATATCCCAAAGCCATGCCCCAATGTCCCACCTCCTCCAGCCATACTCTACCACTTCAATTACCACTCAGTAATCCCTGTTGGATTAATTCACTGGTTGGATTGATTCTCACAACCCAATCATTTCTCTGCTGAAGTTTTTTACATTGTCTCACACGTGAGCTTTTGGGGGACATCTTATAACCAAACCATAAGAGAGTGGTTTATTTGTTTATTTATTGTTTTTTCTTAATTTAAAGATTTATCACAGGGGCACCTGAATAATAAGCCCTCAGAATTGCAAAGGGCTGGCAATATCATTTTGATTAGCTCTCTGTGAGTAACTTTTAAAATCATAGTACAAAAGTCTCTATATTTTTCAGAGTTGTTCCTATTTATAAAACACTTTTGTGGACACTCAAGCCCCATAATTTCTACAATACTCCCCTAATGTAGACAAAATATATGATTTTGCACAAAATCAGTCAAAAATAGAATTCAGTGGGTGCTAGTAGTCAAAAATAGAATTCAGAGCCTTTGTAAAATATAAAATTTGAGTCATTCTCTAATTCTACTTACATTCAATCCATCACCAAATCCTATTGTTATTTCAAACTATCTTTTAATCTATTCACCTCATTTATATTACCAATCCTATACTTAACAAAATTTTCAACTGGTAGGTAGAGTGCAATGATAATCAGCTAACTATTTTCTCCTTCCTTTCTCTACTACCAGTTCTAACAGTATCCTTTAGCCAAATTAACCTGCCTGCTACCAGAATTATCATATTACTTCAAAGGTTCATTATTGCCTAAAGGATAAATTTCACATGTCTCTGCCTTTTTTCCACCTTCTGAGAAGTCTTGGTAGCACTAATTATTTCACTCTAAAGCATCTAGGAGATATACTATAAAAGACTGCCAACTTCAGAGTCAGAGATCAGTGAAATCCCCCCTCTGTCTCTTCCTCCTGTGGGACTCTAGCATGTTTGTATCCACTCTTAGTGCAAAGTAAGCACAATTATACTTAAATCGTAGAATTAATTAAATATTTCAAAATACTTAAATATTTGAAATAATGCATAAAATATTTTACACATAACAAATAAATGGTTGCAATTATTATTGTAATCCAAGCTTATTTTCTATTATCAAATACTAGATTTAATTTCATCTTAATAGAAATTAAGAATCATATATAATTACAAGTATACATATCTCTCTCTCTCTCTCTCTCTCACACACACACACACACACACACAATCTCCCTCATTTGCCTACTTCCTTTATGTTGTTCCCAATCAAAATCTTTAAATAGGTAGAAACAAAGAAAAATATAAATTAAAAAAAATAAATTTGGGGTGAAAAAGTTTGAGAACTATATAATTTAGAGTGTTATTATAAGAAATAACTAAGCAAAATAAAATGAATTCAAATGTATCTTTTAATACATTTAAAGCATATTAACCAAAGAAGGTGAATGAGCAGCATCTGTACTTTGAAAGTGATAGTTTATATTAATGCAAACAAATATGCTTAAAATGGACACATTAAAGGACAGAAAGAGTGAATGAAGAGAAAAATAGCTCTTGATATAGTCAAGTATGATGAGTTTTGGTTGTAAAACCAATCAACCAAGGGAAGATATTAATCTTCACTATAATAAATTTAAAAATTATCAGTGGATAACAAAATGACTTTCAGTGTATTCAAATATTAGTTTGCTACATCAATCTGCCTACCTTTTTTTATCACCACAGGATGATAATGATATATTGCTTCTAGTCTCCATTAAACTTTTATAAGCTCAATGATCCCAGATAATGTACATCTTCATTGGTTTACCAATTGCTTATTTTTACATTCTATCTGTAAGCATATTTTGCATTTACTAGCAATAACTCTAAATATTTCAGTAGCTCACAGTCCATTAGATACAATTAGTATAAAATGTCTACAGATGACAAAATGAGAAATTAAGTTATTAGTTAATCAATCAAAGAATATTGCAAGGATAGCAGAAGTGGATGATAATAGTTTTATGTTAGTGAATGAAGGAGGAAGGCTTTTGAAAGCAGGCATGTTCGATTGTTTCAAGAATTGAAGACAGGAACACTTGAATTACAAGTCTGTTCTATGACTCACATCCTAGATGACATTTTAAAGAAGTGGAATAGCACAGTACTACATTCACAACAAATAGAAAAAAATAGACTTTCATTACATTAGAAAATAGTTATATGATGTAATGTGGTGAACACAGCTCTCTTAATTAGATTAGTTCCAATATTAAACTAAACTATTAGCAATTTCACCATCATCTATGAACACTATTAGAGAACTTCAATTTTCTTCTCTTTGTAATGAAGATAAACATTTGACAGAGGAAGATATAAAACAATATGTGTAAAATAACTAGTTCAGTCGGAACTGTTGATTCTTTGACTCAACCCTGCCAAATCCATACACATCCAGTAATAAGAACTTTAGCCTTCCAGTTACTCAGACCTAAATACTTAGACTCACCTTGAATCCTCTCTTTTACTCACAATCTTATATTCAATTCCCCTTGGTTTCACCTTCAAGTATATGAAGAATTGTTTAAGTTTCCACCACTGTTACTGCCACCATAATGACCCCAGCCATATCACCTATACCTTGGTTTATTCCAATAATCCACATAGTTCCATATGTACCTCCATTTGACATCTTCCGCTGTTCTCAACACAAAAAAAGGATGTGCTAAAGCATATCATATCGTGTCACTCTGTACATGAAACCTTGCTAGAAAGAGTCATTTTAATCAATAAATTACTTGCAGTAACCTCTGATGACATTTCTTACTACCTCACACTGGCTCACGCTTGTTCCAGCCACATTGGCCTCCTTTTAGTGTCTGGGGCAGACCAACACCCTACCCACATAGATAGGGTCTTGGCTTTGGTGAGTGTTTCAACCTGGAACATTCTTCCCTGAGATATCCATATGAGGAATTTCCTTATCTCTTTTGTCTTTGCTCAAAGCTCCACTTTGTACCCTGTTACTTATCTCTTGTATCCCCACTCTCCCACATTCCAGTCCCTGTACTCTCTGTTCCTTAAACTTACCATGATAGTTCTCTTATTTTCCATATTATTTATTTCACTATTTCTCTCCTTAATGTAGTTACACAGGGCAGTAGTCTGTTTCATTTTGTCCATTGATACACTAAAACTCTAAAACTTTTATTTTGAATAAAAGTTCTCATTGTATATTAGAAAACTCTAAGATGAAGAGATGCTCTTTAAATGTACTAACAAAGCTTGATAATGCTATCCATGCAAGCGTCTCTACTTATGCAATATTTAATGTTTCTCCCTCCTCTTCTCTACCCAGCAATTGAATGCCCTGTGAATGTCTTTTTTTTTTTTTTTTTTTTTTGGTACTGGGGATTGAACTCAGGGGTACTCGACCACTGAGCCACATTCCCAGCCCTATTTTGTGTTTTATGTAGAGACAGGGTCTCACTGAGTTGCTTAGCACCTTGCCGTTGCTGAGGCTGGCTTTGAACTCGCGATCCTCCTGCCTCAGCCTCCCTAAGTGCTGGGATTACAGGCTTGAGCCACCGCGCCCGGCTCTGTGAATGTCTTTATCAATGAGCTCCATACATTTACAGAAAAGTCACATAATAATTAAAGATCCTACTCCTTAGAAAAGACATAATTATTATTGCCAAAATTCTGAATCTCATTAACTAAACAATTAAAACAAAAGATAATATGGAATACATTTTAATCTGTTCTATATTTATTAAAGTGATTTTGACCCACAAATTTTATCTTAATAGAGTTGATAATATTTCACCAAGATGAAGAATTATTATCTTTACCAAATTTGAAGCATATCCAGTAAGAATTATACCATGAATCCAGAAGATTGTGTACTTTTAAAGTACCTAAAGCTTTTTGTCTCCAATAAAATTATTATTACTAACGTTTGTTGTTTCTCCTAAACATCAGTGCTTTTTTTTTCCCTTTATTTTTTTTCCATCAGGTTCTACTCTTCTACATTCTACACTTGTAACATAATTCTCTTTTGTTCATAGCTATTTCCTTTCTTTCCTTTCCTAAACTCTTCTACTTCTATGACTCATGCAAAATGTCCTGTATAGAATTTTCATAGTTTTTCTGTCTTTATTTCTGTCTTAATATCTCTCTGTCTCTGAAAGACATTTATTTCCATTAGGATAATGTCTTTGAGGCAATCAAATGGTTGCTTTTACAGAATTCACATCTGCTCTTCATGGGCTGTAAAGCATCCCTCGCACAATATGTGTAACATCTCATTGCTTATCTTCCTAGGTGTACCATATAAATATGATGTATCTTCTTTAAAATAGGGTATATTCATCATGCTAAGCAAAATAAACCAACCCCCCCAAACAAAGGTGAATGTTTTTTTTCTGACATGTAGATGCTAATTCACAGTAAAGGGGTGGAGTAGGCAGACATAGTGGTTCTTTGCATTAGGCAGAGTGGAGTGAAGGAAGGGGAAGGAGCTTTGGAGGTAGAAAGGATATTAGAATGAATCGGACATTATTACCCTATGTACATAAATGATCACACAACCAGTGTGATTCTACATCGTGTACAACCAGAAGAATGAGAAGTTACACTCAGTTTATGTATGATATATCAAAATGCATTCTACTGTCATCTATAACTAATTAGAACAAATAAAAACTAGAGTATATTCAATGTATTTTCTTTTTACCAACTTACTATTATACCCATTAAGTTTTACATTACAATTCCAGTCTTTGCAACTGTAAAATTTAATTGACTTTATAAGCATTGGTCAAACTACTATCGAAATATTTCAATAAATAACAATGCTTCTCCTTTTCTCTTTTCGCCAAGACATTTATTTCCCAATATTTCTTTGAACTGAAGAGTGAGTGTTTCTCCAGTTACAAAGTCCAATTTACAACTGTAAAAGCAAGTATCTTCTTAAGTGATCGAAATGTTAGAGATTATGTGTATATTTACATGTATAGGTTAAGCATGTGCAGAAATTAATATCACAACATAATTCATCACAACTAAGAATGCAAATATAAACTGCAATACAAATACAAACCAATTATAAATGTTAAGAATTAGAAATGTTAAGATATGAATAAAAGTTAATCTTAGATTGGATGATTCAAAGGAAAGAATGTTACTCTTTGTATGAATAGAAAATGTATGTTTAGGTAATACACAAACATGATTCATCATAATGAAACTCAAATTGCAATTGGATACCATATGATTCACCAGATTATTTCCAAATTCTAGACTATTAACTTTACCAATGTTCAGCACAACAGGCATGGGACATGTCTCATTTTACAGAATATCTTAGGATAACCATTTATTTACATGTGAATTATTTGCATATTTGACTGGTACTTTATATGGAAGGTAGAAGACAAATGACATCAGATAAAATGATAAGTGACAACTGGGTAGAAAACTCTCCTTGTTCTGTGGGGCAGGAGGCCTGGAACATATTATAGATCCCATTGTCAGCAGGATTTCAGTTTCAGATTCTCATAAAAGAAAGGCTTTGCATATGTTTTGTAAGATAGAAAAAAATAAAGTGGTTGTGATTGCCTGAAATACACTGAATAATGTCCAGTGATTTCTTGGAAAGTACCCCCTTTTTTGCTGAGGAAACTGAAATCATCATCGGAGTTTAGTGTGATCTCTGTTTTCTGGTTTCCTGTATACTAGGAGCAGCTTCCTTGACCTTTATTCATTCTTATAAGTTTTATTTCATCTAAAAAATACCCCTTTTCTTGAAATGCCTTGAATAATTTCTATTTTCCTGGAAAAATAAAACTAATACAATTATGTAAATTATTTTCTGGAAAGAATTCTGAAATAATTATGTTTAGTCATTTCGTTTTATCTTTTCCTGTAAAAAAGTTATTGAAATAAACCTTATTTAGTCATTTCAATGAAATTGAGTTTGTGATACTGGAAGATTATTGTTTTTCTTTTCATGCTATTTATAGCCTCTCTTATTTCCTGAAGGTAAACAAAAATGTAATATCATCCTTTATTTTTAAATAAAGCATAAATTTTAAAAAGAAAAAATAACAAGGAATCATTTTATTTGTTGCATTAAGTATAATAAAATATTTTCCTTCTTTAAGCTTATGTTTTATTTTCTAGAATTCAAAATTAATCAAATTAAAAAACTTAACAAACATTCCATACAATAAAGCTATATTTTCTTCATTTGCTCAGAGAAATGGAATCTCCATATAAATATCTCATAAAAGGAGATAAGAACTTAGAAAATGACAAGAAATCATATTGCTAGAACTACTTATCTATGATTTACATTTACCTGTTTCAAATAAATTTATTTCCACATGAAAGAATTAATATGAGAAATCTCTCATGTCAAGGAGGCAGCCAGTCCACCATGGTAGGTGATCTTCATCGACATCCACTTCAGTATAACTGAAAAATGATTCCTTAGTTTCAAAATGGATTTCAAAGTGTTTTCCTTAAACCTTTATACTCATTCCTAAAAGAAGTTCTGTTTATCCCAGAAAGGAAAACCATTTAAAATAAAAACATTAATCCAGGTAAACTGCTGGATGAGGAAGTATTCCCTGGATTTTTGTCTTGTCAGTGTCCAGTCAACTCAGTCATACAACAGGACCACTGTCAGTGTTGAATTACTTTATTTACTCATCATTAGTCACTCTGACATTGGGTAGACATACTTGCATACTAATGTGCTTAATTGAATTCAAACAGCTTTCTGGATTCCATAGCTCCTAATCTTATTGAAAAGCACTTCTTTGGTTATCAATCTAGAGTATGACATTACTTTGTTATATAAATATATATCTCAATTCACTCGTGATGTTTTCCAACATTATATCATATGTGAGATTAGAATTTGAGATATAACTGTCATTTACTACCACATACATATCTGTCGGGTTGCTCTTCCTAAATGATTGTTCACTCTGAAAATTAAAACTCAAAAACTAAGAACCAGAAAAACTAATTATGCTTTTTGAAATGGAGCCAAAAGGAAACTAGACAATCCTCTCCTCATCGTTAGATATTTTAGCAGGGATTTCTTTGTGTGTCCAATCCCAGTTTATTTTTACATTGCTGGTTCTTAATTGCTATAGCCAAATATGTGTATGAAAGCTAAGTAGTAGCCAGAAAGTAGGCCAGAAAGTTTAACCTCTACATGTCATTCATGTTATACTCTGAAGTTCATTGTGTGATATTCTAAGCCACACTTACCTTCTTAATGTTATTTGTATAGACTAGTGTAATCGGATTATTTAAAGTAGACTTAACACTAATTTGAGTCTCTCCAACATCAGCTCTTCCAAAAGTAAGGAGAAATTTAATTTTATTAGGTCTTTTATAAAATTCCTTATTCCCAATGTGCCATCCTGCCAAACTAAAGTATGTGACTCTCACTTGCTGCAGAAAATACAGATATTTAAGTAAGATATGACTTAAAGGTGAAGTAAACAGAGAAATGGTTTTTTTCCTCCTGTAAAGATTATCTATGTATGTTATGGTGTCAAATGTTCTCTTGTTTGATTATAGAGACTAGGGCTGATATATGGGTTGGATTACAAAAACAGAAATATATGAATATTACATATGGCTTTGTTATAGTTTCAATGCTATCACCTAAATATTCATATGGTAAAAGGCTTGTCCTCAAGGTGGTGCTATTGTGAGGAAAACTTTAAGAGATGAGGCTTAGTTAGAAGTTTTTAGATCACTGGGTTTGTGCCCTTGATGGGAATTGCTGGACTCCAGTCTCCTTTTCTGCCAAGTGCTTCTAGGTTAATGAGGTGAGCAGTTTGTTCCACTATATGCTCTCCACCATTGCCATATGGCATCCTCAGCAGTGGACCAAAACAATGGGTCTTCCCAGTCTTTGGAATCTCCAAAACTATGAGCCAAAGTAATCCTTTTTTTTCTTTATAAGTTAATTTTCTCAGGTATTTTGTTATAGTAATGCAAAACTGACTACCATAGGCATATTATTTAAATTTAACTTATTCCCAAATCAACTCTCTTAGAAATATATTTTTGGCACATTTTAAAAGACAGAAGGCCAGTTGATCATTACCATTACCAGTGTGTAATAAAACAGAAGCACTTTGTCAAACAATTAAGACTCTTGACAGTAACATTAATATGTTCTCATCAAAAGGCTACACATGCTACTTCCCTAGACACTGAAGGTAATTAAGTATTCTATTTTCCAATTGAAATTGTAAGATTATAAGAGTTTCTTATTTTCATATTTTTCAGTTTTTTTGAGAATGGATATTAAGAGGAAAAAAAATCTCTGCTTTTCCAAAATAATTTTTCTCATTAGAACAGATCACTGGGAGAATACCACTTCCATTTTATTTAGTTGGAATGTTAGAACAGCCAACATCACTAGCCCATTTTTGAAAGAAAACAAAGTATTTACAACAATAATAACTGTAACAATAGTTGTGGTTATGCATTAAATACCTAAAATTAATCCTATTATAGCCTTTGCATGCTTTATTTATTTTAAAACTATCTCAAAAATACTCCTAGCTAAGTGTCATTACTTCCATTTCATAGCAAACTAAGTAATAGAGAAATGACTTTAGAAAGACAGCAGAACTGGCATTCACATGATGTCCAACTTCAGAGAAACTTGGCAATGAAGCAGTGTCTTAAGAGTTTATTCATTTTGGCAGTGATATATCTTCCTTAAACCATATTGCTTTCCTTGTTATCCTTGAAAAATCAGAGGTCGGGTACTACCGGAAGAAAAGACATCTGTGATCAGTTTAAGGACCAATTAACCAAATCTATACCATGGGAACAATTTTAAGAGGAAGATTTTATAAAGAGGAGCATTCCTAAATTCCAAAGTTTCCACTTGATCAAAGCAGCTTTGACGTTTCCCTCCGTTTGAATAAACTTTAGACAAGTTTCTTCCTGATTATAGGCCCCATGTCTCTTTTCTTTGAGCATTTACTTTAGAAAATTGACAACTACAAATGCTTTCTCTGTCCTTTTGTGATGTAAATCTACAAGCCAGGAGCCATCCTCAAAGACTTTAGAGCCATACTACTGAAAGAAAATCATCAAGAAAGATAGAAGGGTAGGAATATAATGGTGATAAGCAACAATTAGCAAACACAGATGGGCTACTCATATTGAATAGTCTCCCCTGGCACTTTACCATCAGCCCACCTCAGCATTTAAAAATACTTCCACCTTCTCTGACAACAGGATTGAATTCAATGTCTCTTCTTTATTGTGATAATCTTGGGGGAAAAAAAAGTCTTCCTTGCTGCTTTTAACAAGTGTCATGAATAATTTTTATTCTTTACATGCCAAAGTTCAAGAAGTTCAAGTTCAAGAAGTTCAAAGTTCAAGAAGCCTATAACTTAACTGTTATTTTCTCTTTCATGTAGATAAGATACTGCTTTTACTATCAAAGCTAAGCTGTAGACATTTAACCTTCAGGATCAAGTAAACTATGATGGAGAAAAGTCCTCTTAAGAAAATAGGACTCAGCCTCAACTCCACAAAAGGTTAAGAAGGAAAGGTGGGTGGTATGGGGTATGTGGTAGCTTCATTACCCCAGTCCCAGATCTCAGTGTGGTGGTAAGAGATATTCTGTAAAAAACTCAACTGTTAAAAGGATTTTGAATCATGTATTATACTTCTCTAGAGTAATAGAAACAATGGGATATAAATATGGATACATGAAAAAAGAGAAATGTGTTATGGGGATAGATTAATACACATATGTATAAATAGTGGGAATTGACCCTGCTGCTTATGGAGGCTGAGAAATCCCACCATCTGCCTTCTGAAGGCTAGAAAACCAGGAAATGTAATTGAATCCAAATCTAAAAACCTAAAAAACAGGTAAGCCACAGGTAAAAGTCCCAGCAACTGAATACCCAAGGACCAGGGGCTCCAATGTGTGAGGACAGAAGATGGGTGTTCCACCTCAAGACTGGAGAGAAAGAGAGATAGAAAGAATTTATTCTTCCTCCATCATTTTGTTCTATTCAAGTCTCAATGGATTGGTGACACATACTCATAGGGATGATTGTTTACTATTGATGTGGGCAAACTATAGCCCATAAGCCAAATACAATTGACAACCTATTTTTATAAGTGAAATTTTGTCAAATACAGTAACACCCACTTGATTATTTGTTGCCTATGGCTGCAAGAACTGCATTTATAGAGATATTACTGACAAAGGTAACTTCAACTAAGTTGAAGGGACCAAAAGGTAAGCAGAGCAACAGTGCATAGTCTGAAAGAGGTTGATGGGGTGAAATGAGAACCATGTCACTCAAGGCCATATCAACTCCAGTTAAGAGTTGTTTGTTAGTTTGTTTTGTTTTGTTTTGGCACTGGGGATTGAACCTCAGGGCACTTAACCATTAAAATACATCACCAGCTCTTTTCATTTTATTTTATTTTTTATTTAGAGAGAGGGTCTCACTAAGTTGCTTATGTAATCACTAAGTTCCTAAGGCTGGCTATGAACTTGTGATTTTCCTGCCTCAGCCTCCTGAGTTGTTGGGATTATGGGCAAGTTTCACCATATCCTGCAAGAGTTATGGATACTACTCTAAAAGCAGTAGGCATTCAATGATGGTTTTAAGTTTTAAGTGCAAGAATGAAGAAGGGAGAAAGGGTTGTCCATGACAGGACATAATTTATGTATGGAAAAATTATGAGTAGGCCAAAGATTTTAATACACAATTCGCCAAAGAAAGACACACAGATTAGATTAACAAAATGAGAAAAGACATTAACTCAAAATAGGTAAGAATGATAAGCATGTGGAAGATATTTAAGAGACAACATTGTCAGGAGTAAATGATAGAACAGGAAAAGGGATGAAGGAAAATAAAATGAAAAGTCACTTTGAAAGATTTTCTGTACCTAGAACATATTTTTCCCCATGTGAATGTTTTACATAAATGTAGATGATTGTTAGTCAATGTCCTCAAACCTGTGCATATGATTTATAAAAATGGTAATCAGAGAGCTGACATTTAAATACATCCATGTTAAAATTTGATTTTTGTATTTGTTTAAACATATAAATACAACTTAATCGAGTAGAATTTAGGTTCTAATTTATCCCATGAACATTATTTTAAATTTATAAAAATCTGAAACTACTTTTAATATCCCAAAGAGCCTTACAAAACATACTCTGCCATTGTTGGAACAATTGTTTCTTTTCCCCATTGATGTGTATTGATTTCTTCAATATTCAGAGACATGAGTTACTAAGAATAATAGAGTGAAACAGATAATAAGAAATTTATTGCTTGATGAATGGAGTGTGCAATCATCTGAATCAAAAGAAAAACAGTAGGAACAAAGCAGGACAATGCACATTATTATGCAAAGTATAAAATAATGAAAATTTGAATAAGATTAATATACATTAAAAGAAGGCTGTCACTTCCCTGTGTTTTCTTTCTTTCACTGAGTTTTATCATAAATATCCTTTCATGGTTTCCAAGGAAAGATCTAAAATTAAAAATATACTTATGAGAAACTTTTTAAAAAAATCATCACTCCTAATAGAGGAAGATTGAATACTTTCATAAGTCATTTAGTGATACTCTTGCTGGTTTCACAAATGACCTATGAAAACAAATCAATTGAGAGGTCTGTCCTTCCTAGAGTTCCAGGAAGAACTCTATAGCTAGACATGACAGTTTTTTTTTTAATGAATAAAATCACTACCAACATTTATACAATATGACTTCACTCATTCTTTCCTCTAATTTTCATTTCCAGGTTACATTCTATGAAATCCTTCCAGATGTTTCACATGTAAACTCAGTTTCAATATGTCTAAAACATAAACTTTCTTCCCTGCATTATCAGTGTTCACAAAATCTCCTTGTTCCCAATAATTAGGCTTTAAAATTATTCATTCTCCTAGAGGCTTTGCTCTTTAATGTTTTATCAACCCCAAACTTCTGTTGATTTTTCTTTTCCACAACATTGGGCACTTCTATTTCTCCCCTTCCCTGAAGGCACCATATTAAATTAAATGGATTCAGATTCCAAATACTGAGCACCTAGTATGTATGTGTATATATATGTATGTGGCTACTTCCAGAGAATACAGAAGGTGACACAATACTGTAATCTCAGCTACTCATGGGGATGAGACAGAAGGATCACAAGTTTAAGGCCAGCCTATGCAATTTAGAATACCCTGTCCCTGCTCCACCAAAGAAAAAAAGGGGAGGTTAGGGATATAGCTCCATGGTAAAGCACCCTTGGGTTCAATCAATCAGGAGTACTGCAAAAAAAAATTAATTCAATAGAAAGAGAGTGCTAAATACTTTTTTACATCTTTCTAATAAACACTTTTTTCAGTTCTCTAGTTCTAAAGGTTTGATGAAAACTAAGGACAAAATATTTGAGATTACAGAGATATAGCAAACTATGAGATATGAGAATATAAATATTCAATTTTAAAAATTAATATAATCTACACTAAGAAATATTGAAATATGTTGATTTTTAATAAAATCATTATCAATCATTTAAGCTTAAAATATGAAATTAATTTATGTCCACTGATATTCACTGATCTATGAAACAAAAGATAGATAAGGGGTCATGAGTACAGATTGGATCACTCTAAGAGTAGGTAGCTCTTTAAAAAGTTACAGTGTTAATGAAGTTTGGCCAAATTAAAACCTATCTCATCCACATATTTCCATAATTCTTAAAAACTGACAATCTCAAGGTCATTATCCTGTTGCCCTGAGAACCCAATTGTATTGGAATAAATTCCCTTTGCAGGATTGGAAAGGTAAATGATGCTAATGAAAAACTAGGTCGCAGAAATATTTAAAAGTAATGATCTTTATGAAGGGTTCCATTTCCTTCCATTTTAGTGTATTTCCTTTCACAATATTTAGTATAATTTTAATATGTGCTAATTCCAGGTTCACAGGTATTATTTTTGCCTGTGCATTCATGCTAACCTCATTTACCTAGCCAACAAGACACCAACTAATCTATGCTTTCAATATGCTTTTATTTACTAATAATCAGCATGAAGCCAAAATGTTATACACGAAGCTTTTAATTAGATTATAGTTTTCTAAGAACACCCCCACTGTACTCCTTTCACATTTGAAGCTTAGCCTCTGCTTTTGCTGAGGTAGTCACCACCACAAACATTCATTAAGGTAATGAGAAGAATTTTCAGCCCAATTTTCTTTAACTCTCAATTGTAATTCGAATGAATGCTTTGTCAAATATCAGAAGCAATGACCTTAATATTCAATGCCCTGGGAACTTTCCAACAAATCATTTTCCCACAGAAACTGTCACTAGCATTTTATTCCCATTATTTATCTTATCATGGCATCCAGAGAGCCCTCCTCCCCAAAACTCATAGGCTTGGCTGGTTTCTCATTTTAGGTCAATTTAGTAATATAGGAAGTAAATTTAATGAGGGCAGCCCTTCTCTCTGTCAAGAGCACACACACTGTCTAAATGTGTACATGGCTTGCTGGGAATCTGTTCATTAATGCTTCACCAGGTCTCACTGTTGAAAACTGCATCCCCCATCCCCAACTCTGATGTGTCTTCTGTTTCCACTGCCATCTACTGTGTGTTACTTATACATATGTAATATAAAATTTTAATATTCCATTAAAATTTGGGTTTCATCGTAAAGTTATTTTTATTTTCTATTGTATTCTCAGCTCCTAAAGTACTAACTAGCAAAGCCTAGTCACTTAATGTATAACTATTAAACCTATTAAACAGATTAATGAACTTATTTTTCATGGTTGTTTCTCTGTTAAGTTTTTGTGTTATTATTTTAAATATTGAATGTTCAAGAAAAGGTAACTTGAATTTTGAATGAATAAACAAGAGAACTCTTGACTTGCTCATCACTTAGTACTTAGTACTAACAAATCAGACAGAAAGAAACAGGAGAGCTCTGTAATTTTGCAAAATAGTATTTTAATCTGCCATATCTGACTACAATATGAAAAACAGGATGGAAGAATTTTTCTATCATTTCTCTGACGTTACAGCAGCACACTTCTTAAAGGGCAATAGAATCATCAGACATTTTTAAAATCTAAATTCTTAAAACCATTTCTCCTTACCTTTAAAAGTTATGTAGATAATGTAAAACCCTCCAAGTAAAGATATATTAATATATCTAATATTATTAAAAATACATTGACATCAATGTCAAGCCATTTATCTATTCAGCTATATATGGAATACCTCAGCATAAGAAGGTCTAACACGCCTCGCCTAACTCTAAGCTATTCAAGTTGTAAGCGGAACCACAGGTCCTATTAGCCATTATCAGGAGAGTTTGGGAAAGAGAGATGGGCACTTTAATGAGCTCCTCTATCACACTTTTATCTTAGCAGGTAAAAATAGACCAACACTACTGAGTCCCACTGTATTTTTTTAATAACAATGGTGAGTGTGAAGCCACATTTGAAAGCACTGGCACACCTAATAACATGTAGGTGCTGTATATGAGCCATAGGTGCCTCCTGCTTTTCTTCCAGGAAGCTCACCCACTAGAGTCAATCTTTCAACTTTTATTCTCTTTCAGGTACATTGTGTAAGCAGCTGTACAATTAGGATTTGAAATTTAAATCCGGCTTTTCAAAATATAGTCAATAATATTTCACCATTGCGCACTTTTAACAGTTGTCTATTGCATAATCAGCATGAAGTCTAACAAAACTGTACACTGAAGAAACTCAAAGACATCTGCCTAACTGCTTTATTGAGTGTTTGAGCAATTCTGTGGAAGCTTTGCCTCTATCACCTGTGGTGGAACAGATGCGGCAACTGTGTGAAGCATATATTAGAGTTTTAGAATACTTGCTAGAAAGAAATTCCAAATGCAGAAAAATATATTTTAGCTTAGAAAAAGACCTCAAGGGATATAAATCACCTTCTTCTATTACACAGATATAGGCTGAAAAGAATACACCATGCAAGGCAGATCTAGCTGAATAAGAATGTTATGAGGAAGAGCTCAAATGGATTATAATTTTAAAATTTGTCATCATTTTTCTTAATATTAAAATACTTCAGTTTAAGTACAAAAACTGAAAGTCACACTGAATAGAATAGTGTGTGTGTGTTAAGGGGGTGGTATTAAGCTTTTATTTCCACTCTATTTTAGTGAATCCTCATTAAGAGAAATTTTAAAGGAATTATAGAAAGCATACTTTATAGTGTTTTGAAAATGTAGAAGCCATACCACCTCTCTGTAATACCTCTATATAAGGGATGACAAGGAGAAAAGTAAGGCATGAAAAATATCTAAAATAATAAGATGGGAAGAACTGACACAATAGGACCATTGTATTGCATTCCTGTGAGGAGCTTCAGGCAGACCACTCTCCACCTCTGTTTTTCCCATGCTTCCATGCTTTGTGTCCTCAAGGTTAAGAAAATGAGTTATCTGACTGGTGATTTGGAAGAAGATCTGAGGCTGTTGTCTCTTCTCTCCAAATCAGCTTCTGTGTTTTTCTTTACTTGGATGCTAAGCACTACGGAAAGCTGCAGTTTCTATCCATATGAGACTGGGTAAGTTCCTTTGATCCTCTGGAGTCCTAGACAGCGCCCTGAATCCCATTTAAATAGTTTCCTCAAGATTGGTGTATGCGGCAAAACCAAACAAAATAGAGAGGGAAGTTTTAAAAAGACAAACAGTAATTCACATTTTTATATCTACCTCTCAGTTGTAAACCTAACAACAGTTAAGAAAATACTTTATTTTACAAATACTATACTCCTAGACCTAAAGAAAAATGATTTTTAAAAAAG
This sequence comes from Geosciurus inauris, assembly GCA_004024805.1. Taxonomy (NCBI): domain Eukaryota; kingdom Metazoa; phylum Chordata; class Mammalia; order Rodentia; family Sciuridae; genus Geosciurus; species Geosciurus inauris. The sequence continues at coordinate 82,686 of PVHX01000277.1, forward strand.
AAAGCAATACTTCCAGTTAATCAGCTACATACTTACATTTATGTATTTTTAGAAATGTAGTTCCTCCATATTTCACTCATCACAAATGTGTCAACAACATTGCTCTTATATTTCTAAAGGAAAATGTTTAAAAGACATGAAAAGAAAATCAAAGTACAAGTAGTAACAGTGAGAAGAGAATTTGACGTCTCCTAAACAATCTGGAAAATTAGGAAACATACTTTGGGGAAAAAATTTTTGAGGCTGAAAAAAAAAAGTAGATCCAAATCTCCATCATGTTGGCTTCAGAACAAAATTCATCAACTAGACTTCTAAAGTGCAAAGAGTCAAATCAAGAATTTAAAAATGAGATGCTATCAAACTAAAAAGCTTCTTCTCAGCAAAAGAAACAATCAAGAATATGAAGAGAGAACCTACAGAATGGGAGAAAAATCTTTGTCACCTGCACTTCAGATAGAACATTCATCTCCACAATATATAAAGAATTCAGAAAACTTAACAACAAAACATACAAATAACCCACTCACTAAATGGGCAAAGGAACTGAACAGACACTTCACAGAAGAAGAAATATGACTGGTCAACAAATATATGAAAAATGTTCAATATCACTAGCAAAATTAGAGAAATGCAAATTAAAACTACACTGAGATTTCATCTCATTCCAGTCAGAATGGCAATTATCAAGAATGCAAGTAACATTAAATGTTGGAGAGGATATAGGGGGAAAAAAGATACACTCATACATTGCTGGTAGGACTGCAAATTGGTGCAAACACTTTGGAAAGCAGTATGAAGATTCCTTAGAAAACTTGGAATGGAACCACCATGTGACCCAGTAATCCCACTCCTCAGCATATACCCAAAGGTCTTAAAATTAGCATACTATAGTGATGAGCCACATCAATGTTTATTTTTATTCATTTATTTCCTTTTGGGGGGAGGGGTACTGGGGATTGAACTAAGGGGCACTCAACAATTGAGCCACATCCCCAGCCCTATTTTTGTATTTTATTTAGAGACAGGGTCTCACTGAGTTGCTTAGCACCTCACCATTGCTGAGGCTGGCTTTGAACTCCCCATCCTCATGTCTCAGCCTCCCAAGCCACTGGGATTACAGGTGTGTGCCACTGTGCCCAGCCACATTAATGTTTGTAGCAGCTCAATTCACAATAGCTAATCTATGAAACCAGTCTAGGGGCCCTTCAATAGATGAATAGATAAAGAAAATGTGGCACATATACACAATGGAATATTACTCAGCCATAAAGAAGAATGAAATTATGACATTTGCCAGTAAAGGGCTGGAACTGGATGGAGACTCGTGTTAACTAAAATAAGTCAATCTCAAAATAAAAAAGGCTGAATGTTTTCTCTGATATGCAGATGCTAACTCACAATAGGTATGAATGGGGAATAGTAGAAGTTCGCTGGATTAAACAGGGAAGAATTGAGGGAAGGGAGGAGGGACAGGAATGGGAAAGAGTAGAATGAATCGGACATTACTTTCCTATGTTCATCTATAAATACACGACCAATGAAACTCCACATCATGTACAAGCACAAAATTGGGAAATTACACTCCACGTATGTATGATATGTCAAAATACATTCTACTGTCATGTTTAACTAAAAGGAACAAATAAAAAATATGGGTCTGATCAGTCACTGATTTATTTAGATCATTGTAATGTGAATTCAGAATCTCTGAACTAGTGAAAACAAGTTCCACATAAAAACAAATGACGACTCAAGTAAGGCTGAGACCGCAGATTTGGTGCAAAAACAAGCACAGGGTAAACACAAAACAGACTGGAGAGTCTGACTTTGAGGAATTCTAAAAAGTGGGGACCTCTTTCATGGCACATCCATTTCAAAGTAAGTTGGGCTGCTGGCTAGTAATGGACAGTGCTATTTGGCTCAAGTTTATGAGAACTCCTACACAATAGCTCTAAAGGAACAAAAGAATTCCAAAGCACTACCCTAGTGTTGCCTAGGATCTGAGAGATGTACAATAAATATACATGATCCTTGAAAGTTCACCATGGTCACCATGGTCCTATCTGAGCACTTTAACTTCTATAATTTTTGCTCATTTGTCACATTCTTTTGGATAATAGTTGATAACATTTGATCAATCAAGTATAATATTAAGATACCTGAAGTATTATATAATGAAAATTGTTTACAGACCAAAACCTACAGCAATAGATTTTCTAAATACTCTCACAATAAAAAATGTAATCGTTATCTTATATCTAAATTCACAAAAAAGTAAAAATAAATTTTATTTCCACAATAAACAAAATTGTTATCAATTTTATGGATATTTTTATACTTCATACAGTAAACAAAATTTTATTGTTTGTAAATATACTTGAGGCTTCTAATTCATGCTAAGATGGTGAACTCAAAAATAAGCAAATTGTACATTATTGGGCATGCAATCTTTTAAAGTGAAGAGGGGAAGGACATGGGAACAATGGTGGAACTCTGTTCACAGGGGTGTAAGGGAGGAGGGGGCATGGGGACAATAAAGGTGGTGGAATATGATGGTCATCATAGCCCTAACTTTATGTATGACTGCATATATGTTGTGATTCTATACAACTTACAACTAGAGAATTGATATGTTATCCTCTATCTATGTACAATCAATCAAATTGCACTCTGTTATCATGTAAGCCTAAATAGAACAAATAAATAAATTAAATATGAAAAAAAAAAAAAAGACATAGTGGTAGTGTTTCTAAAGTACAGAAATGAGTTTGCCTGTTGCTTTGTTAAGCTGCCTGTAGAAAACGTCAGGATGTTGTACCCTGATAACACTAATATGTTGCCGTTGCTACCATTAAAGAATAAAATATTCTCATTTATTTGATCTACACTTACTAATTTTCATTTCTCCTATTGTAATAATTTCTTCTCAGAAGCATAAGCAGAATTTTTATTTCCATGTCATCATTGAGAGTTACAAGAAACTCACAACAATACTTTTGTTCTAACCATCAAATATTTAAATATTCCAAAATTTTTAAAACAATAACCCCATATAACTCTGCTGAATAATAGTGTCAAAATAATTAATTTTTATTCCTTATATGCTTCATCTTTTTTGAACATCTTACCACAATATGGTGGAGGGATTATTTAACCAACTTCTGATTTGAGCTCTTGTGTTAAATATTTACATATTATTCCTAAATAAATACTTGAGAGGGCATTACTAGAGCTATATGTTGAGTTATTTTTAATAGAATATGGGGAAATTTTAATTTACTAAAAGCTCAAATGTACCAAAAACACACAGTGGAATCCTACTAAAATATATTTCAATAACGTAGAAGTAGCTCAAATAAACTTCAAGCTTGCTATATTTGTCTCTAAAGATTCACAGAATTAATATTAATGAGCAGTGTGAATGCTTCCAATGTTCAGTCAAATGGCTTTGCAGAAAAATGTCAATTTTCACATTAGAAAAATAAAATTAAGATAAAAAGAAAGTTTCACACTACCTGAATGGTTCTGGAATTAGAAAACTAAAAAGAAAGGAATTCTAGAGGGGACAAAATTTCTGGTTTGTATCAGAGAGGCACAATTTATCACAATAGAAGACAAGTTTCCAAAAGTACCAAAGAGTGAATGACAGTTTCATATTGTTGCATTTTTAAAAAATTGAAATCATTCCAAGTAACTCAACTGTTGTATAAACATGATATATTCACTCCCTGAAGATATTTTATCACTTTTGTGTACCAAGAAGAACTGAAGCATACAGCATGAAATTAAGGTCAGAGTTGGACCTAAAACCAACATATGGTAATAATTGAATAGCATATATAGGATTTTTTTTTCAGTTTTCAGGACAGAAAAATCATTCTTATAGGATTTACTATTTTCTTTTGAAAGGTTTAAAGTTTCAAAGCATATGTAAAACAATATGAGAAATAAATTAATTTCAGTGCAGCATTATTTTAAATAAACACTCTCAAGTTAGGTGAATATGTAACTCATAATTTTGCAGCCACTGTACAGAAAACCTGTTGCTCCAGAACAGTATGATTCACTTAATTAGATGGTGAAATATGTTTTATATATTGTCAATTAGGTAAGCAAAAGTTTGTGGAAGTCTTGTCACAGAAGGGAAATATTTTCACAAATCAGTTTTATTTCAACAAATCTGGTTAGGGAAAAATTTAAAAATTCAAAATATTCCTCAGAATGTGTGATGTTCAACAATATTATATCTTCCCATGTAATTAATTTACACATTTTATACTTGGTATTTTACATCCCTTTTTGGATAATAGGATTTTAAATGATATTTGGAAATGACATTTGTATAACAATATAGAGAATGTTTAGTTTCTGTATTTGGAAATGTTCAAAAAAATATTTTCCCATTTTTGATGTTGAAAATATAATTCTACTTACATATTCAAAAGTAAAACCTATCCAAATTTATATAAATATATTTTTGAGACAAATAAAAGTCATTGAATAGGGGTTGAATGTTCAAATAAATGACAGAATGTTAGAACTTATAAAAATGTTTGGCCAAAGATAAGATACAAATCTATATTCTCTTTATTTTTATCTTATTCAACTCTTTCTCTGCATAAAGAATTTTAAGTAGATTACATTATATAAAACATTTCATTACCTTGATCAAAATATTTAAGGTATAATTCAAACATATCTATACTTCTCACAGAGAAATTTGAAGTACCTTAAATTTATCTCAAATATGTCTATCTCTGTTATTAAGAGAGAAAGTAGAACTGCCTTGAGTATATCTCTGAACTGTTCATTTATGGATGGAATGGCATCATTACAATGAATACCTTCACAGTTCACATTAGCACCATTAGTTTGCCTTCTAACTTTTGGTTTTTCCAAAGTAACAAAACAATTTCCCTGAAGGAGGTAATAAACGGACTGTATCTTAATTCATATATTGAAACAATATTCAGTCAAATGCTGATTAAAGATGTATTTTAATTGATGTGATTAATTTGTTAAATTTTCGTTGATAATTTACCATGACTTATGCATAAGCCTAATCTAGTATATACAAAATTTTTGACATTTATCCAGTCTCCCTTGGGGCTAGATATGGCCTGAATTCAATATTGGCTCATAGTCTATTTAAAATTTCACTTTAAATACTATTATATGTTGTATATGTATTTTATTGCTTAAATGCCTAGCTAGCTGCAATCTTACACTTGCAACACATACTGTCTTCTAAATGTAGTCACAAAACTGGCTCTGGACAGAATTTGAATTTGTGATACTTACACCAGACTCTGGGGCACAACAGTAATTAAGAACACAACATAGGGCCTCAAGGATTTACACTCTTTTATGAATAACACAAACATCAGCTGAAAAGTAACATGAGAGAAAGAGGATATAGTGCTTTGAGACCATAGAGCACAGGCAACTTATCCAGCCATGGTGGATTGCAGTTTTCATGCTGGGTGACATCCAAGGTAAGAATATGTTAGGAGTTGGTCAGATCGATGGAGTGTAAAGGAAAAGAACCTCTTGGCATAGGAAAACAAAGGTCCCTGACATAAAAAACTGCAAAAGCCTTGGAAAAATACATAAAAAACTTGGAGAAATGCATAAAATTCACTGTGTTATGAGATATAAGGGCTGAACATTTAATCAGAGAACTGAAATGTTAAGTGAGTGGTTCACCAGCCATTCAGGTCTCAAGGAATTTTGACTTTATCTTAGGGATAGTCTATGGCAATGGTGTCAAGAATGGGATGTGATAGAGTAATGAATATTGAAGGTGTTTACATAAGAGGATTCTGTGGTTCAGTGAGATTATCCTAATAATACATGAAGATTAGTTAAAGAAACAAGAGAAGAGGCAGAGAGAGGTTAGCAAGTTCTTAACTAATTCAAGAAAGAAGTAAATAAAAAAATAATAATAAATATTTAATAAAGTTAATAATGATCTGAAAAAATGGAAATATTCAGGAAATACTAAGTAGATAAGTTCATCAAAACATGTTGATTATATGTCAGCATAAAAGGGAAGCATGAATACCAGAATACATACAAAGTCTGACTTCAAAAATGTATACAATTCACTAGAAGAGAAGCACAGTAGAGGAGAATTATTGAGAACTGCAAATGAATTGTGGGCTTATGTGAGCCATCTCTAAGCAGAAAGTGTGCCTCTCAGGGAATTCTCAGTGTCATCTCACCTATCTGAGACCCTCCAAAGAGAATTCTGTGATACCATGGAGTTTATTGGTTCAGACAGCCTTAAGTTCAAATGCAACTCCCTGGAGTTGAAAGGAGATACCAAGGTGCCAGGTTCCTGGAGGAGGAAAAATTAGTGTACAAGTAATAATGATCCAAACAGGCCGATTTCCCCACAGCCTTTCGCTTCCTGTTTATCTTTTGTTAAATATATAATTAGAAATTTTAACCTTTTTTTTAGTTCTCCAGGAACAAATAAACCTAAAGTTTAGTTCCTGTACATGAAACTTTTATGAACTTTTCCAGGAATGCATTTTATTTTTATATATTAATTAATTTATAATTCTAATTAGGTATATATGATAGAATGCATTTTGATTCATTATACACAAATATAGCACCACTTTTCATTTCTCTGGTTGTACATGATGTAGCATTGCACTATATGCGCAGTCATAAATGTACCTAGGGAAATAATGTCTATCTCATTCCAACATTTTTCCTGCCCCCATGGCCCCTCCCATTCCCTTTACCTAATCAAATTTCCTCCATTCTTCCCGTGCTGCTCTCCCCCGACTATGAATCAGCATCCACTTATCAGAGAGAACATTTGGCATTTGGACTTTTGGGGATTGGCTTACTTCGCTTAGAATGATGTTCTCTAACAACATCCATTTACCTGCAAATACCATTATTTTATTCTCTTTTAATGCTGAGTAATATTCCATTGTGTATACATACCACAGTTTCTTTATCCATTCATCTATTGAAGGGCATCTAGGATGCTGCCGTAGTTAGCAATTGTGAATTGTGGCGCTATATACATTGAAGTGGCTGTGTTTCTATACTAGGCTGTTTTTAAGTCTTTAGCGTATAGACCAAGGAGTGGGATAGCTAGGTCAAATGATGGTTCCCTTCCAAGTTTTTTAAAGAATCTTCATACTGCTTTCCAGATTGGTTGCACCAATTTGTAGTCCCACCAGCAATGTATGAGTGTGCCTTTTGCCTCACATCCTCGCCAGCACTTATTGTTGCTTGTATTTTGGATAACTGCCATTCTGACTGGTGTGAGATGAAATCTTAGAGTAGTTTTGATTTGCATTTCTCTAATTGCTAGAGATTATGAATATTTTTTATATATTTGTTGATTGTATTTATTCTTCTGAGAAATGTCTGTTTAGCTCTGTAGTCCATTTATTGATTGGGTTGGTTGTTTTGTTTTGTTTTGTTTTTGGTGTTAAGTTTTTTTAGTTCTTTATATATACTGGAGATTAGTGTTCTATCTGATGTGAATGTGGCAAAAATTTTCTCCCGGAATGTAGACTGTCTGGTCACCTCATTGATTATTTCTTTTGCTGAAAAGCAGCTTTTTGTTTAAATCCATCCTTTATTTATTAATTCTTGATTTTATTTCTTGCACTCTTGCACTCTTGGAGTCTTGTTAAGGAAGTCAGGGCCTAATCTGACATGATGAAGGGTTAGGCCTACTTTTTCTTCTATTAAGCACACGGTCTCTGGTCTAATTTATAGGTCCTTGATCCACTTTGAGTTGAGTTTTGTGCATGATGAGTGATAGGGGTTTACTTGAGTTTTGCTGCATATGAATTTCCAGTTTTCCCAGCATTATTTGTTAAAGATGCTATCTTTTCTCCAGTGTATGTTTTTGGCACCTTTGTCTACTATAAGATAAGTGTATTTATGTGGGTTTGTCTCTATGTTTTCTATTGTGTACATTGGTTTACATGTCTGTTTTGGTGCCAGTACCATGTCGTTTTTTTTTACTATAGTTTGTAGTATAGTTTAAGGTCTGGTATTGTGATGTCTCCTGCTTTACTCTTCTTGCTAAGGATTGCTTTGGCTATTCTGGGTCTCTTATTTTTCCAAATAAATTTCATGATTGCTTTTTCTATAAGGAATGATGTTGGGATTTTAATTGGAATCTCATTGAATATGTATAGAGCTTTGGGTAGTATGGCCATTTTGATGATATTAATTCTGCCTATCCAAGAGCATGGGATATCTTTCCATCTTCTAAAATCTTCAGTTTCTTTCTTTAGTGTCCTGTAGTTTTCATTATAGTGGTCTTTCACTTCTTTTCTTAAATTGATTCCCAAGTTTTTGTTTTTTGTTGTTTTTTTTTTTTTTTTGAGGCTATTGTGAATGGGTAGTTTTCCTAATTTCTCTTTCAGAGGATTCACCATTGATGTATAGAAACGCATTTGATTTATGGGTATTGATTTTATATCCTGATACTTTGCTGAATTCATTTATTAATTCTAGAAGAAGTATTCTGTTGAAATATTTCAGATCCTCTAAGTATAGAATCATGTTGATAAATAATGATAGAGTTCTTCTTTTCCTATTCATATCCCTTTAATTTCTTTCATATGCCCAATTGCTCTGGCTAGTGTTTCAAGGACTATGTTGTATAGCAGTGGTGAAAGAGGGTATACCTGTCTTGTTCCCATTTTTAGAGGGAATACTTCCAACTTTTCTCCAATTAGGATGATGGTGGCCTTGAGTTTAGCACAGATTGCTTCTACAAGGTTGAGGTATATTCCTACTACCCCTAGTTTTTCTAGTTTTTTGAACATGAAAGGGTGCTGTATTTTGTCAGATGCTTTCTCTGCATCAATTGATAATATTATATGATTCTTATCTTTAAATATATTGATGTGATGGATTACGTTTATTCATTTCCGTAAGTTGAACCAACATTGTATATCTGAAATGAACCCCACTTGATTATGGTGCACTATTTTTTTAATATGTTTTTGTATGCATTTTGCCAAAAATTTATTGAGAATTTTTGCATCTATATTCATCAGGGATATTGGTCTGAAATTTTCTTTCTTTGATGTGTCTCTGGTTTTGCTCTCAGAGTGATACTAGCCTCATAGAATGAGTTTGGAAGGGTTCCCTTCTATTCTAGTTCATGGAATAATTTGAGGAGTATTGGTATTAATTCTTGTTTTTAGGTCTTGTGGAACTCAGCTGAGAATCTGTCTGGTCCCAGGCTTTTCTTGGTTGGTAGGTTTGTTTTTGTTTTTTGTTTTTGGTACTGGGGATTGAACTCAGGGTACTCTATCACTGAGCCAAATCCCCAGCCACCATGCCCAGCTCATTGGTGGGCTTTTGATGGCATCTTCTTTTTCCTGTTTTGAAATTGATCTGTTGAAGTTGTGTAAGTCCTTCTGGTTCAGTTTGGATAGGTCATATGCCTCTAGAAATTTGTCATTGTCTTTGAGGTTTTCTATTTTACTGGAGTATAAGTTTTCAAAGTAGTTTCTAACTATCTTCTGTATTCAATAATGCCTGTCATGATATTTTCTTTTTCATCACTAATTTTAGTAATTTGCATTTTGTCTCTCATTCTTTTCATTAAAGTGGTTAAGGATTTGTCAATTTTGTTTAGTTTTTCAAAATGAACCAGCTTTTTGTTTTGTCAATCTTTTGAATTATTTATTTTGTTTCAATGTCATTGAGTTTTATCACTGATTTTAATTATTTCTTGTCTTCTACTTCTTTTGGTGTTGGTTTGTTCCTCTTTTTCTAGAGCTTTGAGATATAGTGTCAGGTTGTTTATTTGTTGACTTTTTCTTCTTTTAATGAATGAGCTTATTGCAATGAACTTTCCTTTTTGCACTGCCTTCATAATGTCCCAGAGATTTTGATATATTGTATCAGAGTTCTCATTTACCTCTAAGAATTTTTTATCTCCTCCCTGATGTCTTCTGTTATTCATGCTTCATTCATAGTGTATTATTTAGTCTCCAGGTGTTTGATGTATGATTCCCTTAAGCAGTATAATATGTCCTAGTATTCTAGTTCAATAATATTTACTTTAGGAAAATCTAGTTTGGTTATTAAATACAAGATTATTCTTGTCTAGGCTCAAACAATATGTTTAATATTTGATGAATTCATACGTTAAAACACTAAGAACTTCTGATTTTTAGATATTTTTATATGTATCTATAAATCAGAATGTTATTGAAGATAAGATATAGGAAACTGTCATCTGAACTAAGATCTTTGATCCTTGTGAATAGATGGGATTTCCAATGGCATTGTGGTTAATCATCATGAAAACATATGAGTGAGAATTCTACCAAAAATGTACAAAGTCAAGTTCATACAAAGTTTACTGCTTATAATACACCCACTTAAGAGACTAGTATACCATACTTGTGTGTTTATCAGAGCAACATTTTATGGCCACATGTTTCTGTAAAATGTATAACTTACATCAATGTGAATTACAATGCTCCTTTTCTACTAGTCAAAGGTTTGAAGAAAAAAGCAACCATGAGTATGTTTTTCTTTTCCTACAGCTACATTTAAAATTGCATATAGTGAGCTTGACCATTCAATTTTACACCCAGTTATTGTTTATTATTCAAATACCTTATCACTAAAATATAAACCAAAATGGATGAAAGGCTTCAGTCTAAGACCTAGGACTATGAAACCATCAGAAGAAACAGGGTGCTGGAATAGATAAGGACATTTCTTTTGTTTTTCTTTTACAAGAACCTGAAAGCACAGGAAATAAAAACAAGGTAGATAAATGGGATTATATCAAACTAAAAAGCTGCACAGCAAAGTAAACAATCACCAGGGTAAAAGCAGAACTTACAGCATGGGATAAAATATTGCAAACTGTCCACCTGACAGTGGTATGATAACCAGAATGTGTAAGTACTCTAAAAATTCTAGAAAATAAAATATGATTCTATTAAAAAGACATAGACTTAAATAGACATTTCTCAAAACAAATATACAAATGGCCAGTGAATATATTTCAAAATGCTCAACATCACTAATTATCAAGGAAATGCAACTCAAAACCATAAATAGATATCAGTAATAATGGCTATTACCAAAAACACTAAAGAAAACAAGTTTTGATGACAGTATGGTAAATATGTATGCATATATATATGTATATATGTAATATAAATACATGTAAAACCTGCTTTAAAATATTATATAATGTATGCATGTATTGAAACATCTCATGATACCCCCATTAATACCTACAATTTTTACATTCTTATGCATCAGTTAAGATTTAATTTAAATCTTTAAAATGTGGTAAGAAATAAGTGCTATAGTGCTCCAAAAGAAGTAGGTATATGAAAACTTAATAATGCTTATTAACTTTTTATCAAAATTGAGCAAAGGACACTGTTACTAAATCAAACAACTTTTGCCTTTATGTCTAGGTATTTATGGGATGAAAAGTGTCTATGATGATATTAAATCTGATACATATATGATTACTTTCTTTGTACCTTTTTGTTCAAGTGATATCATATCTTTACAGATTTAACATAGTTATAGCTTTCTGTCATGCACTTAGTGGACTGTGTTCTGACTTTACTCTTTCGGCCCTGTATAAGGGATGTCAATTTTGTTGTGTACTAGAGGATCTAGTAAAAATTTTACACAGAAAAATTACTTCTGGGATTTGTGTAGGGCAGATGAAAATTCTCAGCACAAAAAAGAATTTTAAGAATACAGTGTATAGGTACACAGGGATGAATATGTGAAATCCAGTGTTTTTTTGCATTGAAACTAATATCTGCTAAGAATTAGGTTAATCACTAAATAATCAAATTGCTAGGGAATTATTTATTCATTCAATAAATATGCATTGAACATACACACAAAAAAATTCTTTCATATTTGTATTCTCTTAGAGAAATGTTTATCTGGCTTGACCAAGTCAATATGAATTTGAAAGCTATGATAATTAGAGTGCATGCTTATAAAATTTATAATAATTTTGGGAAATTTATTGGAGAATTTTAGCATTTATTCTTTGCTCTTTAATTATACGATTTGTATATGTCAGAACAATGAAGGAAAATGATCATGCCATGTATTTTTAGTGTGAAAATTAAAATAATTAAACAAAAATCCTTTAGATAATTTTTTCTTCTGTATAGTTCCATCATTCAGAAAACTTATTTTCATTCTAATTATATAGTCCACACATTTAGCTTTTAAGTACAAGAAAACAAATGAATATCATCAGTTCAAAACCCAATCTCACATGCAATATTTTGGCCTGAAAATGTACCCTGATTGAAAGAGTAAGCTTTCTCTTTGTATTATTAGAAATGAACCTTCATATTTAGAATGATTGAAACCAATAATGTCAAGGATTTCTCATTCACCTTCAAAATTACCTTAAGAAAATAAGTAATTTATTTAAAATTGTTTTTGAAGAATGGCCTTATAAAGCATGTCATCTTAGAGGCAGATCTTGCAATTTCAGAACATAAGATTATTAATAGCACATCAAAGCAGTGTTCACCCACCTTTCAGGAAAAAAAGGCATTTTGGCATTTTGGAAATGATAAATGGTCATTACTTTAAATATCATTTCCTGGTCACTTGAGGTTAATTATCCAAAAAGGACTAAAGCTAATAAATTTTGTTACATTAAACATCATCACTGAATAACCTGATATTAAGATATCACTAAGCATACTCTTTATATTCTCCTCTGCACAAAGAAACAACTTTTTTTTTTTTTTTTTTGGCACCAGGGATTGAACTCAGGGGTACTGGACCACTGAGCCACATCCCCAGCCCTATTTTGTGTTTTATGTAGACACAGGGTCTCATCGAGTTGCTTAGCACCTCGCCATTGCTCAGGCTGGCTTTGACTCACGATTCTCCTGTTTCAGCCTCCCAAAGTGCTGGGATTACAGGAATGAGCCACTGTGCCTGGCTAAGAAACAACTTTTTGATATCTGAATCTTTATGACTATAATACGGAGCTATGAACTGAATGACTGTACTTTCTCTAACCAAGTTCAAATTTCCTCTCATCTGTCATTATTTTTCTTAAAATCCAGTTCACATAAAATTGCATTGCATTGAACTATTTAATATTAGTTTGACTATTCTTGAATTTATAATTTACAATGACTTCACTGTGTAGTATTTTGTAATACAAGATGTTTAATGAAGTATCAAAATATTTTTGACATTCTATTCTTAAGGCTTAGTCTTATTAAGTGGCTTCAAGAACACTTTTGCATGATATTTCATATAACAAGGAATAGGAATGACATTTCTTATGAAATCTGACTGCTTTTACTATTTCTAAGAGAGTTAACACTGAAAAGCCCTTGAAAATCAACATGTTTCCTGGAGATACAGTTTTCAAATTCAGATTTTATCAGTGGCCTTCTCTGATTTTTTTATCACTTCATTGTGATTTTCTCTTTTCTTTTATGGATATGTATTATAATTCAGAGCAATTCAGTTATGCTGATAGCTGAAATTGCCATGTGTACAATGATGTAACAAATAATGCCTATTACTGACTCCAAAATTCAACAATTATCCTCAAACATGCCTTGCTTAATGTCTAATTTAGGAGAGCTAAACTGCAAAAATTCTAAGAATTATCTTAAAGCAATTCTCTCCTTTTTTATCATTCAAATGCTACAGCTTATGTCCTATTATTTTTCATTGTGAGTGTTTCTCTAATTTAGCCTCTCTTTTTTGTTCTGACTTCTGTAATCCAGTCTAGGTCTTCATTACTTGCTTTGACATGTATAAATGCCTCCAAATAATTCTGTCTCCTTCCAGTTCCTTCCTCATTACATTAACCTATAAAAGTCTTAGAAAGGTATATTTCTAAAATATGTATTTGATTATTTTTTTCTCATGGTAATTAAGAAATAAAATGAAAGTTCAATGGCTTTCTAATATTGACAGTATACACTTCAAATTCTTTAACATATCATATATTGTCTTTTATATTTATGCCCAAAGCTAATGCTCCATACTGATACCTTCTTCATCAATTCTTTTCACTTTAATTTCCAGAAAATTCAGGCTATGTGGTCTATTTAGGTCTCATATCTCCATGTAGTTGATTAAATGTTGCTTCTACACCGTATATATTTTATCAAAGAACATATTTATCTCTAAAAGGATGACTCTAAGCCAGGCGTGGTGGAGCATGCCTGTAATCCCAGCACTTAGGGAGGCTGAGATAGGAGAATTGCAAGTTCAAAGCCAGCCTCAGCAAGGGCGAGGCACTAAGCAACTCAGTGAGACCCTGTCTCTATATAAACACAAAATAGGGCTGGGGATGTGGCTCAGTGATCCAGTACTCCTGAGTTCAATCCCTGGTACCAAAAAATAAAAAAATAAAATAAATAAAATAAAAGGATGACTCTACACAACCTCTCAAGCTATGCTTTTCCTTTGTAAAGCCCTTTCTTTTTTTCATACACAGAACTAATTCTAAGGACTCATCACATAAGTGATGTATACATTATGTATACATTATGTACACAAATGTATACATTACATTTTGTATTTGGTATACCAGGGTTCATATATTATTTATATTCATAGTCCATTTTATAACAGAAAGAAGTTTATGTAGCTCATGGTTCTGGAAGTCCAAGACCAGACATCTGCACCTGGCAAGGGCCCTTGCTGTGTGTGCCCTAATATGCTGGAGAGGTGACGGGGCCAACAGGCACATGGGAAGAGTACCCTGGCTTTATAGCAACCTCCTTTCACAGGAACCAGTCCAGTTCCTAGAGTGGTAACCCTGTCCCAGAAGACAGACATTAATCCCTCCAAAGTTCTAGTCACCTTTTAAAGGCACCATCTTCCAACCCCACCACAATGACAATCAAATTTCAACAAGATATTTAGAGAGGAAAAGCTATAGCAATAATCTGGCACAATAATCACCAAAGCTACACATTTGTTAAATAAAATGATTTTTAAATATCTTTTTTTTAATTTCATGAGGAGCATCTTGACATTGAAGGGCAGCTCTTCTTTATATTTTATTGAAACACATTCTAAAAAAATAGAACAAATCTTAATATTAATGAAATTTATTATTCATCTAACTA
Organism: Geosciurus inauris; assembly: GCA_004024805.1. Classification (NCBI taxonomy): domain Eukaryota; kingdom Metazoa; phylum Chordata; class Mammalia; order Rodentia; family Sciuridae; genus Geosciurus; species Geosciurus inauris. Next base: position 97,814 of record PVHX01000277.1, read on the forward strand.
ATAATATCATACCTACTACTTACTCCCCCCATAATTTTTAAAAAAACAAATATTTAGAAAGAGATGTATTAATGTGTTACAGTATTTTGGTATATTTAAAAATCACTTTAATGTCTTTCTTTTGCGACTGGATTAATTCTCTTCTTTTATGAGAGTTCCTGTTGGTCCCTTCACCTCTCAATCATATTATGCCACAGCCCAGGGCCCTTGCCAGGTGCATGTGTCTCATCTTGGACTTCTAGCCTCCAGAACCAAGAGCTATGTAAAGTTCTTTCTTTTGTAAAACACCCAGTCTTGGGTATTCAGTCATAACAACATAATACATTCTAAGACATCCAAGATAGTGATAAACTACAAATAAGGGAAAGCAGGCAAGAGTCCCCATCTGTAGAAATTTAGGTTGAGCTTGCCTCTAGTTAGCACCCAAGATGCACGACATAATTTACTGTGCTGTCTTTCCTTGGAAGTCATGTATTTTTCATATAGCTTAAGACTTTTGGCCTTCACCACTCTGATAATGCACCTTAATTTAGTTTAAAGGAAATGCTGTCATTTTCATTAGCAAAACCATCTCATCTCTTCCTCTTGGTTGTAAACATGTGAAGAAAAGCCAATTTAAAAGAGTTTAAAACATGGATTTTTAAAGCAGTAGACAAGGGGGAAAAAACATCATTCCAATGTTAGTTAACACTGTATTACAAAATATCTATTTTTTTTGGTACCAGGTATTGAACTCAGGGGCACTTGACCACTGAGCCACATCCCCAGCCCTATTTGTTTGTATTTTATTTAGATACAAGGTTTCACTGAGTTGCATAGCTCCTTGCCATTGTTGAGGCTGGCTTTGAACTTGCCATCCTCCTTTCTCAGCCTCCGGAGCCTCTGGGATTACAGGTATGTGCCACCACACCCAGCACAAAAGTATCTTCTTAAGACTTGAATAATACTAAATGTTTAGCAAAATAATCCAGCATTTATTATGTAAAGTTATATTGAATAGATTTCATTATAATTGAAAAATAAGATAGTTTAAAGTACTTTTGTCACTTCAAAACTGTAGACGATTCTCACTTTTTTAAGAATTATTGGAGGTATTTCAAAGGGTAGTATATATTTAATAAACTAATAATTATCTGAGAAGTATGAACTATAACTTACAATTACTGGAAATATTTTAGCTCTTTACTTGTTCTTAAATTGTAATATGTATTGTAAATTATTTCTTATTACCCTTTGAGTATACCGTTTTGAAAGATGGTTCAATTCCAAATTTATGTTAATAGAAGTTCATTATATAAGGAACTCTTCCTATTGTCTCATTACTATTTTATATCAATGGCAAGATAATGCATGGATATTTAATATAAATTTGGTAAACTGCATAAATATGGAGGAAAAGGATGATTGAATAGAGGCAAATTCTAGAGAATTCCTCTTTTCTGATAGTGATCTTCAGAACAATTGATCTCTTTCAATTTAGTGTTAAAACATTATCATACTACTTTCTTTGTGTAACATGTTCTATTTTTATGTTTAAAAGTAAGCATTTTCTATAGCAAGTTAGAGCACAGAGAGGGATGGAAGAAAAAAATCTATCTTCACCTCACTTTTCCACATCTGCTCCGTTAAGGCAACGAATATAAGTTTGGTGTGTATTTACCCATAACTATAACCTATGCTTACATATAGTGTATGTACATTATCTATCTCAAGTTCTTATTTAATGTTTAATGAAGCATGGCACAAAGGCATTCAAAATAAATATACATCTCAATGAATTATCATAAGCAAATGACCATCACTCCACCAAGAAATAATATATTCAACCATAAAAAATGAAATTCTGTCATCTGTGAAAACATGGATGGAACTGGAGGTCATTAGGTTAAGTGAAATAAGTCTCAGAAAGACAAGTACTACTTGAGCTCACTCATAAGTAGAATCTAAAATATTTGATCTCATCTCATTGAAGTTGAGATAGAATGGCAGTTACCAGAGGCTGGGGAGAAAAGTGATGAGGGGATATAATTCAATGTACATTGAGTTACTATTAGAAGCCAGTAATTCTGGATGCTATTGCACTGTGTAGGGTGACTAGAGGTAACAATCATGTACTATATATTTCAGGAAGCTAAAGGATAGCAATTTGAATGTTTCATCGTAAAGAAATGATTTGAGGAAACAGATATGCTTAAACAGACCTAAGCATTACACAATGTATGCATGTTTAAAATACCACGTGTTACCCCATACATATGTACAATTTTTATGCTTTTATATATCAGCTAAAAAATTAGCTTAAAGAAAAGTTAGCATATAAGTGGCAGCCCTTAAATGTGTTCCTGAACTGTTTTTAGAGTTTTTTTTTTTTGTTTTTTTTTTAAGGAAAAAGAATAGTAACTGTCCCAGAAGCTGCCCTCTGCTCTTATCTCTGGCCACCTTCCAAAGTGGTTAATTTCTCATTTTTATGTCTGTATTTTAGCATTCTATGTTATTTTAGAAACTTATCATGCAATATTTACAAAATAAGTAGTTTTGTGTCTACTGCTAAATGTGTTTGTGACATGCAGTTTTTCATGTAGTAGCATTATTTAACTTATTTTAACTGTTGTTTGATGTTCCACTGTGAACTGCCACAACTTATTTATCATTATAATATTATTGGGTGTTTGAAATGTTGAATGTTTCTAGTTTTGCACACACCATCAGTTGAACTGTGTTTCCCCTAATTCATATATTATCATCCTAACCCCAGCACTTCAGAATGTGACCTTATTTGGAGAAAGGACCTTTACAGAGGTAATGAACTTGAAATGGGTCATCTAAGTGGATGCTAAGGATGCTACTCTAGTATCACAGTCTTTGTGGAAAATGGAAATTTGGAAACAGACATGGAAGGATGAAGACAGTGAGGGCTGATGTTTCTATAAACAGAAGAATGTAAAAGATTTCCAGGAAACCACCAGAACCTAGTTAAGAGGCTGTGGGAAAGGTCCTTGTTCACATCTCTGAGAAGAAAGCCATACTTTAATCCCTTCATCTTGGACGTCCAGACTCCAGAACTGTGATACCATAAATTTCTGTTTAAGATGTTCAGATTCTGGTACTTGTTATGGAAGCCCTAGCAAATTTATACTGGACTATAAAGTATAATGTAGAGGTGAACATAATTGTTTTTCTTCTTCTATACATAAATATGGATTTATATTCATTGTATAAATACAAGTAGAAATAATCTATAATAGGAATTCCCATTTCTTCATACTTTTTTTTTGTATCAGAGATTGAAACCAGGAGCACTTCCACACTGAGACACATCCCTAGTTCCTTTTATTCTTTATTATTATTTTTTTATTTTGAGATAGAGTTCCGCTAAGTTGGTGAGGGCCTCACTAAGTTGCTGAGGCTGGCTTTGTGATCCTTCTGCCTCAGCCTCCCAAGCCACTGGGATTACGGGTGTGTACCACCATGTGTGGTACTGTTGACATTTTTAATATTGTTATTTTGATAGGTATTTATGGCATATTATGATTTTAAGAAACTTTCCCATAGTTACAAATGTACTTTTCCATATTTTTATTGGACATTTCAGTAGATTCCTTCATGAAGTATCTTTTCATATCTATTATTCACTTTTTATTGTTTTGTTACTTTGTGGGAATTCTTTAAATTTTCAAGAAATTAGGTAATTGTTGTATACCTTCTCTGTTCTTGCATTTTATCATCTTACTAGTTTATTTTAAAGAATATATTTATTTTAATGTAATCTAATTTATGGAAATTATCTTCTTGACTTAAAAACAGAACATTCTGAGAAAGTAAGATAACCCTATGTCAAAATCATTAAGATATTCTCTAGTAACTTCAAAAATATTTATTTATTTATTTTCTGCATCAATCTGGTATTTTTTGTATGGTATATAATAGTGGTCAGATTTCATCAGTTTGCATATGTATATTTAACTGTCACACATGGTGTAATATTGATCTGTGGTGACATCTGTTTCAAATACAATGTCTATGTATGCATGGCTGTTTTGGGATTAATTAGTTTCAATTTTCTGTGTGTATTCTTGTATTGTAAAAAGCTGCCTTCATTACTGTAGCTTATAAAGTATTCATAGTAACTTTTGGTATCTAATGATGCAAGTCTCAAAAATATTTCTTCCTTCTTTAAATGTGCCAACGCTAAAGTTTTAAAAATACCTTGCCAATTTAGATACACACACACACACACATACACCCTGTGGAGATTTTGTTTACTACTAAAATGAATCCACAGTTCACCTTGATGAAAACTGACAGATTTATAATATTGAGTCTTCTAATTCATGAGCAAGGATCTGCCCATATTTATTTAGGCTTTTAAAATATTTCTTTGAAAACTGGCTCAGAGTTTCTGTGTAGAGTAGTGGGAATTTTGTGGTACCTGTATTTATTAAAATTTATCTATGTACATGAAAACATATGAAGAATTTTATATTTAATGCAAATTCAGAAAACATACTGAAAAAACACTTTTTTGCCTTTAACAATTTAGCTGTACATGAAAATTTTTTTACATAAAAATTATGTCATTTACTAATTTTGAGTTTTTTCTCTGAAAATTTTAATATTTTAATTTGTTTATCTTGCCTCATTGCACTGATTGGAATCTGTAGTTTGATGAACAGTGAACAATGGATATACTTGTCTCTGAGTATCTCCCCTTAAGCAAAATATTTGCTATTGACATTTTCCAGACATCCTTAATCAGGTGAAGTACTTTCTCTGATTCCTATATAGTTAGTAGCTTCAATTATGATAAGTAGTGAAATGTATTAGATTTTTCCTGTATCTCTTAACAGCCATTTGAAATATTTAATCTTCATCTTGATTTTGTTACTTCACTTTGATTTATTTTTTAAATTTTGCAGCAAACATTTTTTCCTGGAAAAATCCTATTGGATTAGGATATGTTATTCTTGTGTGAGTGAGTGAGTGTGTGTGTGTGTGTGTGTGTGTGTGCATTGCCGGATTTGGTTTAAAAATATTTTGTTTAAAATTTTTGGATTTATATTCAAGACTCAGCTTGGCCTTTACTCTCTACCCATGTCCCCTTATTTGATGTTCCTTTCAGATCTTTGTTTTGTTTTATTTTGTCAGGGTTATTACAGTGGTCCCAAACATGGATGTGGGCACTGTTTTCTCATATTCTATTCTATGAAAGAGATTTTGTGTTTGGCATTACTTATTCCTTACATGTTTGAAATGGGTCACTGAGGACAGTATATAGACCTGAATTTCCTTGAGGGAAGGTTTTTCATAATGCATTCAATTTCAATAATATATCCATTTTTCCACTTACTTTGCACTATTCAGATTTTCTGTTTTTTCCCTTTGTGCTTATATAGACATGTCCATTTCACCTAAAATTTCAAATTTGCTGATATGAATTTATGCATATTATCCCTTTATGATCAATTTCATTTCTACAGATACCTCTTTTCATCCCATTATCAATTTTTTTTGCTTCTCTCTCATTGATTTTCCTTGTTCAAGTAGTTACATACATTTTTAAATAAATAAATATTTAATTTTTTTCTGTATTATTTTGTTTCATATTATTAAATTCTTATAATTTTCCATGTTTTTGAATTTGTTTATCAACTTTTTGAGACAAAGGTTAACTGAATTTTAGCTTTTTCTATTCTCTGATTTTATTCCTTAGAAATCTGTTAAGACTCCTTTTGAGTGCCAGTCATTTCATTTAAATGTATAATGTGCCAGTGAAAAGACTAGGTATTTGAGGGAGACCAACAGAGTAGAGAAAAGGCTTCAAGAGCAAAGGAGGAGGGAAAGGCACTGGAAGTCCTGGGGTAGAAAGTCTACAAGATCATACTATGTCCATGCATGGATATCACAGTGGATCTCACTTTTATATATAAATATAATGTACTAATAAAAATAATGAATAACAATGATAATAATGATCTGTATGGTAGAGCAAGTGGATGGGGTGAAGAGAAGAGGGGAGGGAAAGGAAAGGCACTGAGGAATGAGATTGATCAAATTATGTTACATACATGTGCAAATAACAAAAAAATAAACACAACTATTGTGTATAATGAACCTAAAACACATCATAATGGATTTAAAAAATAGGTATTCTATAGATTTAGAATATAATCATAAACATTATTAGGTCAAGTTTGATATTCAAGATGCCTGACTCTGTAGTATCTTGATTTTGATATTATTTTGCTACTTCTACCTTGCTATATAATATATGCTAGAATCTTCCACTCTGAGAGCAAATTCATCAATATTTTCCTTTTGAATAATCAATGTTTGGTATGGATATCCAGGCTAACATATTAGTTGCACAAAATTGTTGTATTTTACTTTATTAGTACATCAAACACTTCATAACATTTATTTTATCAGTACTAATTATTTTTGTATCAAAATCTATACTTTTTGATATCACTATCTTTACAATTTTCTTTTGATAGCTTTTGTGTGGTATATATCTATCCTTTTACTTATAATACCAAAAAGGATACAGGTAGGTTTTTGTTTCTATCTCACTGAATTATTTTTGTCTTTTAACTAAAGATCTTACTTCATTTATATGTACTATAATCAAAACTATTTTGAAGGTTGAATTGATGTGATTACTATTAACACTCCTTTTTGTCCTATATGGCTTACATTCTTTTCTTTCTTTCTCTTGCTCTTCCTTTTAAAATTATTATATTTTTATCTATTATTCAGAGAGCTATGCACTCTTTTATTATTATTTGCTACCCTAGTAATTACAAAATCTAGACTGGACTCAAAAAGTCAATCTTTTGCAACACATCTAACATTCTTTTTTATCTATTTCCTCATTTTTTATTGGTGCATTATAGTTGTACATATTGATGGGATCTATTGTTACATATTCATACATACACACAATATAAAAATATAATTTGGCCAATTTTTAATCCCTAGCATTTCCCTCCCCACTCTGTGCTTCTCTTCGTCTCTTTCCTCTATTGATTTCCCTTTGAATTTTAGGAAATCCTCCCCCCAACTTTGTTTTCCGTTTTCCTCTCTAGCTTCTGCATATGAGAGAAAACATAGGACCCTTAACTTTCTGAGTTTGACTTATTTCACTTAGGTCTCTAGTTCTAGCTTCTTATTATTAAATGATACAAATGGATTATAAAATGTATTTAAATATATCACCCTCCTGACTTATAAATCATTGCTGTAGAGTTCACTAATTTATTTACATATATATACAAACTCTTGCTAGGTGCGGTGGCACAAGCCTATGATCCCAGCAGCTCAGAAGGCTGAGGCAGGAAGATCACAAGTTCAAAGCCAGCCTCAGCAACAGCGAGGTACCAAGCAGTTCTGTGAGATCTTGTCTCTAAATGAAATACAAAAAAGGGCTGGAGATGTGGCTCAGTGGTTGAGTGCCCCTGAGTTCAATCCCCAGTACCCACCCCCAAAAATTCTTAAGCAATAATAATAATAAATCTAAACAGTCAATATTCATTTATACTTAATAGAATATTTATTATTTTTATTGCTTTTCAGTGGTATTAGCATTTCCAAGCTACTATGTGGTATCATGCTTCTTTTTAAAAACTATTATATGCATTGCCTGTATCTCTCAGTAATAAGTTTCCCTCATCTTGTCCACCTTAAATACCTATTTTTCCATTGCTTTTGAACAATATTTCATTCGATACAGAGTCCAATAATGGAAGTTTTCCCTGCCACAATTATAAAGCTTACACTTCATTTTTCAATTTGGATGTCTGCTAACAATCGAACTGCTATTCTTTAAAAGGAGGTAGGCTCCTTTGCATATTTGTCTTCAGTAGGTTGCATTTTCATTTAATGTGCCTAAGTAGCTATATAACATATCATGCAGAACTACCATAACATCCTAGTGGCATGCAATGGTAAGTGTGTACTCTCCATGAGAAGTTTGCATGTAGTCTGGGCAGTTGAATTCAGTATGTACTCTCAATGGATCAGAAGCTATCTTCAGGTTATTTTCCTCATGACAATGAGAAGATTATATAATGTCCTTCTTTATCTCTTATAATACTTTTTTACTTAAGGTAGTTTTTGATATTAATATACCATATCTGCTCTTTTTTAATAATAAATATATTCATTATGTATATAGAATATCTTTTTCCATTCTTTCATTTTCAACTTATTTATGGGCTTAGATCTAAAGTGAAGCTCTTGCAGATTGAAAATCCATGTCTTTTAAGTGGAGAGCTTAATCCATTTACAATTAAAGTAATTCATGAAAAAAATAATGATAAAAAGAATTTATTTTTGCCATTCTGCTATTTGTTTCATTTTATTTCACAGATCGTTCATCCTTTTTCTCCATTACTGAATTTCTTTGTGTTCAGTTGATTATTTTGGGGGAGAAGATAAGGACACATTTTGATTCTCTTCTCTTTCCTTTTGTATAATTCTATAAATGTTTTCACTTTGACTGGCCACAAGGTGATAAATGTTTGGTTAAACATTATTCTTTGTGTGAAAGGGTAAATTGGATAGGATTAATATTTGAACTGGTACACAGAGTAAAGTAGATTATTCTCCCTAATGTTTGTGAACCTCACTCAGTCAACTGAAGGGCTGAATAACACAAAACCCAACTTTATCCCAAGTAAAACTGAATCACTTGCTTGGCTTCCTTCAAGCAGGTTTTTTTCTTTTTTTCTTTTTTCCCTTGCTTTTGGACTCAAACTGAAACAAGCTTTTCTTGAATTTTGAGTCTAACGCCGTCAAACTCTGGTTCTAATTGCAATCTTGGTGTTCTGAGCCTCAAGCCTGAGGACTTCAGATCTTGAGATTTTTCAGCATCCATAATCACTGGAACCATCTCTCCATATAGTTCCCTCTTTGGAGGAAGTGCTCATTCATTTTTCCTCTGTGATGTTATATTAAGAGTGGATCCAGTCATCCTTTTATCTTTAGATAACATTATAATCTGAATATAGTTTATTGCAGTAAGTGATATTTGGATCTTATAATTATGTAAGTTCAGATTATCAAAAGGATTCACATAAGACAATCGGAAAAGAAAAAAACACAGGAAATTGTTGGGGGCTTAAGCAATCTGTAGATGTATTTCCTCTGGGTCCTTTCTCAGCCTCATAGTATAAATTCCATATCAGGTTATGAACTATTAATATGTGTGTGAAGAATCTTCATGTCTGAAACAAACTCAGGTGAAGTTTTCATATGGGTCTTTTATGCCCTACTGGTCACCTAGTCTTAAAATAAGGCTGTGGAACCAGTTAAACCCATTAAGTAATTAGTTAGACAATCATTACTTTAGTAATGTAAATGAGTGTCCCTGAGTGACACCCTGTCTTAAAATTTGAATAGCATTTTATAAATCTATAGCTAGCTCCAATCCATTTTTACCTTGGTTAAGAGTCACATAATCATGGAATAAGCATAAAATTCTTATATAGGACCTAAAAAGAGAACTTGCTAATTAAGTACTCTATCTCATATCTAGAAAATTTATTTCAGGATAATAGAGTGATACGTTAAAATATTGAAATCATGTTATATAAACTGGAAAAAGAAAATATATCTTACAGAAAAAATAAAGAGACAACAAGTGGGAAATACACAAGAGAAATGGAAAAAACAAATACTTGCATTATATTCTCATTAGATCTCATGAATATTCTAAGAGCAGAAATTTACAACTTCCTGACCATCTCTACCTGTCAAATTGTTCCTGGTTAAAAATACATTGAACAACAGTAGCCAAGAAAATAAGCAAGACTGTCTGATTCAGTTACAACTGGCTCGTTTCTTCACTTTTTAGAAATCATGTCTAATTTCTTCAAGTAGTTGTAATTCAGATCACAATATTTAGTTTAGTTCAGAAAGTTTGGCAAATTGCAGCTGTTGTATATTTGAAATAGTTGAAATCTGTTCATTTTGCCAAAATGTTACTATTAGTTTACTTTAACTTATTAAGTTTTAATTCATTTTACAATAGGATACATATATGCAAGTATAAAGGAAATTTATAGGAATTCTGATGAGTGTTCTATCATTTATTCAATCTAAGGAGACAGACTTCTTAGCAGGTGAAATAAACAGGTTTATTAGCAATTTCTACTCCCTAATAGGTCTGTCATCAAATAAAATATATAACGTTTTAGAATTCCTCAATAGTCATCATTTACAGTTCACAGACTCTCATAAGAAAGTTTCCAGACCTTGATACTATCTTCAAAAATAAAAAATAACAATGCTAAGTAAATTTTGCAAAATTATACTTTAATTTAGGAAATAAAATAACAGAATTGAAATAGCATCATGAATGCATATGACTTTTACCAGAAGTGAAAGAATTTTATTTAACTTCTATGTTTCAAATTAGTCAAATGAATCATTTACTTCTTTCAGGAAATCAATGGTGCAGAATTTTCCTATGGATTGTGGTACTGAAAATAATTTTCTTGAAGAGTTATGTGATGTCATCTTTTCTAATAAAACTTTTTATTCCATTTCACAATACATTGACAGACCTCTAAAGTAATAATGTAAATTAGCAAAACACTCAAAAGAGGACATTCATTAGGAACAGAATTAAATTTATATGTAAAGGAAACCATTAAGTGACTTACATTTTACCATACATCTTGAAGTATTCATTAGAATCCATTTTCTTACCTTTAATATTTGTTCCACCTCATAGACTCAATCTTTTTGAAAATTACCATTTTGAATACTTTTTCATAATCTGTATTTTATTAAATGTTAATGTAATTGCCAAAGGAAATGAACTAAAACAAATTGTTCAGAGAAAAGAAGACACATTTGAGGTTTTGTGGATACATTTCATTAAATTTTGAAGAAAGATGAAAACGTGCACATTTCTATGTTATCACAGAATTGGAAAATATAGATATGCACATCTTCTCTTGCTAAAGGTCTTATTATGTGTGGGCATTCCTATCTAGAAATTACAATTATAGAATGAAATAAATTCATAAAGAACTCATATCTCTTCCACACAGATTGTAAGGGGCAGGGTTGGGGGCAAATAAAGAGTATGTACACACACTCAAACATATAGCAAGGATCATAGCAACTTATGATTACTTATTTTCTACTTAAGACTAGAAGAGCAATTACCATATTTTTAAAAATTCAACACTAATATTTAAATAGTTAGGAATGATACCCCTGTATAGGATATTCTCTTTGTTTTCATGCACTGACACCAAAACTATGACTAGAGTATGCAACATTAATCTCTCTGGAAAGGTAATTCTCACTATAGATTTAACAATGTAATATATGTCACACATGTATTCTGGGCTTTCCAATGTAAATAATATGGATAAAATATTTTCAAGGAGGAAAGGGATGAATGAACAAGTTCAAGTAGATGTATAAAAATTATCTTTAAATAGTCATCTAGCTAAATATGATACCTACTACCCATGTGTTCAATAAAATAAGATAGAAATATGCATTTCAATTAAATACAAATCTCTAGAACGTTTTAACACCTAAAACACTGAATAAAAGAGTCATATTAGTGCCTAAGCATATTTGTCCTCTTACAATCACAGAGGAAATCTTTCAAATTTTCATCATTTAAGATAATGTTAGCTGTTAGTTTTCCATAAATGCCCTTCAGCAGGTTGGTGAAGTTCTCTTTTACTCCTAGTTTTTGATGAGTGTTTTTTTGTTGTTGTTGTTATGAAAGAGTGTTAGATTTCATCAAATACTTTTTCTGCAGTAATTCAGGTCATCCACTTTCCCTCTTAATTATATTTAGGTGATATATTTCACTGAATTGTCTCTGTGCCTGTCACAATGGTACATGCCTGTAGGCCCAGCAGCTCAGGAGGCTGAGGCAAGAGTATTTCAAGTTCAAATCCAGCCTCAGAAATTTAGTAAGGACCTAAGTAACTCACTGAGACCCTGTCTCAAAATTTTTAAAAAAATCAAAAAGGGACATAGGGTGCTGGGGATGTGATTCAGTGGTTAAATACCCCTGGGTTCAATCTCTGGTACCAAAAAAAAAAAAAGCCAGGTGCAGTGGAACATGCCTATAATCCCAGAGGCTTGGGAGGCTGAGGCAGGAGGATCTCTAATTCAAAGCCAGCCTCAGCAAAAGGGAGGTGACAAGCAACTCAGTGAGATCCTGTCTTTAAATAAAAAATACAAAATAGGGAAAAATAGGGCTGGGGATGGGGCACAGTGGTCGAATGCCCCTGAGTTCAATCCCTGATACCACCAGCAACCTCCAAAAAGAACAAAGAATAAAGGAAGGAAGGAGGAAGGAAGAAAGAAGGAAGGAAGGAATGAAGGAAAGAAATTGCCTCTGTTCAGTTAGCTTAGTGGTTATCTAATGATTAAATAGAGAGTCTTTAAATGCCTAGAACCAATAAATGCCTTCATTTTTGTCCAGGAGCTTGTTGTACATGTTGGAGTATGCCCTTAACACTCAGCAGGCAGTTTTCAGTTCTGCCCTAGTCTTTGCTTTCTTTTTGTGCTATCTGAAGTTTCTTATATGTGCAAGTTTAGGGCATCCTCTGTCTTTCTACGGTATACTCAGTTCTCAATATTTTACAGTCCTCCACAGGTGTGTGGACCTTCCAGATATGATACTGTCAAAGCTTTTCAAAGCCCCCTTTGATATCTTATTCCTCAGCTTTTCCTCTTTAAGCTTTTGAGTTAACCCACTGATTCTTGCAAATTTACCCACAATTAAAGAAAAATTCCTTCAACTGTTTTGATATATGCCCCTAGGATAAAGGGTACTTGCACTGGTGATCTCAGAGTAATGGCAACTAAAATAGCCTTGCAAAGTTTTCCAAGGACACAAATAATGATGGTTTTGGTTACATGTCTTTTGGGGGTTTCTTCCTTTTTCTATTCCTTTCAGTGATTGGCAGGATGCTATTCTTACAATGATTATGGGCTGTTGGTTTTCAAGACTATTATAGAGCTTGGTAGTTTGCTGGAAGATTAGGAGATATTAAGATAACACCAGAGCTCCTTATTCTTATGTAGGTTCTAATGGGGTTTTTTGTTTTATTTTCTTGAATAGTGCTCCTTAGGTAGCTGAAAATCTTTGATTAATCTCTAGATAGCTTATGTAGGTAATTTTTGACAATACTTGGTAGTGTTCTTTTTGCTTTTTTGGAAGTTTCAAAGATTTTTCACTGTGCTAACATCACTAATACCATGGTAATCCCAAATGAAGAAGGCTGTGCCTAAATAAATCTTCTAAGGCTGTGTTTACCTATCATCTGTGAAGTATTATTGTGTATTTGGATCAAATGATTGAGATAGTTTCACTTCTATTGCATGAGCTGTTTACTTGTCCATATATAATAAGTAAAAGTGAACCAATAGTTGAGTTGGTTTTATTAGCAAAAATAATCCTAATCAAATAAATGATGCATATTACACATATATTTCATCTTATGATTAAAATAATAGATTTTGTTAAGATAATTCCATTAAATACATGATTTTTTCATTCATTTTCTGGAATCAATTGAAAGTTTTGGAAATTAATTTTCCATAAGATAACATAATGGACATAAGATGCTCAATTTGCCAGTTCAGTTCCATGGTTTAAAATTTAAAATGTTTGCAGTATTAATCAGAATACAACTTTGAAATATCTCAGCACCATGGTAAAAACGGGTTCTTACTAAATTAATATATTTTTAATTGATTATGATATAGATATAATTTGTTGCATCCAAACTATGATACTCTATCAGTATAAAGTGAATTTGTTATTAAGATGTAAAAATATATATTGGTATATACAGGCACAGAATGAGTGAATACCCATTGTTTTGTGACAAAAATATTATGAAAGATATGTATATGTAAATATATGTGCTTTTTATTCTTTATTTGTATATTTATTTTCATAGCTTACATAAAAATTGTACAGATTTCACATATTTGGGCTGGAGTTATGGCTTAGTGAGAGGATGCTTGCCCACCATGTGTGAGGCCTCTGGTTTAGTCCCAAAATACTAAAATAAAAATGGGGCATATTAACGGAGTATAAAAGTGATGCTTTAGGTTTACATTTAAATAAAGAAAATTTAAACTTATTTAAACATTGATTAGAATTAAAATAAAATTGTTGTCTCTTATTTATTAACATTGTTATTATGCTTCTGCACTACACAATTAAGTAGTATTTATATGCCTAAAAATAGTAGCTAAAAGGGAAATCGGGATCTTTATAAGTAAACAACCTCACTTCAGTATTTTGTGACTTACTTGGGCTTCAATCTCAGCAGAAAGAAATATTTTCTTTGATCAATAATTCAACAACTATTTATTCAACTACTGTGTGTCAAGCATATTATGGGAAGATGGTAAGAACAGACAAAAATTCCCATCCCTGTGGAGTTTGATTTTAGTCAATGGAAATGGACAATAAGCACAGCAAGTAAATAATGTAGGACATCATAAGTGAAACAGGGAAATTAGGAGAGTTAGCTTGGGTATGATACATTGGCAATTTAAATAGAGTAAAGCTTGAAAAAAATAGAGAGTACCAGGAGGACAGCTATGAAAGAGTGAGTGGGCTGATTAACTACTAGACAATACAGAAGGAAGAATAGGTAAGGTGTTTTCAAAGAAAATAAGGAGAAAATATAGCTGGAGTAAAGTGACCAAAAGTAGTAAGAGATGAAGTTAGATGCTGCGTAATAAAGAAACCAATTGTAAAGCCAATGCAAAAATGCAAGTGAAAGATGGTAAGAGTTTGAACCAAAATGGTTGCAATGGAAAGATAAAAAGTGGTTCAATTTGGTGTAAGTTTCCATTATGTATCTACTTGAATATATTAACAATGTCAGAGTCTAGCATTCAGAGGAGAATACTAGTTTTAGATATACCTTTGGAAGTTAGGAGTATTTAAATAGTATGTAAAATCATGAGAGTGAATGAGATCACCTAGGAAGTCAATACACACAGAGAAAATTTAGAAGCTAGAAAAGAGAATTTGAAAAAGAAATGATAAGAGACCAGTGGTAAAGAAGGAAAACAAAGATCATGAATCTTAGCATCCAAAGGAAGAAAGCATTTCCAGAGACCTGCAGTACAATAGGATCAGAGTGATCATCTGTCTCACAAGTACACAAACCAGATATCTAAAGTTACTCTTGTATTGAAAGATGTGACATGCACTAGCCCTCTGATAGCAATTTGCTTAAATAAAACTTTGTTGAGAGAAAAAAAAGCACTATTATTTTCACTAGCATCATTATAAATGCACTTTAATTATCTTTTAAAATATGTTACTAATATGAGCCAATAGATAGATAGATAGATAGATAGATAGATAGATAGATAATAGATAATGCTTAGTAACTGTTTTAATATTTATTTTGGCACCTGTTGGATAATTTGAATTCAAAAGTTTGAATTTCTGTAAAAGATAATAAACTATAGTAAGTTTTTAGTTCTTCCAAATTTAGGTTATAAGAAAGGGAAAATAAATTGATGAAGAAAATAAAATAATATTGCTGGCTTCACCTTTTAAGCACTTTACAGTGAAGAACTATGCTAATGACTACTAAGAGTGAAAGAAATCTGTTCTCTAAAAAGGATTGCAAAATTATTTCCTTCTGTTCAAGAAAATTACCAGTTATGCAGTTTGACACAGTTCATAAAGATTTGCAGCAGAATGGTTTGCTTTCTCTCTTTATGTTTCTGCAATTTAAATTGGCATTTGAGAAAATGAGGATGTAGCGAATAGAAGACAGCTTTCCTTATCTCCAAGTTTTCCTTAACAAAGACAAAGCTCGGTTAACAGTTTATGACACAGGAATGTCTTTTTACTCCATAGCATGTCTACAATGTGAGGTAATAATCTACTACATAGTATTTGTTTTGTTGAGGGGAAACAATTGGGAAAGAAGGCTTTTGAAATTTTCACTTTGTGACATTATAAGGAAAAAAGGTTTAAGAATGATTTTTAGCAAGAGAAGAACAATTCATTTAGATATGTAATTTTTGACCCAGAAAATAAAGTAGGAGGGCTCCCCAAAACAAGTGTTGTGACAGTTAAAATAGTCATTTTAATTTCAGTTTACAAGTAAACCAATTTCCTTCCTTCTCTTCTTTTCTTCCCTCCTTCTTTTCTTCCATGCTTATTACCAATAAAAATGTGAATACATAATGCTTATTACCTTTCTTACAAAAATAGCATATTTTATTCACCATATACCTTGATTTTCATAAACAATACAAATTGGGAATCTTTCCACTCAGTACATAGATTGTTTCCTCACATTCATTTTATATTTTTAATTCTTTTTTGTTTGTTTGTTTGTTTGTTTTATTTAGGCTAACATGTTAACAGTGTAAATTGATTCATTGTACATAGATAGAGGATAACATATCAATTCTCTAGTTGTAAGTTGTATAGAATCACAACATATATGCAGTCTTACATAAAGTTAGGGTTATTATGACCATCATATTCCATCACCCTTGCTGTCCCCATGCCCCCTCCCTCCTTACACCCCTGTGAACAGAGTTCCTCCATTGTTCCCATGTCCTTCCCCACATTATGGATCAGCATCCACTTATCAACGAGTAATTCTAATGTATTATAGTAAACTCAAAACTACACAAGTGAACATGTACAAGTGATTGCTTTAGTGATGAACAAGTTATGTAACAAGTATCAGATTTAGAAACAGGAACTTCCAGCATCTAAGAGTCCTTACCCCTTCCAGTCAAGATAATGCCCCACAGGAGAGTGTTATTCTGACCTCTGCCACTATCAATCAATCTTCTTTGTTTTCAACTCTACACAAAATAGATTATACATTTTATGTATTCTTATGTTGCTCAAAAAATTTTAGAGCATTCATCCTTCTTGTTCCTGCACATCTTTCACTAGTATTACATTGTATGAATGTATCATAACATATTGGGCCAGCCAAACTAATTTGGCTAGTCTACAGTGTTTAGCTATTATGAAAATTGCCTTTGAAGTCTCTGTGTGAATGCGGACCAACACTTCTGTTACCTATATTA
This sequence comes from Geosciurus inauris, assembly GCA_004024805.1. NCBI lineage: Eukaryota > Metazoa > Chordata > Mammalia > Rodentia > Sciuridae > Geosciurus > Geosciurus inauris. The sequence continues at coordinate 114,896 of PVHX01000277.1, forward strand.
ACTAGAGGTAACATTGCTAGGTTATAGGGTATGTATATGCTTGGTTATAATAGATATTAAAAATATTTATACTAATTTATATTCTCATTTACATTGTATGAGAATTACAATCACATCTTTATCTTCAACAACAGTTGGTATTATCTATTTTTAATATATTAACTATTCTTTTGAATGAGTCATGGTGCAGCATTGTGAATTAAATTTGCTACAAATAAGACTTTAATCATTTTTATGATCCATTTGTTTATTTCCTTTATGAAGTGCCTACTTAAGCCCTGTGTCCACTTTTCTATAGGGCATTTGTCTATTTCTTATTGACTTGTTGGAGTTTGTTATATACTCTGGATACAAGACTTTGGTTGGACGTGTGTATCACAAATTTTGGCTCTAAAGCTTAAGAATTATATTTCTACTGTTTTAATGTTATCTCTTAATGAAGAGAAATTCTTGATATCAATATAGTCCAATGTCGGGGTCCTCCCAGCCAGGTATCAGTCTTCCCCCTTGGCCAGCAGGGAGAAGGAGATCCCCGGGAGTCCCCAACACAATGGCTGAGAATGGTAAAGTCGTCCGGCACGCAATTACCACGCCTGAGCCGGAGAGTTCTGTCTTAAGCAGGAACTGATTTATTGAGGAGAGACACAGGCTTATATAGAGGAGGGGGTAGGTGTCCTGTTACTAAGCTAAGAATGTGGAAGTGGGATGTACAGAGGCACTTAGGTAGAAGACTATTCATGTCCATGTCTTGTCCACGAACACGGAAGCAGAGGTCAGCCAATAAGGGCGAGGTGATGGCTCTCCTGGGGCAGCATGGTCAGGCCTGAGCTGGTAGCTCGGCGCCATTTTGTGGCATGCCCTTGCATATGTCCCCCACAGTCCAATGTCTAAAAATATTCTCATATGGCTCTTTTGTGGTTTGCAAATATCCCACAAAGTCTCATGTACTAAAGGCTTGATCCCCAGTTGATGATGGTATTAGAAAGTATCAGAATCTCTAGGAGATAGTGGAAGGAAGTTGGGTCATTGATAGTTCTCTTAAGGAGTTTACTGTGACTCCAGTCTGTTCCTCTCTTTTTGCTTCCCAGCCACCTTGAGTTGAGTAGAATTTTCTGCCATGTGCTCACATCCTGACGTTCAGCTCCACCACAGGCTCAAAGGTAATGGAACTAACTATGGACCGAAACTCTGAAACTATGAACCAAAAGAACAAATTTTCTTCCTTTAAGGTGCATTTCTCCGGAATTTTCTCACAGATACAGAAAACTGACTAATGTAATTTGGCATTTTAAAATCCTATTTATCAAATCCTTGCCTACTACTAAGATTAGGTATATTCTTTTTTGTTTTTCAAAAACTTCATTCATATCAATGTTTATATCAGCTCAATACACAATAGATAAGCTATACAACCAACCTAAGCATCTTTCAATAGATGAATGGATAAAGAAAATATGATATGTATACACAATGGACTATTCCTCATCCATAAAAATGAATGAGTGAATTTTGTCACTAACTGGATTGATCTGGAGACTGTCATGCTAAATAAAATAAGTCAGTTCTCTCCGATATGTTGCTAACACACAGTAAGGTGGGGGAAGAATACAAGTTTGGATTAGACAAAGGAAGATTAAGGGAAGGGAAAAAGAAATAAGAAAGATAGTGAAATGAATTGAACATATCTTTCCTGTATTCATATATGAATACACCACAGTGAAATTCCACATCACATACAACCACAAGAATGGGATACTACTTTTTTTTTTTTTGGTACCAGGAATTTAGAGTTGTTACCATCCCTGTGACATCCCCCCACGACTTCTGTGTAGTTAAATGACGGTTTTCCTTTTTATTACATTGTTTAACATTGTAATTTTGGGAGAGGGACAGTACTGAGGGTCTAACTCAGGGGCACTTGACCACTGAGCCACATCTCCAGCCCTATTCTGTGTTTTTTGTAGAGACATGGTCTCATTGAGTTGCTTAGCACCTCGCTATTGCTGAGGTTGGCTTTGAACTCGCAATTCTCCTGTCTCAGCCTCCCAAAGTGCTGGGATTACAAGCTTGTGCCACTGTGCCCAGCTAGGATACTACTTATAATAAGATATATTTCATCTATATATAATATGTCAAAATATACTCTACTGTCATATATATCTAAAGAAAAACAAATAACAAAATTCAAAACCAAAACAAAATTAAAAAAAAAGTAAGTGTTCAATTTCAGAGTCAGATCTTCAACACTGAAAATGATTGGGTGTGGTATAGAATAGACAATGTAATGCTATTTAAATTAGTAGTATATTTGTTTTGGCAATTTTTTTGTTTTGTTTTTGTTTCTGTTTTTGAACTTAGGACCTCAAGCATGCTAGGCAAGTGCTATACCACTAAGCTTGTATACCAAGTCTCTCTAAATTAGCCTCTTCTACTCTAAATGCTATATTTTAATTGGAAAGGAGGATTTTAGAACACAGAGAGAAATGGGACTATGTCTGACCTACTTCCCATGATAAAAGGTAAGATGAGAATGAAGCTATGCAAACACAAAAAATTTTTTGATGCACATTTAATCTATGGATACTAGTTTCATGTTTACTAGTAGTATAACAATAACAATGTTATTAGTATAATAACATAATTGAATTTTGGATTTTTATATTTTCCTGGATTAGTGATATGCAGTATCACACAATGATGCTGGGCATAAACAGCAAGTCCTTCATAAGGGCATAACCTCATCATAAGTGGAGGAGAAACTGTATATGGAAAATTGACACTCTGCATGCTCCAAAATGATGATAAGGAGAGAACAGGTGGCTCTGAGAATAAAATGTGGCAGATTTGATGAGGAGGTATTATACAGACATTCCCACGTGGGCATGTGGTAGAGGTTAAACCTCATCAGGGCTTCTCTGAGAACATCTCTGTTTATGCCCAGCCACTAGTGTGGATCAATAACTAATCACAAACCAAACTCCAGAAAGGGGATAAGATGACTAACATTAGTTTAAATTAAACATCTGGATTGGCAGATATTAGGAACATTACAATATGAAATGTGTTTGCCTAAATGTGGTTAATTTATAAAATTTTTATTGTGTGCCCTGAGTAATACAAGTTCCATTTCTAGGCCATATCTTGTTTTCTGGAAAGAATGCACATGCTCTTCTAGAACATTTTCTACATTATCTTTTAGATTAGGATTTATGTTCTAAATCCTAGAGGCTTAACATTTTTTGGTTTCCTTAATCTACTTTCTGAAACAATGTTTTCTACCTATAGTTATTTGTGTATAAATTTCTCAATGGGATTTTATCAGTCTTTATTTTATGTACTCTACAACTGGGATATTAAATGCAAGGTTCATAACTGTTATAACTTCTTAGTGAATTACCCTCTTGCCAACAATATATATTTCTTTTGTTCTTTTCAAAGCACATTATCTTGAATTCTTTTTTCTCTTCTTTCTTTTTGTGAACACTTATCTGGTAGTTGTTTTCCTTCTTTTTCAACCTTCCATTTTTATTTGATTTCTACAGTATTTTTTGCAATGTTGTATAGATCAATTGTGAGCTGTAATTCTTCCCTTTAGTAAATGTCACTCCATCACTTCCTTGAATAGTCCCTGTACTCTGTATTTTAACAAGTCTTTTCCTAGAACTGCATTTAAACAATACTGCACTGCATCTACCTTCTCTCTAAATTAGCCTCTTTATTAAAAATTTTCATCCTATTGTCCCAAAATTTATTCAGCTTCAACTTCTAGCATGTTTTACACTCTTCAGCCATGTATGTTCTGTTCCTTCTATGATAACAGCATCATTAAATTTTAAATTTCAGATATATTTTTATTCTTCTTGTGGACTCAATAACCTCTATTATACCTGTTATAATGGTCTACTCAATGTGTTTATGTAACATCATTTGCTCTTACTGTGATTAATTCTGTTCATTGAGTTTTATGAGTCTCTTTCATATTATCTGTCCTCAATTATTTGGTAACTCTTGGTAGTAGCAACATCTATTTAGAACGCTAATATGCATTTTAATTTTGGAGAGTTTTATAGAAGGAATAACAACGGCTATAAAGTTTGTATAATAACTTTTCTATGATGGGAGTGAGATAGGTATAGGAAATTTTGTTTTCTATAGAAGTTCCCCCAATTCTTCTGGGATCATCACTGCTCCCAGATCCTGTACTGACATTTTTATTCATCTTCCAGCCACACTGCTCCTGCACAGCAATACCTTGATCTTTGCTGCCTTATAGAGAAGGGAACAGCAGGCATCCTATACACTTCGATTGTGCCTGCACAGTCAATTACCCTATTAGTTATTTGGATAATCTCCTATTCAAAATAGCTCCTGCTGCTTTTTTCACCCATCCCTACCATGCATGTGTAGGAAGGTGGTTTCTTTCTGATATGATTTCCATCTTTCAGTTAGACCTCATGAAATTGAGCAGAAAAGTTTTTTATTTGTCAATGCATTATTTACTGAAATTTTGTTATGTTCTTTAGTTTTATTTATTTAAAGAGGAAAAGGTAGTTTACTTTAACTTACTGAGTTTTAATTCATTTTAGAATAGTTCACTGCATTAATTAGAAATTTTAATGTCATATTTATGTTGTCAAAGTTTACGATATTTATGTTTTTATTACCTATTTTAGTTTTAGCTGTTACTTTAAATGAGAACTAATAAATAACATTTATTAGAACTAATAATTAGCATTTATTATTGGACCCATGGAGATTAAACTTCAAAAAGAAAGAAGATATTCCAAATTTTAAGGTCTACAAACTTCTATTTCTTTCCTTTTCCTTTTAGCAAGTAATTTAAAAAATTAATGTCTTAAAGCAACAATTATTTATTATTTCCCACAAATCACAAGTTGGCTAAGTTGCTTTGCTGATCTTGATTGGGCTTCCTCAGGGACTTACAATCAACTTCCTGTTCAGAGATTGCTCTAGGTTGGCCTAAACTAAAATGATTCAGCTCAATAGGTATGTCTCATCTACTAGCAGCTACATAGCTATTTTTTGTAGCAGAGGCAGGGTTATTTAATTCTCAGGAGGCCAAGACTCAACTGGCACATAGTTGTTTTCCTTCTATTGATGAAAATAAGTCCCAAGATCAGCTCAAATTTAAGGGGAAAGAAGATACATTTCATGGGAGGAGTTACAAAGTTACATCACAAAAGGGAAGGTGAAAAATTTGGAAAAACAGACCATTTCTTACTATCAAATACCATCACACAGTTGGCCTTCTGTTTGGGGGAGTTCCTTATCTGCAGATTTAACCAAACACAGATTATAAATATTTGAAAAGAAAAAAAAAATCATCTGTACAGAATATCTACAGACTTGTATTTTGCCATACCCCTTCAATAATGCAGTATAATAACTATTCAAAATACACACTTTATTAGACATTGTAAGTACTGTAGAGATGATTTGAAGTCTACTGGAGTAGATGCATAGGTAATATGAAAATAATGCACTATTTCATATAAAGGACTTGAGATTACATGGATGTTGGTATCTGCAAGGACTTCTGGAACCACTCCCACAGATTGTGAGAAATAACTGTACACTAAATGTCCTTGTTTTCACCCCATCCCCAAATTTTATTTTGACATTTGCAAAGATACAGCAAAAGTGAAAGTTTCAACCTACCAATCTACCATTTATATCCTATATTTTTACTATGATTGTTTTATCACATATCTATTCATCTGTCCATCACTCTATCCATCCATCAAGTGTATCCTATTTTGGACACATTTCAAATTAAACTGTAGATATATCGTTTTTCTTTTCTATACCTCCACATTTTGACTATAAGAGCCTTTTGTCCTTTAAAACCCTTACATCTTCTTAAGCTCTCTCTGTTTTCACTAAGTAAATGTTACTTTAAAATTATTTTTTCTGCACTACCTCAATTACTCCATTGGATAATAATTGCTATTTAGTGTGATCTTCTGTTATATTATTGAACTTCAAGTACCTTTGGAACTGAATGACAATACTAGATAAAATAATAGTATTTTACTCTCCTTTTAAATAAATAATTTTACTCTCCTTTTATGTAAATCTCTGCCTTAAATGAATGGCTGACAAACAGCATGTTCTAGGTGTGAGGTAGGGTGTGTTCTGGTGTTCTCAGAAAGTAGTCTCCAAATACCAAAACACAGAACACATCATTCTAGGGTAATGATGTACATAATAAAGACTTGGTCCTTTGAATTCACAAAAAACACATTGTATTTATTGCTGCCAATCTCTACATGGAAATTTGGAAATGAGATTAGGAGATCATGTGGTCCAATGGTTTGCTTACTCAGATTACTTTCTATCCTCCCCTCAACCACCCTCTCCACGGTCTCCTGATTGTGCCCAGAGTCTTCACTTAGACATCATACATGCCAACCTCAGCTCCAGACATGGACCCTCTCTGGTATCCTGCCAGGAGCAAACCCCACATATAATCCCAATTCCTTCATGGCCACTTATACCTCTACAGCTTCTTCCTTTGCTCTGGTTTAGCAACACTATGATTCCATATATTTTCTGAGTTTCATCAGAGTCTCCGGTCCTTGGGTGAGTCCTTTTCATTCCATGTGCTCTTATGGACATTTTAAATGTCTTTCTGTTGACATATTGAGACTTGTGAAAAAAGGGATGGAGACAAACATCTTTCTACCATCTTGAAACAACAATATTAATGTTCCTTAAAATAAATGATTAATTTTAGTTAACATGGAAAACTAAGATGAAAATATTGTTATCTACCTAATTATAATTAATTATAAAGAATCATTGTAACATTTTTATTTGATTCAATAAAGTTACCGATGCTAAAAGGGGATGGTTTAGAAAACGGATAAAATAACTGTCATTTACCAAACATTCTTATTGTTTCTTCGCAAATCCTTCTACAAGGTTTACTTCTCTCTTATTCACAGATTATTTCAAAATCCTGCCTGTCTCCTAGTGTTTCTCGACCCTCATTCCTACTTGTAACATTTCAGTCATTCTTTTACAGAGAATATAGGGGTCATCAGTCAGAAAATTTCTTCAAATCTTGTCCCTTTTACTATGAACATCTATGCCTCTGTTTTATCCTTATTTTTTTCTCCCCATGTTGAACATATTCCTAACATAGCTAACCCCAGTTGAAATTTGGCTCTTATAAGAATCTCCAGTGATTTCTGCAGACGTTGGATTATTTGCTATCTCTTCTTACACTATTTTTTCATTCCTGCACTTTAATCTGCCTATCAGCATTTCAGATGCAATATAGCTTTTCCAGTAAATATCAAAAACAATCCATTTGTTTAAAATTATAATGATTACTGTTCAATGACCATCATTTTTTCACTCTTTGCAGTTTTTGAATTATGAGCCATTATAGTTCTGTTGAAATCCTCTCTTCTCTTTTCTCCCTGCTGGCGTCCAGTCATTCACCAAGTCATGAACCTCCTGTATCCATTTGATTTTCCTCATCCCCACTGACATGTCCAAAAAATCCCACTAGGATTAACTCACAACATTGTGATAGATATCCCAATTTCAGCCTGACATCTAGATAGACTGAAATATCTAAAACAAGGCTGAAAATAGATTTCTTTTTCTGCCTAAACCCAGTATTATTACACTTCTTTTTAGCATAATAATTATTTTTTCTGAATTTCTGTTTATCTTGTCAGCTTCTCTTTTTAAACCTCTCCCTAAGGTAGGATAAGGATAAAGATATGCAGACACTCAAATTTTTCATGTACATTTAGTTTATGGATATTCACTTCATATTTATTATTAATATAGTAGTAAACAACAGTGTGTAAAATAACATGCTTTGCTTTTTAATCTTCTTACAGGCTTGCGATATGTAGCATCCTATATCCAAACATCAAATCACCGTACCTCTGAATGCACCATGTCATTTCCCTCAGTTCCCTTTGCTGTGCCATATGACCCCAAAATACCTTCTCCTCTCCAGCTCAATTTATCCACATCTTTCTAGCTCCTCCTTGATTCCTAGAGTATCCAACTATAATATACACTCAATGAAAGAGCAAAAGAATAATGAATGAGTGCTTGTGTATACTCTTTTTCAATTAACTTTTAGCAGTTTATTTTGGTATCTGTAGAAATACCTGACATATTTTGCTTTTAAAACCACATGTGAATTGCATAGAGTAGGTGAAAATATAGAAATAGATTTTATTCATTTATATTTTATTCATTTAATCTAAGTAGTTACTCAAAATGAATCATTTATATCTAAAAGTGAATATTTTGTCTACTTTATCCATTTTTCTTTCTTGAACCTTCCTGTTGTTCAGGGATTAAAAGCTATTAGTATGATTCGAAGTCTCATTAAAAATATATCAATCTTTTTGAAGCACATTTTAATGTTCATTTGAAATTATAACTAAAAACTTTTAATTAGAAATCCATGGATGAGAGCCTGATTTTCATCACATATCATTCCTAAGAAAGTTGGCCAAAGAGAACAAAACAAAAATAAACACAAAAACAAAAGCAAACAAAACAATCTGATATCAATATGGCCTCAACCCAGATAACTCTAAGGAAGGTTCACAACCTTGGGTTTTACTAAAATACTCCAACTTTCCATAACACTCGCCGTATCAGTGTAGTTTTTGTTTGTTTTTGCTAAGATAATAGAAATCATAAGCAAAATATAATGGACATTTTGAAACAATTTCAGTACTATGCAGTGCCAAAGAGAAAAAGAATCTTTAAGAGAATCTATATGAAACCCATTCTGCTTAGGAGGAAATTATTTCAAAGTTTATATATTCTTCTTTTATATATAAGTGATCAATCTGATTATGACTGAGGTCATGTAGTTAAAACAACAAAAGGAATTTTCACTATCAACATGCTAGAAATATTGACTTTCAAACAAATGCTAGTGGCTCAATTGGTCCTACTTCAAAACTACTCGCCACACCATGCTCCTAATTATTCTGAGCCTGTTTTACTTTTATACATAGCATTTTAATTTTCTAACACTCTATAAATACATATTTAATTTATGTTCTCTCGCTAGTATATAAGCCTCACAAAGACAGGGAGTTTTGTCTATTTTGTTTCCTGATACAGCTATAGACCAAGAATATCTACCATATAATAATCATTCTGAAAAAAACCAGGGCAAGTCAATCATATTAAAGAACAAACCAGAAAAAGGAATTTTCACTTGATTGAAATATAATGAAATGAGCAAATGGGACTGGATTGGTCTTGGATCATGTCACAATCTAAACTGCTCTGTCATTAGAACATACTATTACTCCATCATTCTACATCTTCTCAGCCCAATCACAGAAGTAACTGTGTCTAATATGTTCTGGATTCTGCACTTCAAAATATCCAGGACATTTACTATGGCAGAGAACTAGTAATGTTTCATTTTTTTCATTTTTATTTTGAATTCTAAAACTTAAGTAGTAAAATATTGCAAGGATAATATATATATCTTATATATATGTAAGATTCTCAAATTAAATGAGATTTTTATACGAAAATTCGGACATATTTTACCTTCACATTTTCTTCTTAAAAGACATATTTGATTTGTTGGTCTTAAAATTTTAGTGAAGCAAAAATTTCCAATTATTGGAAAGAACCAGGATTTATTATTTGCTCTTGATAAAACAGAAAGAATTTGAATCTAAAAAAGCCATAAAGAAAATGCATAATAAAATTACCAATGTATTGGTGCTTTTCAAGTTAATAATTATAAGGCTTGAGAGAGCATCAGTGCTTGATAGATGGAATAACCCTGCTATTTACACATCAAGGTTGGTTTGACACTGAACAAAAACGGTGCTCCTGATAGATGTCCTTAAACTGTAAGAAATACACTTCCCATGTTTCATTATTGAAAAGGAGCAGAATGTGCTTTCATATGTAAGCTGCTGAATTTTTAAAAATTTAATTTCAAATGTTTTATCATCACTAAACTGACAATGAGAAAAAAACACTTGAAATTAAAATTCTAACTCTTCCATCATAAACCAGAGTGAGATTTATACAGATGATATAAATATTTTCATAAAAGTATCATAAAAATAGGCCTTGGGATGCTTCATAACATTGCAATAGTGACAAAATATCATAGCATTTAAGTATTGTTAATGTAGCTCAATATTAAATTTGACATTTTCCTCACATAAGGGATATAATTAACATAAGATACTTTATGCTGCTATATTCTGTCACTAATAAAATAGTGGAAGGGATGGACAGAATACATGGGCTCAGCAATAAGAAATTTTACTAAGGCTGATCTGGCTTTGTCACTGATGAGTGCCATATCTTCCAGTAGCACAGACCACTACTGAATCCTCATGTGACACAATTCCCAAGGGGTAATCGGCCAGCAACCTGATAGCACTTTGATTATATTGGATTGCTTCCATCATATGGAAAGGAAAGTGTTCTGTTCTTACTAAAATAGAGACTTTCTCTGGTTAGGATTTGCCTTCTCAGCACAGAATTCTTCTGCAGATATTATCATCCATGTATTTACATTATACCTTATCCACTATCACAGTATTCCACACAGCTTTGCTTCTGATCAAGGAACAAATTTCACAGCAAATGAAGTATAATGATGGACATGGCTTTATAGAATAATAGAATGGCCTCGTGAAGACAGTTACAGTGCCAGCTAGGTAGCAATAACTTGCAGAGCTAAGGCAAAGTTTTGCAGACAGTTGTCTATACTCTGATTGAAGCTCAATATATGATGCTGTTTTCCCTATAACCAAAATTCATGGGCTGAGGAATCAAGGAGTAGAAATGAGAATGGTATCATTCACCATTCCCCCTAGTCAACAAAACATTTTCTCCCTACCTATGTAACTTATTCTATGCTTGCCTAAAAGATTTAGGAGTTCCAAATACAGTAATGCTTTCACCATGGTATGTAGTATTGATTCCATTGAATTGGAAATTAAGAATGTCACCTAACCACTTTGGGCTCTTTATGTCTTTGAATCAACACACAAAAAGGGAATTACTGTGCTGGCTTAGATGGATGATCTTGATTACCTAGGAGATATCAAGTTGCTACTACACAATGGAGGTGAGGAAGAGTACATGTAAAATGCATAAGATCTCTTAAGGCATATTGTAGTATTAGCATAAAGTCAGTGGAAAACTACAACAATCCAATTCAGACAGAACTACTAATGGTACATATTCTTCAGAAATTAAGGATTAAGTCATTCTGCCAGGTAAAAGTTTATGGCCATATGAAGAACTTCCTTGTGGCAAAGGAATCCAAAATGTGCAGAAGAAAGCAATTCTACCTCCCACTTACAATCATGTCATGCTATAGAAGTGAGGACTATGATTGTCATATCTTTAATTTTGAATATATGTATGTGTAGCGAATATCTGTATTGTCTCCCCTCTGTTATTCTTTTATCAAAGAGCATAAGATGCATTGACAATATTATAGCATTTAAGTATTATTAATGTAACATCATAGTAGAAATACTCCTCAACTTATGGGAGGGTTACATACCAATAAACCAATATAAGTTGAAAATTTTGTAAGCTGAAAATTAATTTATTTCACCTAACTGATCCAACATCATAACTGAGTAATGCAATGCACCTTGGAGTACTGTTTGCTTTTTGTGACCATGTGGTTAACTAGAATCTTCCATTCCATGCACTGCCCAACATCACAGGAGAAGATAATACCACATATTGCTAATACAGGAGAAGATCAAAATGTAAAACTTGAAGTATGGTTTCTGTTGCATGTACACCATTTTTACAACATCCAAAAGTAAAAATCAACAACAACAAAAAAAAACCATAAACCAAACCACTGTAGATTATGTATATATTATGTACACACACATACATACCAGGGATTGAACCCAGAGGCACAAAACCACTGAGACACATGCCCAGGCATTTTTCTTTTTCTTTTGAGACAGGGTCTTACTAATTTGTTTAGGTCCTCACTAAGTTGCTGAGGTTGGCTTTTGAACTTGTAATCTTCCTACCTTGACCTCCTGAGCCACTGGGATTACAAGTGTGCGTCACCATGCCTAGAAGAGATTTTATAGGCCAAGAGAGAGAGACAAGAAAGTTTCATAGTACTGAGGGATAAAAGAACAACCAAACATTACCAACCAAGTGTAATGTCCCCAGTCAAGTTTTCCTTTTAAAATGAAGGAAGGATAAAGACATTCCCAGACAAATAAAATTGAAAAGAAAAGATTTCTACCAGAATTGTCCTAGAGGAAATGCTAAAAGGAGTTTTTCATGCTGAAAGAGATGAGAGATATCAGAAAGTATAAAACTCACTGGCAGGAGTAACAATATGGACAAATTCAGACTGCCCTAATATTATAAACAGGGTACATAAAACATTCATATCTTTGCTATGATGACTAAAAAGTAGTTAAAAATAGTAATAACTACATTAATATGTGAAAAGATAGGCAGTACAGAGAGATATAAAATGGAACATCAAAATTCAAAATGGTAGGAATAGAGTGAAAAGTAGTTTTTTATGAGTACATTTTTTCTGTTTTTTGTTTGATTTCTCTTTATATTTTTATATTAATTAAATTGCTACCGTTTCAATATAGATTGTTGTAATAAAAAGATTTTTTATAAGTTGTACAGTAACAACCAAGGAAAAATTCAATAATAAACAAACCAAATAATAAACTAGGAATTAAAGCATGTTACTAGAGTAAATCACTTAAGCACTAAAGAAGATCGTCATGGAATGAGAAGAAAAGAAACAGCTATACTGAATTGAGAAGATAAGTTGCAAAATAGCTATATAAAACATTACTTATCAACATTTACCTTAAATGTAATGGACTCAAATTCTCTCATTAAAAGACAGTGACTGAATTAATTTAAAAACCAAGACCTAATATTATATTGTTCACAGGAAACATACCTCTAAGGCACACATAGACTGAGAATGAAGTGATAGGTTAAGATAAGATATTCCAGGCAATTAATTCAAAGAAAGCAGGAATAGCCTCAAATACACTTTGAAGTAAAACAGTAAAAAGAGAAAAGGAAAGTTATTATAGAACATTAAAAGGTTTAATCATAACTGATTCAGCAAGAAGAAATAGTAATTTTAATTTATATGCATCCAGTACCAAAGCACTATATAAAGGAGATATTAATTGACTCTAGTGCAGTAACTTTAGGAGATTTTAACTCCCACTCTCAGCAATGGCAGATCATTCAGATACAATGATGAAATAGTTCTGCATCCTAGAACAAATAGACCTAATAAACATTTATAAAACATTGTAACCAATAGCTGTAAATTATACTTTTTTCTCATTAGAATATGAAACAGACTCCATGATAGGGCAAACAACAGGCCACAAAACAAGTCTCAACAATTTTTTTAAAAATTAAGTTATAGCAAACATCTTTTCTGATGATAATGCAATACAGCTGGAAATCAATAACAAGAAAAACTTTCAAAACTATATAGAAATAAAACACCTTACTTTGTAACAACCAATTGAGCAAGGATAAAATTGAAAAAAGAATTAAAAGATTCCTTCATATAATTGAAACTAGACACACAACATATCAAAACCTATAGAATAAAGTAAAAGGAGTACTAAAAGAGACACTTATAGCAATGAACATCTACACCAAAGAAACAGAAAGATCTCAAATAATTAACCTATTTTTGAATTTTAAAAAGCTCCAAAACAAGAAAAAATAGAGTTCAAAATTAGTAGAAAATAATAATAAAAATCAGAACAGAAACAAATCAATGGGAACAATACAAAGGATCAACAAAACAAAGATCTGGTTCTTTGAGAAAATATTGACCAAGTCTTTCTCAGCTACACTGAGAAAAAAAGAGCAAAGACTCAAATAAATAAAATCAAGGATGAAAATGGAAACATTAAAATTAGAATAACAGAAATACAAAGAATTATTAGAGATTGTTGTGCACAACTATATGCCAACAAGTTTAATAACCTAGAAGACCTGGTCAAATTCCTTGACAGAAATACCTTACCAAGATTGAAAGGGGTTGGGGTTATGGCGCAGTGGTAGCGTGCTCGCCTAGCATGCGTGAGGCACCGGGTTCGATCCTCAGCACCACATAAAAATAAAATAAAGGTATTCTGTCCACCTACAACTAAAAAAATAAAGAAATACTTAAAAAAAAAAGATTGAATTATAAAGAAACAGAAAAAACTGAATAGATCAATAAAAAGTAAGAAGATTGAATCAGTAATAAGATTCTTCCATCAAAGGAAAGCCTAGGACTAGATGAATTTATTGCTATTTTAGCAAACATTTACAGAAAAATATCAATTCTTAATTATTCCAAAAATTTAAGAGGAAAGGATTCTTCCAAACTTATTTTATGGAGCCAGCATTACACTGATACCAAAACCAGATAAGAAAACAAGAGAAAAGAAAACTACAAGCCAATATCCTTAATGAGCATAGATGCAAAACTCCTTAACAAAATCCTGCTAAACCAAATTCAACAGTAATTATAAATTTATTCACCAAGATCAAGTGTGACTCATCCCAGAGATGCAAGGATGGCTTAACATATGGAAACCATTAATGTGATATGCCACATCAACAATGAAAGAAAAACGAACGTGATCATCTGGACAGATGCAAAAGAGGAATTTGATAAAATTCAATATCCCATCATGATTTGTTACAGATTTATATGGAAACTAAATATGACATAAGGAAATGTGTATGGATACAAAGCTGACAAAGGGTGGGTTTGTAATGGTTGATTTTATGTGTCAATTTGGGTAGGTCACGATTCCCAGGTAATCAAACTTAATCAAACATCTGTTAAATGTCACTGTGAAGGAAGTTTTTAGATGAAATTCACATTTAAATCAATAGAGTTTGACTAAAGCAGATTAGGATCCTTAATGTTGTGGGCCTCATGCTACAGTGAGAGGCCTTAAGAGAAAAGGATGTTCTCCCAAGGAAGAAGACACAATGTCTTCAGATTGGCTTTGTATCTAAGCTGAAATATCAGTTCCTCTCTGGGTCTCCAACCTGCTACTTGCCCTATAAATTTTGGACTTTTTTCAGCCTCCATAATCACATGAGCCAATTCCTTAAAATTCTCTCTCTTTCTCTCTACGAACACAAGTATACACACAAATTCACATACACCATTGAATCTATTTTACTGAAGAACCTGGAAAAATCTAGGGGGCTATTCCCAATTTATGTTTTATGAATGAAGAATAAATGGATGAGAATGAGTTGACTTGCTCCTGATTACCTATTCAGCCTCATTTTCACATAAATTGCCCCAAACATATTCACATCAAAATAAACCAGATGTCTTCATGGCTCTGCAGTTTTGTCTATCTGGCTATCATTCACTCGAAGGTGACTCTACCACTACTTTGAAAATCTACTTTTATTGGTCCTTTAAAATTTAGCCAAACAGCACCCCTCAGCATTATTCCTTGACATCTTTTCTGTAGTTGAGTCTGAACTATTTGGCATTCACACCCATGACTCAAGAACCATGCCTTATTTATTAGCACACTAACCTCTAATTATCATTTTCTCATTAGTGTCCGTTAGGGTGGTGATCTCTTTTAAAATTTGCTAAAATATTTTTTAGCATTTTCCATGCTTATGTTATTGAACTATGTAAGGATTCATTCTTATTGATGATGAATGGAAATAAACAGAAGATGATTTCATTCATTATACCACTCTGAATCCTAATTATAGCAATAACATGATAGCCTTCTATTCTTATTATTAATGGATTTGGCCTTCTAGATGATATTTATGCAGTTTATTCCATTATGAGTGAAGTACCATTAGGTTTTACTCTAGGATAAGAGAGCATCTACTTCACATCCTAAGTTTTTGTCACCAAACCCTGCCATTTTGGCTGAACCTGAATCAAACAATTTACATTTGTCAGAAGCATACAGGAAAAAAAAAAAAAAAGCCCAAAGTAACTACTGAATGAAATAAATGTCAATAATATTTAATCACATTTTTAATGCAGGCAAAGGTGAAATTGCCCAAACTATCTGAATCTACCCCTAGGTATGTATGAATCTGGCTCTGTTCCAATATGGGCTTGAGTTTTATGAAACCAAAGGAATATGATTTAATAAATATTCTCTGTTAATTGGCTACCTGGTCAGGTCAGTTTGTTTTGTTGTAAAAATCATCTTGTTGCCATATGGCCTTCCTATTGTGATAGCATTCAGCTTCCTTGAACATTTGTTCCATGCAGTTTTTATGGTAATATTGCGGGCATTGCCTCAGTAAATATTAGTACTGTGGAAAAATCCTGCATTGTTTCAAGGAAATCAAATTTGTATATAATATAAATTCCTCCCTTTCCATTTACAACCAAGAAAAATAAACAGATTCAAATGGTTGTATAATTTTGAATCAAATTAGATAACAATGACAATATTTTAGAAATTAGAATTACAGAGTGCTTAGGACTTCCAGACATAAAGAAATAAACTTCCAAATATATTTCAATTAGTCATTTCTCAGCTCCCTAAGGCCATACCCAACTAACATCTAAAATAAATTTGTTAAATCAATCTGTGTTTTCCCTGAATCTGTTTCTTTGTCAAAAGAATTAACTCACTTCCCTTATAACATGATAACTCTATTTATAAAATATCATACTTTAATTATTTTATGGTATCTGCACATAAGTCAGGTGGCCTTCAGAATATTTAAACTACTGCATTACTATCCTAGATTATGGGAACTGGACAAAAATAGAACTCACTTTTTCATGTTCAATAAAAGTAGGTATCAATGGAAATATATTGATTAACATTACTACATATTTCAGATTTTCAAAGACTTCTATATATTTACTCTGAGATATTACTTAACATAAAAATCTGCAGAGTATGTGAACAGAGAATTTGACTTCCATGTATATAATTCACTGAAAGAGGCTGGATTAGATCTGAATATTCATGATTCTGTGAATATCCCTTCAATTTTCCACGATTAGCTACACTTTTTTATAGTGGAGATTGATAAATCCTTACATGTTATGGCTAGATAATCCTAGAATGTAACCTACCTGAGAATAGCAGGGATAATTTTATTTGACACACTTGTGGTTGTATAGGACAATCTACACATAGTTGTGCAACAACTTTATGATAGTGTCTAATAGCCTAACACACGGCTACTTTTGTTTAACAGTTTGACATTTATGTAAGCATTAGGTAAACAAAACCTGAAGTTTTGCTACAATATTTATGCTGATATTTTTGTTTAGATCTATTGTGTCTGAACTTGGTTAGAAGAGCAGGAGGCAAAGATAATGTCTTCAACCAGGTTTCACCTAAAACATACAAAAATAAACACGCTCAGGTCTATTGTTATATATCAGTTATGCTTTGAAAAATACAACTTAGTTCTTTCACTGAGATTAATACATTAAAGTTCTACTAAGTTTCAGAAGCTAAATCATTAGCTGGGAAACTTATCCTGTCACTAAAGGATACCTGTAATTTGTACTTCCCTATAGAGCTTATAAAGAAATGCTCATAATCTCTAAATTCTACTGTTACTAGAATCCTCTAGATGAGATAAAGAAGCAATTTAATTCATACTCTTCTTCTTTCCCTCATAGCGAGGAATCCAGGTTCCCAATAATTCTGAACAACAGCTTTTATGTCAAATTTATCCATTATGTTGAACTAATCATTATTTCCTATTTCAGCAATGATACAGATTTTTAAAATATCATAAAACTCCAACAGACATGGTTAGCATTATACTACTAATAAATATGAAGTATCATAAGTTAAATTTACATTACTAGTGACTTGGTTAAATTTGACTGTCACTTGCCTCTTCAGCAACTGAAACCTTGCCCTGAAGCACACTGAATGCTTGTAATTTTCCTTAATAAGCTATGATTGCCCTCCCTCCACATCTTTACATGGTCTACCTATAAGGATCAATTTCTTACATTGCACCTATACTCTGATTGTCCTCTGATTGGGTTCTGGCACTGCATTAACCAGTTCCCATCTCAATTCAAACTCAACTTTGGTTCCATGTCTCTTAGATGTTCCCCTGGCACCCAGTACCTCCTTACCACGGGTTTGTCATAGGGCTTTGTACAGCTTCATTAACTGCTTCTTCCTCTCATAGTAAGGTCCCTGAAGGAAATGGATGAAATTCTATCCATCTCAATCCATGTATAAAAATCAAATTTCTGTGCTATTACTACCTAAAAATGGATTCTGCAAATTGCTTTTCATAGCATTCTAATAATATCACAAAAATTAATAAAATGTCATCAGTAGTTAAAAAGAACTTCCAATTATATGATATTGGGATTCATGATGTTGAGTTTATTTAACTTCAGCCTTATATAGTTTGATATGGAAGGGATCATATGTGAAATTTATGTGACCACTGCTATTTTTAGGTAAAAATTAGGTAAGAGCTAATCCAACTACATCTTTCATAAATTACTACATGGCAAATGTTTTATATTCTAACTCATGGTTAAGGACCATCTTGGGGTCCTATGAAAGATTTACCAAAGACCTAAACATTACAAAGATGTCTAATGCAGCTACATGATATATGTTCTTAATTTTATTCTCATAACATTAAGAACTCCAGATAACACTTTAAAGTCCCAACAAAGTAGCAATGAAAAGAATATAGTATTTTTAAATAAATTAAAATTTCATGTTCACTTCACCAAACAGTAGTGTTTAAAATAAATAATTCCAGATTATACATTTTCTCTAACATTGACCATATTTTACTGAAATATCTATATACATAGGTAATGCATAAACAAAAGGTAGGGAGATCACCGAGTTTAAATAATCCAAAATATATTTATTCTTGTGAATAAATATTTTTCAGAGTCCCATGAACAAATATGCAAATGTAAATTGCATGATGCTCTAGTTTACATTTCCTTCTAAATCTATTATGAACATGTTCTGCAAAGAAACAGCTGAGCTACCCAAAGTCACAGTGAAATTTGAAATAATATTTGATTTTGTTAAAATATTTTCATACACTCACACACAAACACTTCAATTGCTTTTTTATTGGGAAGAATCAATTATTTTAATCTTAGATTAACAGAAAAGTTTAAAATATTTATGAAGAGTTCCTTATATCCTCCATACCCAGTGCTGCATTTTGTTAATACCTTATAATAGTTTAGTATATTTGCCGCAACTGAAGGACCAATATTGAGTAAAATTATAATTGAGTAAAATCTATAGTTTATTAAGATTGCTTAATTTTTGCTATTTTTTCTGTTAAAGTATCCCACCTAAGCCGGGTGCAGCATCACACGCCTGCAATCCCAGCAGCTCTGGAGGCTGAGAATGGAGGATTGCGAGTTCAAAGTCAGCCTCAGCAACAACAAGGTGCTAAGCAACTCAATGAGACCCTGTCTCTAAATAAAATACAAAAAATAGGGCTGTGGATGTGGCTCAGTGGTTGAATGCCCCTGAGAACAACCCCTATTACCACCCTTCCCCCCAAAAATTGTCATAGGTAAGACTCCATTCTAAATTTAGTTGACATGTTTCTTTAGGCTCTTGATTGTGACAGTTTCCCAGACTGCTTTTGATGAACTTGATATTTTTCAGGAATACTGGTCATGTGTGATGTAAAATGCCCCTCAAATGGGTTTGCATAGTGTTTTTCTCCATATTAGACTGAGTTATATTTGGGAGATGGGAGGAAGACCAAAAAGGTAAGGTCTTATTTGTATCATACCCTATTGAAGGGGAATTCTGTCAACATGATTAATCACATGACGTTTATCCTGATCACCTACTGAGGTAGTGTTTGACAGCTTTCTTTACATAATTTTTTCTCTTCCTCCTTTTTATACCATACTCTGGATGGGGGTCACTATGCACAGCCCATATTTAAGGGTTAAGAAGTTAATGTTCCACAATTTCGAGAACAGAGTTTTACATAGAATAATTGGAATTGACTTGAACAAGAGATTTGACTATTCCCCCAGTTATTTTCTTATTCAACAAGTTATTTATACCACTATGGATATTTATTTCATGTTTTGGATATAATCTAAAACAACCTAATTTGTTGTTGCTGCTGCTCAAATTGTTCCAGTTTTAGCTACAGAGAGCTCTTATAATGGGTACCAAATGTTCCTATATCCCTCTGGCAAATTCCCATCATTGTGGGTTTTTGTTTTGTTGTTGGGTTTGTTTTTTGGGGGGTGTCATTGTCAGCACTCCATTAGTCTTTGTCATAATAGGACATTTCAAGACCACCTTGCATAGCTCCAGTCCAAGAATTAAACATTTCCTTAAGTATGTCTGGTTTCTATTATTAAAAAATGGTTTTAGAAATCAAGATGTGAATTTCAAGTGTTGATATTTGGATATCATTTATTCCAGGCCCTCTCAGGTGATAGAGCAAAGAAATACATGTGCCTATATGTTAACATGTCCATAAACATTTCTACATGTTCTCCTGTATCTACCTTAAAATAAACATGAGTTCCTGTCAATGACTCCGACTTCACTGCACTGCCACATGCATCATTCTAGCTGCCTTCCCTTGTTTGTCTTTAACATCTCATTTCAACAGTAGCTCCCACTATTGTTTGACCATGACTCAAAAATAATTAGCAAAATATTAGTGAATTAAATCCAGGAATTCCTCTTTATATATTCCTGGATTTAATTCACTAATATTTTGCTAATTATTTTTGAGTACATGATCATAGAAGGCAGTGGTATCCCATAGGTTTTATTTTTTCTTCTTGTTATTTTTGGCAATATCTTAATCTGTTTTCTTTTTATATTAGAGAAATACTGGCCTTATAAAGTAAATTGGAAAGTTTTTCCTCTTCCTCAAGGATGCCATTGTGCAGAACTGATAGTATTTCTTCCATAATTGTTTGATATATTTTGCTATTGAAGCAATCTCACCTTAGTACTTTCTTTTTTGAAACATGTTTACATACCAGTTCAATTTCTTTGATACAATTGTATTTAGTTTACCAAAATTTGAGTATATTTTGGTAATCGGTGTCATTCAATTTTCACATGAAGTGACAGACACTACTTCCAATTTAGTATGTCTGTTTCTTCCCTTCCAACGTTTTTGACAATGCTGTCATTTGTGTCATGTGTCCATATGCTGGTAGTGTGGAAAGTGTCCTTCCTATTAGTAGTTTCAACACACTGCTAACTTTTTTTTTTTTTTAGTTCTAAAATTTTAATTTTTTTTCTCAAAAAAAATTTTAATACATGTTATCAAACATAACAGAAAAAAACAAATTTTCAGAAGCTGTACACACTGCTAACTTCTTTGAAGGAAAGTCTGCTGGCACTAAATTCCTTCAGTTTTTATTTGAGAAAAATCTATTTCTTTTGTTCAAAAAATGAGGTTACGAACACAGAATTCTACAATGGCATCCTTTTCCTCTTTTAGCAATTTAAATACAGTATTAAAATACTGGCATTTAGAAAGACAGATAATTTAGACAAGGGCAGGAAAAGAGTTGAGAAAAAGTCAGATCGAAGGATAAGATGGAAACCAAAGAACTGGATATAGATAAACCAACTTTAACGAGAGGAAGGATTCATTAGGTAAATCAATCTAGCTTACTTACTTTTGCTTAAGTTTGTCAAAAGGGTTGGTAATTTTTATCAGGGCTTGTTTTAAAAAAAAAATCAGAATTGTATTTGGAATGCTCTGCATACTAAAACATAATGCAGACTGAGAAATTTATTCCCTTTGTTGTCAAAGGGGTCACACAAAGAAAAAAATGTAGCTCAACTTGAATGTTTCCCAGAATGGCCAGTGAAAGCCCAAATCATTCTGGTTGAAATTATGCCATTTAGGTAGATGGTAACAAAAAATAGGATTGTAAAGATAGAATACACAAGAAGCAGATTTGAGATTCCTTTAAAAGATAACACTGATAAGTTTAAAGCACCTTTGTGTTTTGGACTCCCAGGCCTAATGCTGGCCACCTTTGGACAGGACCTAACAACCTCAATTCCATGTCAGAAAGAAAATCATACAGGACTTTCTCTACAGAGCACAGACAAGCTAACAGGACGAAAGTTTGGAATGGGCAAAAGTAGCTCATCTAGTTTTATTTGTGACCCACAGTAAAGTTTATTTGAATGCATGACCATTTGGTGAGAACCATAAACTTAACCATTCTGTAAAGCCACCTCCAACAAGAGGTTTATGAGGACTCTGCTTAGCTCTGAAGTGTTACTGAACCTATGATTCTACAAAGGATGCTACACAAATTGGAACCAATAACAAAACCTGAGTACCAAACTAAGAATAAATAATGGAAAGTTAAGGTAAAAAGAGTGTAGTTCTGACCAAGTGTGCTTTTTTTTTTGGTACCAGGGATTGAACTCAAGGGCAATTGGCCACTGAACCACATCTCCAACCCTATTTGTATTTTATTTAGAGACAGGGTCTCACTGAGTTGCTTAGCACCTCGTTTTTTGCTGAGGCTGGCTTTGAAATCACAATCCTCCTGTCTTGGCCTCCCTTGCTGCTGGGATTACAAGTGTATGCCATAGTGCCCGACCTCCACCACTCTCTTAACGTGCTGGCAGGAACAGCATAGGCCATGAGTAGAGGTACAAGACACAAGTAATAGCTGTGGGTATCATATTTGCTTCAGGGCTGGAGTCCAAGTCAGTAGGAAGAATAAATAATATCTGCCACCAACATCCAGGAGAACTGTGGAACTACACAAAGACCACCCATGTGAAATAAACAAGGACTATTTACAAAACTTGCCGTACCAAGGTAGTAAGCCTCCATAATTTAGATTTGGCAGAGATTGAAAGGAGGCAAAGGAGAGGGAAAACTTCATTAATGAGTCATAGAGGAAGCAAGAATTAAAGAGAGGATTCAGCATCTTCTGACTGTGGATTGCTAATATAAGGAATCCAGGTGTGAGCTAATTAGAAGTAAGGCATCTTATTTGATTGGTTTTGGAGGCATATTTGATTTAATCTGGTTGGTCCTGAATTGGAAGCAGGGGAAAAATTGGCAGTCACTGAGCGTGTCCTGCCTATTCTGGACAAATTGCTGTGAAGGTTCTGGTTGGACTTCCCAGGCCAGTTGCCACTGAAGATATATGTCAGATGTTGTACATAGCCTAGCTATTGTTCATTTGCATATTAACTCCTTCACTATGATTTTCCAGATAAAATTTTGTCAATTTTGGTCATATTTCAGAATTATTCAACTGGAATACAATAAAATATGATATTTCTGAGTTACATTAATATCATAATACTTCAAAGCATCCTTATATCAAATCAGTCAATATTCTGCAGAGAAATAGGATGAGTAAGTTCTAGAAGGAAATAAATGTATTTATGATTTATTTCAGAGAATTAAATTATGCTTAAGGATTGGCTTATGAAATCCTTAAGGCATGCTGGTAGCCTGGAACTCCCAGGCAGGAGTTAACTTTGTAGTGTTGAGGGAGAATTTGTTTTTCTTCAGGAAAATGTTTTGATGTTAAATCTTTTCAACTGATTGTATATGGTTGTTATGGCTTAGGTATGAGGTGTCCCCAAAAAAGTGCATGTGTGAGACAATGCAAAAATGTTTAGAGGTAAATGAATTGGTTATGAGTGACCCAATCAATGAATTAATCTCTTGATAGGGATTAATTGAGAGGTAACTGTGGGTAGGTGGGATATAACTGGAGGAGGTGGGTCATTGAGGGCATGCTTTTGGGGTACATATTTTGTGAGCTGAGTTTAGTTGCTTTTGCTCTGCTTCTTGGTGGCCATGTCTCCAGATGCTTTCCTCTATCACTCTCTAATGCCATGATGTTCAACTTCAACTTGAGCCCCAAGGAATGGAACTGGCTCTCTATGGGCTGAGACCTCTGAAACCGTGAGCTCCCAAATAAATTTCTTCCTCTAAAATTGTTCTTGTCAGACCTCTAGTCACAGCAATGAAAAAGCTGACTAAAACAATGGCCCAAAAATATTATCAAGAAAATTTTCTCTGCTGAAAGTCAACTGATTATAGATGTTAGTCTATAAAATACCTTCACAGCCAACACCTGGATTAGTATTTGATGACTAGGTACTATATAGCTAAGGTGATACATAAAACTAAGCCTGATAACTTGCAGTAAGGTGTGTGTGTGTGTTTAATTTTCTTCTTAAAGTGATAGTTTTATCACTTTATGTAAATTTTGTTAGCTTTTCTGTAGGTTCTGGTTTTTCCTATGTAATTTATTTTGTGTATTTAATAGAGTTCTTTATAAGTTGTATTTTATGACTAGGTTATTATTGATACATGGAAAAGCAATTTTAATATAATTATGTTGAATTAGCCACCCTTATGGAGAAACACTTTTTCATAAAAATATTTGTCTGAATGTTGAAATGCAGGTGTATCACCTATTTTGTATTCTAACATTTTTCTTATTGCATAAAGAGATACTAAAAATTTAAACTGTGACAGGTGCATTTAAATATCATTAGTCTTATCCTAAACAGAGGCCAAACTAAATGTAAGTAAGCCTTTTTAAAATTCAGAGTATTCTTCTTTTTATGATAGCCTTTCATTGTATTTTCATATGTGTAATAGGATGTAAAATAATGAAACTGATGGTCTTCTGGAAGAATATAAAAATTTATATTACTGGAAACACTTTTGTAACTGTAAATGGTACAGAAAGTGATGATAAGACTAAAGTTAGAAAAGTAGACACCATCCCCTGAATATGAACTTTGGTATGGTATGAAAAAGCCCTAGCACCTGCAGAAATCTGGAATTTTCCATTCAGTAATGAGAATAAGTTTTTCTCTATGTGGAGTTTAATTCCAATAGTTACATTTTATTTGACTCCTGATAACATCAACTCATTTTCATTTATTTTGCTTTTCTGAGACTTCTCACTTTTTAGAATATGAGTTGGTGCTCCACATTCAAATATCCCTACAAAAATTTTAAAATATTTTTATACAGTTCTAAAACATATATTTTTTTTAGAGAAAAGGGAACAAAATTTATTTTTGTAAAATACCCAAATTATTGAGAGGACATGTTGTAATTTTTACAGTACATGTGAGATAATAAGTGACTTAATATTCCTCCAGAAACACAATCAAATTTACATTCTTCCTTTCAATATTATTTATTCCTTTTCATAGGAGATAAGCTTCTAAATAAAATGTAATTGTATAGTTATATAAATTTTATACAATATCTAAACTTCACTCTAACATTTTATAAAATGTTAATAAAAATTCCCAAAGTTAGATATTCATTTTAGAGCACTGCCATTTCTACATGGTCTCCATGATAATCTAGTGTGTAACCATGTGAGGCAGTAATAGAATCACTGTCTAGTAGAGCTTAAAAAAATACATTATGGTGTACCTTTTTCCCTACATCCTCACAAACTTATTGTTACTTGTATTCTTGATAATTGCCGTTCTGACTGGAGTGAGATGAATTCTTAGTGTAGTTTTTATTTGCATTTCTCTAACTGTTAGACATGTTGAATGTTTTTTTCACATTTGTTGCAATCATATTTCTTCTTCTGTGAAATGCCTGTTCAGTTGCTTTGCCCATTTATTAATTGGGTTATTTGAGTTTTTTGGTGTTTTTTGAGTTCTTTATATATCCTGGAGATTAATGCTCTATTGAAGTGCAGGTGGCAAAGATATTCTCTCATTCTGTAGGCTCTCCCTTGTGGGACTGCAGATTGGTGCAACTACTATGGAAAGCAGTATGGATATCCTCAGAGAACTTGGAATGGAACCGCCATTTGATCCAGTTATCTCTCTCCGCAGTTTTTACCCAAAGCACTTAAAATCAGCATACTACAGCAATCCAGCCACATCAATGTTTATAGCAGCTCAACTATAGAACAAGCCTAAGTGCCCTTCAACAGATGAATGGATAAAGAAAATGTGGTATATATACACGATGGAATACTACTCAGCCATAAAGAGAAATAAAATTATGGCATTTGGTGGTAAATGGATGGAACTAGAGACTATTGTGCTAAGTAAAATAAGCCAAACCCAACAAACCAAAGGCTGAATGTTCTCTCTGATATGCAGATGCTAACTCACAATAAGGTGGGGGAAGGTATGGAAGAATAGAAGTACTTTGGGTTAGAAAAATGGGTAGACAAATTAGAATGAAGGGAAGGGAGGGGAATAGGAACAGGAAAAATAGAATGAATCAGACATTACTTTCCTATGTGCATTTATGATTACACAACCAATGTAATTCTACATAATGTACAATAAGAATGAGAAATTATAACCCATATATATATAAATAATATGTCAAAATACATCCTACTATCATGTATAACTTATAAGAACAAATTAACAATACATTGTGGTGGTAACAGGATGAGAATAAAGAATAACACATCTAACAATAATGTCATGTACAATGGTGAGAAGAGGATATAGAAAAATGCATGTAGTTATGTATTTCTTCAAGTACCATGAGCAAGATAACACAGTAAAGAAGGAAAATTCTATCTAATCCTGTTTAATATGAGTGCAACTCCAACTAAAATGGACTCATTAGTGTCATTGGAGTGTTCAATTTACATGGCTCACCCAAGACACTAAGAAAATAGAGAAGTGTTTCTTCCACTATGGAGCTATTGACTAGAATTACAAAGAAAATATCTGTGAGAACTAATGAATAATTATTTTAGAAAGTACTTGCCTTATAAAGAGCTATTCTTTGATCTCATAATGTTTCCATGAAGCCACTAGTTTGATCTACTGAATTTCAATCACTATTTTTTTCAAGTTTTAAGATTTAAATATCTGATGAGCAGCCATGGGTAAGCTAAGAACAAAGAAAGTGAGGAAGCTGAATGCCAATGTCCTTCAGGAAAGGTAGACAGAAATATCAAGATTAATGCATTGGTTTGAGTACAAGGTGGGGCTATTTCTTGGATGAGAAGCTTCCAAAGATGTTTCCTGAATACCTTCTTGAGAGTGATGCTGCAAATCTTCACTACCCTAACTCTGCTCTCTCAATCAGAGTAAAGATTCATTCTGAAAAACCTTGCCAACCTGCCATATTCTGATTTACTGAAGAACATAGATATTTAATTAGAGTTTTTGTAGTAAATATATTGTGGTCCTTTCTCATTAACTCTGTAAGATATAGATAGTAAACATTAGTCAGAAAATATTATTCTTTAATATTATCTAACTAGAGTTATGATAAAAATAGTTTTTCAGTTTCATCTAATTGCTCTCATATAATCAACCTATATCATAAAGGTATACATGCAAATGACTCATCTTAAAAAAACCTAAAGGCCTAGAATACGCAAAATGTATATATTATTTTTATAAATCAGCCCCCAAATACTAACCTTCCTTTCTTAAACATTTTACTTTCTCTCCTTTCATACATATATAATGTGTTGTTTGCCTGCAATACCTTTTCACTGTCCCAGTGTATTATTTAAATCCCTCAAATCTTTGCCCATATTCCCAAAGGTTTATCACCACTTTGTGACAAATCACCTGTACCTTTGCAGACACAGGTTTGTATATCTGTAGGGAGCCCTCTTCCTGCTGACTGAAAAAAACAAAATGATTAGATTCTATTTTTTTTAAATTATGCTTCTCTGCCTCCTGCTGATATAATCTGATACAGAATATAGGTAGGTCCTGCTGCCATAGCATAATTAAGTGGCAGACTCTAACAGCAGGACCTCTGACAATATCAATTTAAAATGCTTTTAAATAAACACATTTCATATGAAAGATGCATAGCACTTTTCATTAAAAAAAAACATCAAAACACATGTTTGTTGTGTATCTGCTGTATTTATTCTGATTCCATTGAAGGAGAAAGGAGAAAAATGGTATGAACTCTAAGTGTCCTGACAAAGGGAATCATGCAGTCACCTGGGTTAGCATATTTTCTTGTTCTACTGAGAAGATAGAGAAAACAAAAAGCAAAAGCTAACATCAGGATAAAATCTTACAGAGGAAAATGTTAGTATTACAATTCATGGCATTTGTACTAAGCAAAGCAGGCATACACTAAAATTCTAGAGAATAAAGAAGGTGCTGCACTTCTAATGGTGCTTGACAAAGAGTGTATATATACACATGATTTTTAGGATTTTTTTTACATTGGTAATATTTTTAGTTCCATTTATATTTTGCTATGGTTTTCCAAACAGAAACAATTACATTTACAGACAAACACAACCATTGCTTAGATCACATGTACGGGTTGAATAACAAATTAACTGTGAGGAGGCTTCCATGTGGAATGCAATTCCTGAAACCTGACCTAGGTTTCTGTTTTCCTCTCTGAGCACTTGTGCCAATGAGTTTTTGATTCTCTTATAGATTTCACATAAATTCATTATGTTAAACATCTTTCATCATATATAAACAAAGTGAGAGAAAAGTAGAAATGATTTATATATAATAGTATCTACATATGTATTGAGCAGTTCATGATTACTTTATAACAAAAAATGTCAATAAAGTAATTTAGGAAATTTTTTCAATATTTATCAGTATCTAAATTAATAATGCTACAGCAGTAATAGATTTCTTTGAATCCAGCCTTTGCCATTTATTAGTGTTTCAGTGATTTCAAATTTAAGAAAGATATAAATGTTTTGAGTGCAATGACACACATCTGTAATCCCAGTCATTCCAGAGATTTAGGCAGGGGATTGCTAATTCAAGACCAGCATCATCAACTTAGTAAGACTCCGAGCAATTTAATGAGACCCTATCTCAAAATTAAAAATAAGAGGACTTGTGATGTGGCTCAGTGTTTAAAGATCCACTGGGTTCAACCGCTAGGTTCAATCTCAAATAAAAAACAAAAATCCAGCCGGGTGCGGTGGCTCAAGCCTGTAATCCCAGCACTTAGGGAGGCGGAGGCAGGAGAATCGTGAGTTCAAAGCCAGCCTCAGCAACGGTGAAGTGCTAAGCAACTCAGTGGGACCCTGTCTCTACATAAAACACAAAATAGGGCTGGGGATGTGGTCGAGTACCCCTGAGTTCAATCCCCAGTACCAAAAAAAAAAAAAAAAAATCCACGAAGATTAGACAAAAAGAAATATGTAAGTGTTCCTAGAATTAGATTTTTCCTTTCTTCTTTTTTTAATCTTCTAGTGCCCAGCACATGGTCAATGAAAGTCTGATTATTTGATAAAAATTTTGATAATATCTATTCAAGTCAGGAAAAGAAGCCAGATATATAAGATAATGGTAACATTAGGAAAAAAGAGAATAGAAATTCCACCCTTTTTTGGACAGAGAAATAATTTAACATAAGGGATTGGTTGAATAAGAATTCAAGAACTATCATGAGTGGCTTATACCTCTAGATGATAGAGAGCCAAGGGAAGAGGTTGGGATTATTAGAACCCAGAAGCTGATAGGAAGGCCCTCTTAGAACTCAGCCTCATGTCTCTGAAAAGGAGGTGCTACTTTTTTGATATTGATGCATATAAAAGAGTGCATCATGGCGGGGGTAGGAAATATGGAAATATCAAAACTGAACAATGGAACCTATAACCACTGAGACCTTGCTGAGATAAAGGGAACAGGAAGGGGCAAATATCTTCTCCTTGCATCTGACTTTGGGCCTGCCTCTAGTGTCCCCTTATGGCAGATCCTGCGAGAAATCCAGTTGGCATAGGAGCAATGTGATTTGCAGAATTACATCCCAAGCATGTCAATGCACAAAATAGAAGGGATGAGTAAGAGTGAATATGTAATATCTTAGTAATGGGTGTGCACATATGCATGCACGCACACACATGGTGCAGTTTTCCTGAGACATTCTAATGTATTTACATTTAGTTTACATTTCAGTTTCAAACATGTCCAGATATGGATGAAAACTTATACCTGCACTCTATAGATAAAATTGAGTCAAATAAAGCCTCTGGTGGTAAATAAGTTTCAAAGATAGTCACCTTCAATTTCTTTCATTCTTCTCACATGAATAGTCAGAATCTCAGTTCCCTGACTTTGCAACTGGACTGAGCTTGGTAACTTGCTTGTTGATCTGGTAATTGTGGTCTTCTGAGAGATGAGAGGTTCAAGAAAGTCTTGAAGTATCTGTCTTTGTCTCTTGAAATCTTGCTCTTGGAATGCTCCCTCTCAGAACCCAGCCACCCAAACTCTCATGAAGAAGCCCTGTGTAGATGCTACCACAGACCAACCCAAAGGAAGTAAATAATACAGAAAGTAAATATTTTATGGACTATAATACTAATAATTAACATGATCATCAGAAGTGTCTCATCGTTGATTCTGAAATTCAGTTAAAAACCTTGCCAGACACAGTTGCACATGTCTATAATCCCAGCTACACTGAAGGGCAAGGCAGGAGGATTACACATTCAAGATAAGCCTCAACAACTAGTGAGACCTTGTCTTAAAATAAAAGATATAAAGGTCTGGCAAGGTAGCTTAGTGGTAAAGTCGCCCTGCATTCAGTCCCCAGTCCTGAAAAAAGTAATATTTTACAAGAACATAATGATCAAATTATTATATTTAAATACACATTCAGACTTACAAATTATTTCCAACACCAGTGATAAACCTAAATCTTTATTTCAGGAATACATAGGAAATGAATAGAAAGTTTCAGAGAAAAACCATTATATCTGAGGTTGTGAAAATTAAAGCCATTGAATTAACATCATTTCCTCTCAGTTAAAAATAATACAAGATAATAGATCATCAGTCTTTAGAATATAGCCAAAGGGTATTTGACATCCTAAATGTGTATTTTATATGCTATCTATTATTATGACTACTTAATAAATGAATGCTGGTCAAAATTTAATGATAAACATTGAAAGTACACCTTATAAAAAGTAACTGTATTGAGGGGGGAAAAGTGCACTTTAGTACTGCATTATTTTCTAATCTAGAAGAGACTACATTCTTTTACCAAAAATTCACCAGTATATTAATGCCTTCAAGATATTCCATTAAAATACTGAATTCATACGTATCCATATTTGTCCCAAATGAACACTTGAAACACATTAAGTATCAACTACATCTTCACAGAGTTGAGCTTATTAAATTGAATAAATCATAAACTCAAAATACTATGTATTTCCTGCTATAAGTCACTGATTAAAGTTAGAATGATGCATTATTTTAATTCAAAGTTAATTGTGAAGGCACTTCTAAGATTTATAAGATAATCCATGGAAGCATCTACACTATGAAGGCAAGTATGTGCCCTAAAGTATGAGAATGAATAACCATGACAAAATAGTATTAATTTTATTTCTGTTCATTTATCACTTAAATATATAAATATTTAAGTGTATTTATACACTTAAATATTTGTAGACTATTTTATCAAAATAATATTGATTTTTTTAAATATCATGACAGCTAAAATTATGCTTCAGTGACCACCCCTGCTATAATGAGCCCCATTGTCCAAATTCAATTTATCAATGACTCTTTCACCATTTGCTTGGCTTGGAATATATCCATTCAAAAATCAAAAGAACCCCAAGATGCTGCAATGAGTTAACTTAGCCAAGAACAGGAGAATTTCTGAACTTGGACCAGACTAGGCTTCCCATCAGAATTCCCTGGGGAGCTTTTCAAATCCCTATGCCCATTCTGAATGCAAACTATTTAAAAATGAATTTCTAGTGAGGAGAACCAAGCATCAGCATTTTTTTAAACTCCCCAGGTGATTCTTACATGCTGCTATGCTTAAGTACTTCTGATCTACAGTTTCAAATAACCACAGTCTACATGAGGATAATTTTATTAACTCTGATTATTCACTCACCATTATTTTTATCCTCTTTCTATATTCCTCGCTTGCACACAAAGCACAGCTGGTACTTATATTAATGATAAAATATTTAAAATTAACTAGCTACATATGAATTTGATATGATATATTCAAAGGATAAATGTGTCTTATTAATTAAGGAATCTTATGTTCTATGTAGTGAATGTCTCACTTGCAGGTGGTGCCAAAGATATTAAATACAAAAAAATTAAAATAAAAAATGTATAAAATATATTTCTAACTTTTCTGCTTTTGGAGAAGAATGTTATACATACACAAGAAATGAATTTTAGAATGAACTCTGTTGTACTAAATTAGAATCAGGAACATAAGTATGAACTGTTCAGCTTTCTGGAGAGATAAATATCAAAATAATTATAGATATGTTTTTCTCACAGGTAATTAAACCTATATATATATTAATAGACCATGAGAATTAAGCTTGAAAACAATGACACTACAGCCACAACTTACACCCAGTGCCCAGATGCTAGTTTCTAAACACCGTTCTCTAAAAGAAGGAACCAGGGCTCCTTGGAGAAGTGGTTGTTTCCAGCTCTGGGGCAGGGAAAATGCAAGATAAACCTGAAACATCTTGTAATACCAGAAAGTAAGGAAGGATGAAGACATTTAGAGTGACAAAAGAAACCAACTCTAAAGAGTCCTCACGGGCCAAAGCTGGAGAAATTGAAGCAACAAAAGAAATAACATAATGTTCAATTATACCAAGTATAACATAAATATTCATGAGTCAATATCAATATAAATAAATGACTGAATAAATAAGTGGTAGAAAAGAGATGAGTCTTATACAAGAATCCCTGTTAATACATATAGATACTCTACCTGCCAGGAGCTAAAACTTTATACACACACACATCCATAAGCACACATGTGTGCATAAATACACACACACTTAAGGATGTGCATGCCTTAATATCTTGCTTCCAAATAATGGTATAGATAAGGGGAGAAATGATAGCTTTACACTGGAGAAACCTGGCAAATGACACCTTAACTAAGTGGCAAAGCTTAACGTGTGCAGTGATGTCATGTATATATATCACACATCTCTGGACATGACATGAGGTGTAGACCATCTCACCTCTGTGGTGTTCTTCCCATAAACCCACAAACTCAGTCTAATGATCAGAAAAACATAACAAAAATCCAGACTAGAGAACATTTTGCAGGATACCTGGCCAGTACTTCTCAAGGTTCCCAAGGTCATCAAAAATAGGAAAAGACTAAGAAACTATCACTCATCAGAAGATACTCAGGAAAGATGTGACACTGCAGATCAGATCCTGGAATAGGGATACACTATCAATGAAAAACAGGCAAAATTGAAAATAAGCCTGCACATTAGTTAAAACTAATATACCAAAGTTGATTTCCTAGTTTTGATGAATGAACCATGGAAATGTGTGATGGTAACAACTGGAAACATCGTACAAGAAATATGTGGGACCTCTTTGTACTATCTTTTTTCTAAAATCAAAATTATTTCAAAATAAAAGCTTATTTAAATATATACATAATTGGATAGGTATTCCTTTAAGGATAAAAACATGGATAAATACATTTAACTATCACAGACACCAAAGAGATTTCTTCTTTTCTGCCATTAAACAGTTTATTTAAAAGTGAAGAAAATGTGATAGGCATTAAAATCTAAATTGCACTTCTACAGTAAGTAAAATTGTATTTTACGGTATGCTCAATGCAGCTGCTTAAGGACATGTTCTGCGCCTGTCTTGGGTATAAATCAAGCGCTGAAACTAAAACCCTATTTAGATAAATGGACCCTTAGAGCCTTTTTTCATTATTATGTGTATCTGAGAGTCTAAGTACATTAAAGCAAAGGGAGAAATTCAGTTGTATAAATTCTTTGTCTTGTCACAGATTCATTAGATGGAATTTCATTTCTCTCAACACCTCTTAAAACTGATTTCGATTTTGCAATGTTGTTTCTTTAGAAAAAGAGTTTAATTGAATGTTACCACTGTTCCAGTATATATGATTTCTTTGGTGTTTTATTTGGGTCCATTTGGGTTAGGACTCATTTATGTAATTACATTTCAACTTTATTTAAGTTTTAATTCTATTAAACTACAGTGGGCCCAAGGATTGTGTGGAAGGAACCAGTGCATAAAATTTAAGGCTACAGCGAATCAAGAGCTATATATGAAGAGCATGGACTCTTCCATAATTTAAAGCAAAAGGATGCTATAACCAAAGCATTTCAGGGATCCACATAATTACAGAAAATTCATGGTGAAGATTATAGGTGTATCATTTTATTTTTAACATATTAAGAACAAAGACAATCCTGGGTATTATTTCAATGTTGTTTGCACATGTGTGCATGCTCCCCTGTCCCCGCACCATCACATTCTTTTTCTTTTAGTTCACATTCTTTTGCTATTTTGTATGTTTATTTCAAGTGAGAGAATCATATTTTGTTTTCTAATGAGAAAATAGTTGATTGGTCAAAAGAAAGTAAAAGTCAGAAGGGAAATGACTAGAAAGTAAACTCAATCAATCTCTCAATAACTGCCTCAATCTCTCTCACCATCTGCAGTGAATTGTTACTTTGATGATTCCCCCAACGAACATGCTTCCTTATTTCAAACATCATGTATCATTCCTCTCACTGCTGTAAATAGTTTGATGGATGGATGGAAGGAAGGAAGGGAAGGAGAGAGGGAAAGAAAGAAGCTGTCGAAGTGATTCTGAGGCAGTTTGGAGCCTGGCCCTTAATTGGCCTAATAATGTTCTCTTTAGAATACTTGCTCTAGAACATAATTCCTGACTGACAACCCCAAGGGGGACCTCCAGATAACTTATGACACTTCGATTGCCTATTAGACACTACATAGAGCAAAAGAGAAAGGCAGTGAACTTACAGAAATAAAGGTTAATGCCTTGATGTTTTAACACACCAAGTTCGGGGTTTGCTTCTTTCATGGTGATAGTTATCTAAACCAACTTTATAATGAATACTTAGATTTATGAAAGAACCCTTATTACACATCAATATTAGAGTGATTGCTTCTACTGTCAGTGAGTAACTGAGACCAGGAGACATGAATGACAGTTTAGAAACAGCCCAAGGAAAGGATGCTATATATTAAATCTTCTTATATGATTATTTTTCCTCTAAGAGAAATTAGGAAGTCTTTAATACAGAAACCTAGAAGCGTAGTCTAGCACACTGCTATTCAAAATACAGTTCTCCAATTGAAAAGTTAGTATCATTTGGTAGCTTGTTAGAAACCGAATTTCAGGCCCCACAATAGACCTTCTAAATTACTGTCTGTATTTCAATACAATTGCTGGGTTATTAGTTTGCACATGGATCCAATAATAAGGGATCTTGTAAAAATGAAATCATACCATTATCTAATAGTGTTTGAACTTATTGGCTTTTCTCCAAAAAAAAAAAAAAAAAAAAATACTCCTCTATTCAGATTAATGCTTTCTGAAACACAAATTTACCAAAGAAACTAAAGTCTAATCATGGACCTCCCACTCTGTCATTTCATGTGGTAACCATGAATTGCACTTCTTTGATATATCTCCTCCTAAGCCCACATCATCACTTGTCTTATTTATAACAGTCTTCAGTACTAACCTTAGAATGGGAAAGAGGCCCGTGTCCTGGCCTTAGGCCTCAGGGGTCCCAGGCTCTGCAAAATTTCCTCAAAATGTTTGTCCTCTTCTAGTGACTGGTACTGGCCGGAGACAATGATGTATCCAGCAGGGCCTAGAGACTTGGCTACTGCCCTCTTAGGCCTCAATCCAATTGCCCCCTTCAACCATATACTTGCTTCTTTCCCTCATCCCCTACATGGGTCCAACAGAAACTCCAAGGAGCTTTGGGGGTTCATAATTTTGAAGTCTTCCTGGGGCCTTAGTTCCTAGGAATGCTCCTGCAAGCAGGTGTGGTGTCTATTTTAGGGAATTACATGAGATTAATACTAATTTTAGTAATTTTCACTCACATTGGGCATAGGTTGAGTTCAGGGTACTACATCTTAGAGACTATCAACAGCCCACAAATGACCTACGGCTTAATTGTATTCATAGGCCCATGAGCCAGATACTTCCTGTCCATATTACTACTGTGGTGCCACCTCTAGTCTATAGCACCTGAGGGTTGCAAATGTGTCACCCCTGCATTCCCTTTCCTCACTCCTGCTCTATACCCCCAGGTCAGCCATAGACCATGCCACAAAAATGATGCCATATTCACCCTTCCCATAGTCCCTTTTCCTATTTGCCACACTGGTGTCAATATATGAAAAGCAGTGAGGCCATCAACTTTGAAAGTGGTCAGTCTAAGAACTCACTGATTGCAGCCTAAACAATTCAAAAGAAGACAGTTCTATGTTTACAATATAAAAAGATGAGCAATTGATTGACTATGACCAAAAAACAAACTATCATTTATATCTGGCTTCTCTGTGTTCATGTGTGTAATCACCACAAACTAAGCAGAGTAGCAACAGGAGGGAACGTCATGGGAGGCCAGCATCCAAGAAGGCTGCTGCAGTATCATCACCAATGATGGAGCCTACATTAAATGCATGTCAGAGAACTGCAGAGGCAGGAAGATCTATATAATTTCAGTAAAACATGTCCCCAAGAGCCAGGGTGTTGAAGAAAAAAGTGCTATTTTTGGTGGGAAAATAATTATTTTCCTTAACATAAATTTTAACTATCATATCACCAAGTAGGTTGTTTATGTTTATGCAAATTATTATATATATACATTTCCCAACAATTTTTCCATAAGGAACTAGAAAGTCAATGAAGGATGAGTGAATACATCTTTACAGACACTGGCAGAGTAAACCTAAAGTGTATCAAACACAAAGTGGCAATGACCATCATGGACAATTTTGCCAACGCTACCCATCTCCCCACAAACAGAAGCACCATCTGCACTTAATCCTGCCTTGCCTTGATGTATTATGCCAACAAACATTGTGTGGCTAGAAGGCTAAAGATAGAGTGAAAGGGTGAGACTATTTCTTATGATAGAAGGTTAAGTTCTCCTAAGAGATGCTCTTTTGGGGGCAGATTTTTAAAGGAAAATTTAAAGTCCAATTTTTAAAGGAAAATTGGACTCTCAAAGATGACTCTCAACTTAGAGACAAGATAGAATACTGAGGGTATCTTAAATACATTACATTGTGCACGTATAATATATTTTCTATGGTATATACTTCAAAATAGAATTGCTAAGTTATGTTATAGGCATTTTCTGTCTTAACTGATGTTATAATATTCTTCAAAGGGGAGCAATAACATTGTAGATAAATGCCAGAGAGGAAAAGAAAATGTTGTGTTTATATTTCATTATTGCCAGTTTTGTAGTTGTTGTTGTTTGTTTGTTTTTTCTTTCCCCACATACACTGAAACCCTCAATACACATTCAGATAACCAAAGAACATTTTTAACATTTCCAAACCATAGGCCCATGCCCTGAGATTCTGATTGCAGTTGGCCAGGAGTTAGTCTTGGCTATCAGCAAGACACTAAAGCTCCCCATCCCCAAGGAGATTTTAATATGTAGTCAGGGTAGAGAATCAAGGCACCAGATTCTCAAATTTTAGCTAGCATCAGAGTCACCTGGACTAAACATAGATGGTGTGTCCCCATGTTCAGAATTTCTCACTGGGTAAATCTGGTATACAGAGGGGCTTGAGATTTTACTTTTCTAATAAGATCTTAGGCAAAGCTGAAATTGCAATGTAGTCCCCACACTTAAGAATATGTTCACTTAAACTAAAAAAGGAGGGAAAAGAAAAAGCAGTCTTGACCACTAGTGTTAACAGTTTATGATGGTCTTATGTAAATTATTTCAGAAGACATCAAAATAATTTGAAGTTGCTCTATATATATACTGAATAAGACAAAACAACACCCTTACATAATTGTGTTTCAACAGACAAAAATTGGATCTCAGTACAAACCACAAAAAAAGATCAAGGTTCTTCCTCTTCTAACTAATGTGAGTGACTGCTTTTTCTTTATATACAATTTTAGGTCTTCTTCATTGTTTCTGCCTCGTATTTGAAAGTTACTAAGTATCCACAGCCCAGTTTGGCCAGGACAATGGGGTAGGTTCAAGACAAGCCAAAGAAATGCCTGAGATAATATGGGAGACATAGGGTTTATTAGGGAAAGCTTACAAGACATGAAGTGCTACTTCAAGAAGAGTTCAGTGGTGACAGGCTGATAGCATCTTGGTTCTTCATGGTGCTTTGCCAAGAAGAGGCTCCTTTGCCTCATGGTGGCGACTAGACAAGTTACCTATACCCTTTCCTCAGCGCCCTCAATTCTGTGCCCATCCCCAGTCAGAGAGGGGTTTTATACGGTAGGCTGCAGAAGCGGTGGTATCACCAGTATTAACTTGGTTAATTTCCTTACATGACTAGCATCTCAAGGAGCAAATTCCTGGTATTCATTTACAAAAATGGCTTTTTACAGATAACGCTAACTTGCCCCAGTTCTCAGTGTTCATAAGAGAAAGCCAGTGTCCTGCAAGACAATGTGTATCTGGACTTTCAGGCCAAGGCTTGCTCTCATTATTCCCTCAACTTGGCTAGAGTTTTGAGAACAGAAAGTATCATTCAGGAACAGAGTGTTTTATTATCCTTCTTACTACTGGTATTTGATAGCAAATGACAAAGGTAACCAATAAATGGAGGGGTAAGGCAATATGTACATATGTATGCACACATAAACCCCGGAATACTACCCTAAAAACTTACTTTAATATTACAAATATTAGACATATTTATTATAGAAATAAAGTGAGATAATTTATAAATGATGACAAAAATAATTGCTAGATATCCAGGAACATTATCTAATTGAGAATATTATTTTACTAAGTTTTTTATCCAGTGTAAATGTTATATAATTAGTTTTGAAACTATTTGTGATACTTTGTACTTTTCACTTTGAATGTTTTATAGATTATCCTCATGTTATTAAGTGAAAATTAACTAATTTATAAAATTGATAGTAATATTAACTAGTTTAATATTAATATCTACATTACATGACATTCCCAATCTTTCAGAACAGAAATTCCCATTTCCAATCTTTCAGAATAGAAATTCAACAGATATTTTTGTTGTGTATGTGTGTGCTGAGAATCAATCCTAGGGCCTTGAACATGCTAGGCAAGTGCTCTACCACAGAGCTATAGCCTCAACCCCTCAACAGATACTTTCTAAAGCACAAATAATTTTGGATGACTCCAAAATCTTAATTTGACCATTATTGTTCCCCTTACAAGATAATTTTCTTCCTTATAGAGTTTCAGGAACATTTCTGTAGAAGAAAAAAAAAACAGCATAAAAAAGGTATTCCATGTAAGCTTGTTCCTTTAAGTTCAGGGAAATAGTAAATTTTATTGTGTGAATTCTGTGACTTTGTAACAGAAAAGCAGGTGTTTGTATGTCTTCATCTGCATGCACATATGCTGCTGGCTGTATACCCAGAAGATTGTCTGTAATGGCATTTTACTTCTGCTTATGACATTTCATTTGTGCAGTGGACATTTAGGTAAAGGGCACGATGCTGGAAAAAGAACTACATGAATTTAGTGTAGTTGTTTTAATATTCTGTGGAGCTTGACTTCCTATAGTTGTGCTTAAGTTTTTACAGCTACTATTCATCATTGACACTTTTGATTTTTGCTTTTTTACTTTCTTACCATACTTTAATAAGCATTATACTTATTTTGTAAAATTATCAAGAAGCTTTTTATTACATTCTTTTTCACAAGCTTAACAATCTATATAAAAATGAAACGCTATTATCCAAAAGTTAAAAAGAAATCTGTCATATTATTTTAGCTATTTGTGACTATATATTTCAAAAATTTTTAACAGCTTTTAAATTGTTTTCTGGTAAGAATAATCCTAATATATTCTATGACTTCCAATTTAAGCAGCTTTCCTTTAAAAATCTGTATTTTTGACCTTTGTTTTATTAATAAGTAAGACATAATAAAAATGTATATGGTGGTGATGCCCAGGTGTTGGAAATTCTTTTTTTCCACATTAAGCTTGTTTGTATGAGTTTGGGCTTCTTCCCATGACTGTCACCTAAAGAATAAAGGACCATGTGCTCATTGTTAATAGACTACAAACTCCTGTGGATAAAGAGCCTCTGTCTGTGATCAGCACCATTTAAAAGCTATTAAGGGAAACAGAAGCCTAGGGCTTCACAGACATTTAGTGTGGTGATCTTTTCTTCCCTTTTTGTTCTGTTTTTGTTATAATACCGTATCTCAGGAAGGACTTGAGAGTTTCATGGTATAGTTCTTTTATACGTCCTTGCCAAAAACAATTATCCAGAACCAATCAACCAGAACCAATCAACCTTATACAGCGCCACTGGAAAAATTTGCTACTCCAAATTTACACTAAAAGCAACTCTTGGATGTGAAATCTGGCTTGAGTCCTCTGTGAATTCATGCGGACCCACCCAGATCTCCATGGAATGGGCACAGTATTCCTCTCCCAGGTGTTTGGAGGGCCTCACCCCTCTTCATATCGTCTTTTGATCCTTTTTCCCATGGACTCCTCAGTCTCTTTTCCTTCTTCTTTTTTCTAGTTGTACCCTAGATTGATGATTTAAAAAACAGAGCAGAATGACTGAAACCCTAATTGACAAATAGGGATAGAATGAGCTCAGTCTATCCCTATTTTTAAATCATCAATCTAGGGTACAACTAGAAAAAAGTTTTAACACATGACTGGAAGAAGAAATGTAAAACTCCACATTATGTACAACCACAAGAATGCGATCCTAATTGAATACATTATATATCATGTAATATGTCAAAATACATTCTTATGTCATGTATATCTGAAAAAAAAACCAAAAATAAACTAACAAAAATTTTTTCTCATTCTCATTTAATTTTAGGTTAAAATTCATGTAAGATAAGTAGACATCAATGCTAAGAAGGCAAATATTAATCCCCAGTCCCTTAAATCTGCTCCTTTTCCCTCACCTAAATCATTCCTTTTAGTCTTTTCCTGTTCTGGCTTTGGGTCTGATGTGAGTAAGATGTATATCAGTAATTCTAATTGACTCTATATTCTCTTGAACAACAGTGGACTTTTTTTTTTTCTTTTTTTTGGTACTGGAGATTGAATTCAGGGGCACTCGACCACTGAGCCACATCCCCAGGCCTATTTTGTGTTTTATGTAGAGACAGGGTCTCACTGAGTTGCTTAGCGCCTCACTGTTGCTGAGGCTGGCTTTGAACTCGGGATTCTCCTGTCTCAGCCTCCCTAAGTGCTGGGATTACAGGCTTGCACCACCGCACCCAGCTAACAGTGGACTTATTAATGGAAACTATTGTTTCAATGCTGTGAACTGAATGAATCCCCAGATCACTTGGAATTGCTTCAGGAATATCCATAGAAAGATATTCTCATCTGATGCTGCTCCATCAAAAGAAACCATGATGGGTTTCCAACTATTCATCAGCATCACTCACTCCCTTGACAGTGGGAGGATACAAGAAAGCTACAGATCAGCTCTTTCAAAACTCTTTACTTTCTTTATGACCTCATTTCCATAAATTTTTTTGTATCTTTTTGTAACTCTTTCACTTGTTAGATGAGAATCATTAAATGATTTTTGATGGTGTGATTCTTTGCTCATCAAACAGGAAAACTTTCAAGTGGTCTTGCATTTATACTTTCTTTACTGATATGAATACATCAAGTATTAATGAGAACCATAGAACTCTGAGTTTCTCAGTTCTCAAACTAGTAGAAGAAAAAATTTACTATTCTACACATGTCTTTGTTTCCTTGAGTATTTTATTCCTTGGATAATCTGAGTCCTTCCACTCTATTGTTGGAATAAATTAATCCTATTTTTCCAATTTAGGGAAATTATCACTGCTACTGACTTTGGCCCTTTATTTTCTATA
The DNA here is from genome assembly GCA_004024805.1 of Geosciurus inauris. Taxonomy (NCBI): domain Eukaryota; kingdom Metazoa; phylum Chordata; class Mammalia; order Rodentia; family Sciuridae; genus Geosciurus; species Geosciurus inauris. Next base: position 156,783 of record PVHX01000277.1, read on the forward strand.
ATGAATAATTAATGTTTTCTTGCTGATCATTAAATGAATTTGTTTTTCAGAAGAAAATTTTTAATAGTGGTCTCAAATATAATACTTACTTAAGAGGTTAAAAAATTAGCCTAAAGGGCAGTAGAGATTAATATATCTTCAGTAACATTGCTGCTTTAATAATTAAAAGTCTAACTTTGGTCAAAATCCAATTAGATTAGAAAGTAAGGAAATAAACCACATTTCCAACCTTGTGCCATCTATATAATATATCTAGTAAACACAGTACCTCTGATTTTTATAAAATAAGCTTTATAAATCTTTTCTATTATAAATGTGCTGTTAAGGGCATTAAGGGCATTCAATTTAATTTATAAAAATTAGTTTGGGCATCCTTCCTTAGATGTGATGTCTGTCAGTAGGTCCAACTGATGCAGTATTCTGAAGTAGTAACAATTTCCTAAAGCCAGCCCTTGGTACTCCTGACTTCTTCTCACAGGAACAGCAGGCAGTTATAAACAGATTTAAGTCCAGATTTAAGCAACTTGAAGTGTCGGTGACCAGAAGAGAATTAAGAGATCTCTCAAAAGTATGTTATTTTCTTTCACTACAATTTTTAAAGGCTTCTGCAAAATGAAAACACTAGTGTTTCTAGGTTTCTAAGGTGGCTTTAAATAAATTATAGTAATCAAATACTTCCATCACAGGTATATAAGTTTAGTCAAACCAAAATGTTCAGAATATTGTTACTTTAAACTCTCAAAAATAACAAATGAAACATTTATTCATAACTGTGTATAAATTTTTTAAAAATCCTTAACTCTTTAATGATTTTTGAACAAAGAAATAGAGAAAAATATTCAACTATTCATTATAGAAGCTAAGATAAAGAAGAAACAGAAATCTCTCCATGTGCCCCTAGATAGTTGTTGGCTGCAAATTTTAATTTTACAATGTTTCTAAAGTTTTTTTCACCAAAAAGATTAAATAAGCAATGAGCCAAAATGAAGAAGCTGTGCTCCTTGAAAGATGACTTGATAATACATAAGTCATTGAAAAATTAATCTTGACATCCCAGGTAACCTCACTAGGTAGATGGACCAATGAGGATTGGAAGCCCTGGTACCTGAAGGGATTTAGGCTGGGAAATGCTGTTAAAATACTTTATTCTGGATTGGGAGTCTTGTATAACACATGGATTTGTTCACAGGACTGCGTGATTCCCACTGTTGGAAAGCAGTGGTATGGTAGTCTGATTTGAAAGGAGCTAATGCTTGGTCTAAAAAGAATTATTTGCACAATGTCTATGTTAAGCCTCACATACCCAGAGGGAACATGCCCAGTGCCAACATCTCATTCTGGTTCCAACATGGACAACTAAGGGAAATTGGGGTTTTGCTCTTCATTTTTGGTGACCTTAGCCAAATCATAGTCCCTCCTTCTTTTCATCTATGATTTTTATGGGGTGCTCTTTGTATGTTGGCACACTGCCAGCAACTAAAATATACTCTCATTTTATGTCCCACAAAGATTTCTTGACAGACACCATTGTAACCTCAACTTAAAGCAGAGGAAATTCAGTTAGAAAGAATATATAATCTGCATAAATTTAGCTGGGTAGTAAAATTCATCGGGAAATTTAACCCCAAAATATTTGAGTACTAACAAACATTACTACTTCTAACGAGTTCTCATCACGAGCTCTAAGAGGAGGTCTCATTTTTCCCCAAGTTGAGGATAAAGGAACTGAGACTCTGGGAACACAAGTGACCTGCCTGAGTCAGGAAAATATTAGGAGAGCAGCAGTCTCTCCTGCCTACACTTTGACTGGTCTTTTCTTGGTCTCTCAGCCTTTGAACTGTGACTGAATTGCCCACTAACACTCCCTGACTTCTTCATATTCAGTGACTCTTTAGAAACATGCTCCGTTTAAAGGAAAATAAAAATAATAGTGGATATTCATAAAATTATCTTTACTGTGCTGCTGATCATGTTCTGTTTACAAGTTGTTCAAGTTTATTGTCTCATTTTGACAATTTTTTGTGCTTCATATTCTCCAAAGCTGGCAGCTTTCTCTGTTTTATGTGTTCATGATACATGAAAACATGGGGTCCTTGAATGTTGCCTTCTTCATGTGATGGATAATATCTGAGTATATACACTTAATTGACTTAAATAGTTTTTCATCATTTCATTGCCTTGGTCCTATTTTTTTTGCTTACTTGTATGTTTTGTAACCAAGTTCTCATTTGCAAGTAAGAACTTTCATTGATTTAATATGTAAAAGAAGTAATTGAAAGATACTGTATAGTCTATGGTTTGGATATAGTTTGCATGTGACCCAAAGGCATCATGTGTTGAAATTTAACATCTATTGTGAGGTATTAAGAAAGTGAAAACTTAATTCAACTATAGTACCTAGAGGTGAGGCTTTTTAGAGGAGATTAAGAGTAGATAAAGTTATCAGGTGGAAATCCCATGATTGAACATTGGTGGATTATTAGAAGAGGGAAAGAGAGTATGTACACACACACGCAAACACACACACACACACACACACACACACACATATACACACACACAAACATAACACTTGTTCCTGTATCTTGCCATGTGATGCCCTATGACGTCTCTGAAATCAGCCAGCAAGAAGCTATCACTTGATATAGACTTTCAACTTTGGACCTCCAGGATAATGAGTCAAAACAAAACTCTTTCTGTTTAAACTTACTAGTTGATAATATTGCGTTATTAGCAGCAGTAAACAGACTAACAGATCGTTTACAGAAATGCTGGGAAAGCAGGACACCTCTGGAAAGACTTAGAAAAATTGAAAGGCTATTCATCTTGACCCAGAGCTGAAGGCACTGCTGCTACTGCCACTTACCACAAGACTTTGGCAACATGCCCACTGCAAAATGACTAACCATAAGTCCAAAGATTGGGATGCTGAAGGTAACCCAAACCCAGAAATTCTTTATTCCTATAAGGAATGCACAGTAGCCACTGAAACCCTCAAAACATGTCCTGTCCAGTAGGTTAAGGGTCAGCAAATTTTTTCTCTAAATTTTTTTTAGGTTTTGTAGGCCATATAGTGTCTGTTACAACTGGTCAATGCAGCCTAGGTAGTACAGAAAGAGTTATAAATATGAACTAATGTGACTGTGTACCAATAAAAAAATCATTTTTGAACACTAAGACTTGATTTTCATATAAGTTTTGCATGCCCCCAAATCATCCCCCCTGGTGAATTTTATGTTCAAATATTTAGAATTTTGCCTGTGGTTTAAACAATTAGTGTTTATTAAAGTTAAAAAATGTTTAAAGGAATTCTTCAGGCTATTAACTTCAGCAACAAAATCATTTGTCTTCTGTTCACAAGTGAAATATATTTTAAACATCACTTTCAAGGAAGTTTGGCTCTATCTTATAATATTAAAGAAACACCTTCAAGTGTTTCATAACACTTCTCACTTAAATGAGTTTGCCTATCCAGAAAGAATACGCCTCAACCCAGTTAATTGAAGTTATTTAATATGAAGTTTCAGTTGAGTGTGAGACTTGAAGTCACAGACAAGCACACTGAGTATTATCAATGAGCCATTTTAAAAATAACTATTATATTTTCAGCCACAACAGTTGAAAGGTGATTATCTAATCACAGAAGCATGTAACTCCTACCTAGGTTGATCAGTGGAGTGGAATTTTTTTTATCTCTTGTTCTTAAAATGCATGACCATATTTACCCATTTATTATTAATGGCCCTTGAAGAGATGATGGGATCCAAAGGTTTATTTTCAACCAAATGGCAAAGACCTTTGAATGTCATGAAATATTGCTTTTTTTTTGTATTTCTAGAATCAATAAGAATAACTATTATTCTATTCCAGTTGAATTTTAGATTGTTCACCTACGTTCATCTGAATTATGCACATAATCCTGAAGTCATTCTACTAAAGCCAGCCAAGAAGAACAGTGAAATATGATATTCAGAGGTCTGCTCTTAGTGTAGCTTTTTCTTCTAGTCTTTAGAGCCACCTGTGGTGAGTGCCAATATATTATAAAGGCATCTATGATTTTGACTCAGTTTCTTTCCCCTCTTTAGTCAAGCAGTCATAGAGAATGTCCCATGAAACCCCTGCTGTGCACTGAAGGAGAGACCATAGTGCTTCAGAGAGATCTTTGGATGATCCTGCTAATGGGAACAGCTTAACCTCACCACTGCCTAGTGGTAGGGATGCTGGTAGTAATCAAGTTTAAGACTAAGTAGATTTAACATGAGGAGTCACAGATTGTTCTACTGTATTTTGGTTAATTCATTAGTACATGTGAGGTGCAAAGCTGAGAAATATTTCTGAGGAACAGAATACTTATTTATCCAAGAAAGACTGACATCACTTTAAGACTCCAGGGGTTTCTGTGTCTTTTGTATTGTGTTTGTTACAGACTCCATACAACATAGCAATCCTCAGGGCTTCAAATGCCCTAAGATCCAGTGAGTCTGGATGATAAGTTGGCATAATTGGTACTGCTCCCTGGATCCACTAACAAACTTTCTTATCTAATCGAAGTTTGTCTCACTTTAGGGTATGAGGTTAAAAAAAAAAGCAAGAGAAAAGTGCTTTTATACATTGCATTCAAAATATATCAAGTATATGTAACCAATGTTTTTCTTAGAAACAGAACTGATTATTCACTTTGGTGGTGATACTCTTATATGCACTACTAAAGTGAACATCAGAAACTTCACTGAAATATATCTTACTAAGTCAACTTTATTCCTGCCACTTTCTGCTCTCCAGGTTCCATGATAAGTATACTGTTTTCCATGTTCAGTATACATAACCATCATGATCTTGTGGGATAGTGAGAGTGTCAATGTCACCAAATTGTGGCACAGAACAAGTGATAGATATGATATAGATATGATGGTGAAGTGTACTGGGGGAAAACAAATTACCTTCAAGGCTCAAATTTTATTGGAATAGAGAAAAAAATGAGAGCAGTAGTTGCATTTCAATGACTAAGACAGTATCAATTTGATCCACACAAACAACATTTAGAACAGGGTTTGTAATTGAAGTCTCTCCAAGATTAGGCTTAAAATAATTCATCATCATTCTTTTTTTCTTTTTTTTTTTTTTTTTGACTTCATGCATGTTAGGCAAGCACTCTGCCACTGAGCTACAGCCTCCCCAACCTTATTTGCTGCTCTACAGCAAAACTCATTGGAAGAGTTGTTTATAATCACTAACCTTTTCTGTCCTCCCATTCTCTCTGAAATGCACTCCAATTAGGTTTCACTCCTACAGTCCCACAGAAACTGTACTTGTCAAAGTTAATAGTGACTTCCACAGTGCTGAATCCAGAGATGGAGTCCAGTTTTTGCCCTTGCCCATCAGCACTGTTCAAATGTCCATCATCATTCTTTATGTTTCATTTACCTTGTATAATTAGCAAACTGGAGAATTAAATTGTAATGTGATACAAATAATCACATCTGAATCTTTCAAGCTTTGACAGTTATACAAATCTCTGTCATTTCCTCAGTAATGTATAATTACCTTTTCATTTTATTACCTGTAGTACTTTGGTAAAGGGGAAGATCTGGGGATCTATTCTAAGACCTTAAATCTATGCAATCGATGTGATGATGCTAAATTTGTCATTGTCTGATGATATTTATTCATTTATATTATACACTCAAAAAACTGAGACTGATCCTAGGATTCATTGGAAAAAATAATAAAAATGATCTCAGTGTGTATTCTCAGTGTGTGTTTTTAATCTTATTACAAGGACTTTCCTTAAGTATACTTGGTCATCTTTCTTTCAAAGACAAGAAATCTGTAAAGAAACTCAAGTTTTAGAATTGGATGAACAGTCATGAATCTTAAGCATTATGATATAGGACATGTATCTTTTCCCATAAGGTGGTAATTAAATAGGGCTTTCACATACTGTACATCCATTGGGGGTCTCAAAACAAATTACTCCATTAGTCCTTTTATAATTATACATGCCCTGCTGAGTATTATGTTAAGTAATGAATGAATACTGATAAAGAAACTCTGGAAGTATGTAGAAGTGAGCTTAATTTTACTTCAAGATGGAAAATTTGCTGACATTTGTAAAAGTGAAATAATATTCACACGTGAAAAAATAAAAAGAACAGAAGCTAAGACCAGATGAAAGTAGAGAAGCCTGGGCTATCCTGAGCCAGAGCTTCTTTGGAAACAACAATGATGGATCCATCAGAATATTTCTAACTTCTAGTGTTAAAGACATGATTCATGTCCAAGCCAACCTACCTACATATTTGTTTCCTGAGCTACAACTTAAAGAGCAATAGTTGAGACATTTCAGAAAGACAAGGCCAGGTGAGCCCCTCAAAACTGCCATTGGAAGCAAGAGGTTAGGTATTCCTTCTATATGAAAGATCCATACAAGATTATGCATGGAGACATTTGAGATGGCTTAATGGAGATACCCAGCACTCATCTGCTCTTTCACAAAGAAGAACCAAAGTAAAATGTGTACAGTGTATTTTGAGGTGATTGTGAGACAACACAGGAAATAAATGGGAGAAACTGAAACATCATAAGACTCAAACACCTAGGACAGCAGCATCTTAAGAGAAACAAAACCCAACATCTTCCACCTTGGTTGAACTGGGCAGGGGGTGGGAGGAATTCTCTCCTTTGTGGAGGTAAGGGCAAGAGTCCCAACAAACTCCATCAGTATGGATGCAGGCGATCCAAGTTCCTGGAAAGTTTCACAATCCTCATAGGCTTCCAGCCCACTTATATAAGTAATCTGAAATCTGAACAGTAGCCCACTTTGGAAAAAGACCTTCTGTCATGTCCCAATAAACCCCCAGTTTGCAGTAGCCAGGAGCTATGTTTGAGGTAAGCTTTTATCTGATTCTGGGCTGCTCAGAAACCCCAGACTATTCCCATCTCTGTTATCGCACAGATGTTCCACTGTACTGGCTTGGGAGTAGCTGCTTCACAAACTCAACTTGGCCCAGCACGGTGATGGTGACCTCAGCCTGCTAGGTGTCCTACACTGTAGGAACATGTTGCAACATGGAAGAGAACAAAGGGTACCTTTAACAACCAAAGGTCAGAGGACTTTCCCTCTGAGAACAGGGACATAGCCAGGTGAGTGTGTACTGTGCCAATGCCCACACCGAAGGCAGGTGCTCTCAGGATTCCTGCCATTCCTCCCACCCCAACACCATGCTCAGGTGCCTGACAGTGTGGGCAGAGATCCTGGTGGTTCTCTGCTGCCACGCTGATACTGGGGGAGTGGAGGGTTGAGTAACTCCCTGGCTCCAGTCATTCGCCTGCCCTCTGGCACACACAGCAAAAGGAACCCTGAGAGGAACTTTGCTTGGCTAATGGCAACTTTCCATTCCCACTAGTACCCAACCAAATCAGTAAAAATAATACATCAAAATCCCCAACACTCTTTGTGATGGTATGTTAATCACTCTAATTCATTTGCTCAATAGATAATAGGACTGATTGCATTGGAATGATACATGCTTCTCTGCTAGAAATTATGCACTAGTATCTCCTCCTCACAGAAATACAGTAAGACCCATGTCATTCTGTTATAAGCTCAATAGTTAGTAAAGGAATGCTAACATGAGTCTCTGCTTCTGGAAACAAAAGTAGGAGGTCAGAAAAACAAAAGGATTAGCTACAATTAGGGAAACTTCCACTCCTAAACCTTATGCAATTTTTCCCTACAATTTTTGACATCATTCTTTGAAGACTGTTAGTAAGAGGTAAAATATAAAATTCATATTTCCTTTTTGAAAACACCAGATGAAATTCTTCCTAAACTATTTACAGTGATAACAAATAGTTAATATTTATTTACTCTGAGTGTTCATTGTGCCAGCGCTTTTACATAGTTTTCCTCACTTAATCCTTACAATGACTTTATCAAGTGGGTACTATTATTTTCCCTGTTACATAAAAACTGAAAATCAGAGTTGAAATAATGCTTAATGCAACACAAATAATAATTAATAAATCTAAGTTTCAAACCTAGGCATTCTAGTTCTCGAGAGATTTCTATTCGAAGATCTAACTTGTAAAAGGATAATGCAACGCTATCTTAAGCGATTATACTTGGAAAGCAATGAACCTCACTATGCATGGGACAATATCCTAAATGCTTTATGTGGATTTTCTCATTAAATTCTTAAACAAAGCTGTGGTGGTGTTGTCATTAATTTATAGATGAAGGAAATGAACGAAGAGTTTGAAAAGTTAATGATCCAAACGCAAACAAATGACGTTAGTGTGGTTGTTGGTGCCTATTAGATTACTTGCCGCACCTAATAAGGAACAGAAGTTCCCTTTTTAGGGTGAGTACAGAAAAGGGAGTATGAAGGTTGAGAGTCTGACACATGCAGAAAGAATCCAGAAAAGGACCAGACCAGTGGCAGGGATAAATTGTCTATGATATAATCTGAATTCATCCCAGCCTGTACCTGTTCAGGGCAAAAACTTTTAGCTTCTCTCTTTTACTAAGATCCCTGGCCTATGCTCTATGTCATGAGTTAGTTCACCACCCATGCACAGACACTTTTTATTTCTTGTTCATTATATTATGTTGAAAAGAAAATGTTCAATGCTTTTTAATTGAGCTATACTGTGAGTTTTTCAGTTTATGTGGAATCCCTCATTTTCTCTTAATACTAATGGAATGGGTTTTTTAAAGATTAACATTTATGACTGGTACTTTAGATAAGGATGACACATATCACCTTTGACCTTTTATTAGTGCTGCCAGTGTTCAGTAAACAAATATGATAGTGTAGTGAGAAAGATAAAATGAATTCTCCCTTCAGAATAATAACTAGCATCTTTAAAGGGCTTTGAAACTCATGAAAACCCCACAATGTGGGTAGCATCATTATCACACTTATATAAATGAGACAGTTAACTCTGACACTTACTTGTCCAGTTTGAGAAAACAATGGCAAAGCAAAAAACTTCAGCCTTTTTCTTATAAGATCCATGCTTTGTGCAAAACATGATGTTGTTCTCTTTAGAGAGCAGATACTGAGCTTCAATAAATAAATGGTAAACTCCCTATCACAGGATATGTCAAAATACGACAGAAAAATTCCTTGGCAGAGAGGTATATAGGCCTCTAGCTATAGATGGACTAGATAGTTTTAAAGTGCCTCTCAACTCTGAGAGGCTGTCAGATTAAATATAACATCTCTGTGAATCATGACTATCTCAGTCAAAGCCACATGTTCTGTGCCTTTTTGACTCTCAGGTTATAAGACTGCAAACTCAATGTAATTCATTTTCAAGTAAAAAAAAAAGCAGTTTAGATTTGGTCGATTTAGAATTTCAAAAGCATTTTCACATCTGCAATGTGGTTTCATTGTTGCTACAACCTTATGCACAATAGAAGACATCTGTTTTAATTTCTTCATAATGAATTTGAAAATTAAGTCCCTATAAGGAGGAAAGTGATTTGGCTAGATTTCCATAATTAAAAATTTATAGAATTGGGGCTACACTTTAGTCCTTTCCTCTATGTGTTCTGCCTTTGTGACTTGTACCTGAAAAAGTCTACTTCCATTTTCCCTTATTTTTTCTAAAAATAGAAGAGAAATATCTTTAAAGTTACATTCCTCTTGAACTGTCCAGGGTCTATTAAGTGTCACTTTGTTATCTATAATTTTATGCTTGCTCTAAACCAGAAAAATGCAAGCATTAACCAGGTAATGAACTGTTTTATCTCTATTGCCAAATAGTCTATGTTCTATTTGCCTCCTTTTAAATTTGCTGCTTCAGTGCTTTGTGAAGAGACCCAGTCTTAATCTATAAGAGCGTGCTGCCAGCATTTAGTTGGAAAACAATTTGCCTTAGCCTTTCCATGGCTAGTGCTTTATATTTGAAATCATATTGGCATAACATTTATACCATTTTGATAACTCAACTGCACTGACAAGAAAACTTAACCAAGGAATGAGAGAAAGACCAAGAGTATTGCAGGCACTGCTGTCCAACCAGGGGCTAGGACAGAACAAGCTGGAAGCTTTGCAGAAAGGTGCAGAAAGGGAGCCTCTATTACAATCAGCTTGTGTGGGATTGGGGAGCATCTGTAGCTCTGTGGCAGACATTCTCCTACATACTCTGTGATATGTTCTTTGGTGTTAAAAAGACATAAGGGACCTAGACAAGAGCAAAGCTAATTCTACATTATTGAAACTCCTTTTCTCTCAGAGGAAGAAATCTGTTAAGTGCACTGAGAAAGAACAATAAACACACATGAACACACCCTGATTCTTCAATTCCTAAAGGCACCCAGAAGTTTCTAATTCTTTTAGCTCTACCGGATTCTTTCCATGGACCTATATGCCAGCTCTATGGTAAAGTGCAATGCCATTCTAACTTAATGAGGGACAAAGAATCTGCTTTTCCTACGCAAATGAAATCACCATTGAGCACTCAAAATTGTAATTTAGCAGATGCCTGGAAACTGCAGGTTGGTAATAAAGGTGAACATACAGGCATTTGCTTCCAGGGATGTGAAGCTTCACATGCTGTGGGTAGCCTTGAAAGAACAAATGCTGTGCACAGTGGAGAGGCCTCGAGCTGTCCCACCCTGCATGTTGAGTCATGTTTCTTGGAGGCTATTCTGTTTCCTGTAGTTTAATATCTTGCTGACACCTGACCTTATGCAGGGGACAGCAGTAGAGCCTGAGATAAATGAAAAATATAATTAATAGTATGTCTATATGGAAGAACATAGTATTTTTGATGTTTTAAACAATGAAACCAGCATCTCCATGTATTTTTGTCCTTCAAAAACTAGCTTCCTGTAAGTGCAACTCAGAAGTGTCAGTCTATGTATTTACCCTGAAACTCTTTCTCTCTGCCCTGGAACTTCTGAGACACTAAGGAATGGAATAACTGCGAATCCCCTGGGGGCACTCATGCCTACAATGCATAGGTGTGTAAGAGTTGACAAGAAGAGCAAGCCTTCTCCAATGAAGCTTCTCCTAACAATGGTGGCTAAATGTGAATCCTTTCCATTCTTCTTCTTCTTCTTCTTCTTCTTTTTTTTTTTTTGCTACCAGGAGCACTTAACCACTGAGCCACATCCACAGCCCTTTTTTTAAAATATATTTTAGTATGAGACAGGGTGTCACTGAGTTGCTTAGTGCCTTGCTTTTGCTGAGGCTGGTTTTGAACTCGCTGTTCTCCTGCCTCAGCCTCCCCAGCCGCTGGGATTACAGGTGTGCACCACCACGCCATGTCCATTCTTCTAGTTGATAAATTTCAGCTATGTGCCATACAGATTCTGAGAAACCGTACAATCACATGCTCATGGTTCCAACACTAATTTGCTTTCATCCTACCACAGAATTTCTAAATTATCTCCCCCACTAATCTTTTGAAATGTAATGGTCTTAAAATATTTGGAAAAAGATAAAAGCAAGATAAATGGGAATGGCATTTAAAGAATAGAAATAAGCTACAGTAATACAAATCAAAGAGATAAATAATGGGTTTTTTTTTTCAAACTTTAAATTGGCAACATGAGGGGACTGGGTTATTCAAATAAAGTTGTTATTGTAAATGCAGTCACATTAGACTATTTTTTTTTCTGGTACTATATAGGAAATTAAACCCAGGGACTTGCACATGCTAGGCAAGGACTCTCCTGTTAGCTATATTTTTAAAATTGTTTTGAGTAAGGCTCCTGCTAAATTACCAAGACTGGTCTCAAATTTGCAATTCTCCTGCTTCAGCCTCCTGAGAAGCTGGGATTACAGACATGTGCCATAGTGTCCAGTTTCATATTGAAATTTAATACAGAAAAATGTATGACAGTGTCACATAGATAACAGTTGAAATGATAACAAAGAACCACTAGATCCCATTAATGGAAGACGATAAAAAGTGAAAAGGCCCATAGGAATCCGAAACAGGAGAACAATCAGAAAATATGGGAAAAAACCTAAACTGCATTAAAATTTATTTTTAAGAGGGAGAGAGTAATCAGGTATAAATGTTAATTAAAGTTGCATATGGAGCCGGGCGTGGTGGCTCAAGCCTGTAATCCCAGCACTTAGGGAGGCTGAGACAGGAGAATCGTGAGTTCAAAGCCAGCCTCAGTAACAGTGAGGCACTAAGCGACTCATTGAGACCCCATCTCTGCATAAAACACAAAATAGGGCTAGGGATGTGGCTCAGTGGTCGAGTACCCCTAAGTTCAATCCCCAGTACCAAAAAAAAAAAAAGTTGCATATGGAATGATTATAACATCTTCCATCAAAGATTATTTTAGATTATATCATTAAAGTCATAGAAAATATTTCATGTTACAAAATTTTGCAATATAATTATATAAAATAATAATAACAGATTAAAAAGTAAGAGCAATAGAAAAGAGTAAATCCTAATAAATATTAAAATATGCTAATATTAAGTGCACTGAGAATTATTAATTAAAACATCTTAGAAGATTATGAAAGATGGCTCAATGATAAATCATGAAAAAATATTAAAACATACAGAACTTACATATTTGAGAATTATGGAATATCAAAATAATGACACAGATACATTAATAAATGCTATTAGAGAAAATAAATGCCAATATTTTTAAAAATGCATTTCTATCTTATCCTTAAGCCAAAGTAATTTAATAATAGAACAAAATGTAAAACATAAAAAGAAGCCATGAAATGCTGGAAGAAAATATGAGGATTTTTTTCCCTTTTTTTTTTTTGTATTGAGGATTGATCTTGGGCATTTTTCCACTGTGCTACATCCCCTGCGCTTTTTATTTTTTTAATTTTGAGACAGGGTCCTGTTAAGCTGCCTGGGCCTCAAAATTGCTGAGACTGACCTTGAACTTGTAATTCTCCTGCCTCAGCCTCCTGAGTCACTTGGATTATAGGCATGTACCACACCTGGCTAAGAATTTGTTTCATATTCTAAGAGATCTTTTTTTACATGACACAAACCTAGAGGCAGGTAATTAATCTATTACAGAATGTTTTTCATATTTATGATAATCTACATTGTCACAAACGGTTCTCAAGGGTTCCTTTTCTCCACACTCTTGAACTTTGTATCTTTTGCCTTTTTTGATAATAGCCATTGTGTGAAGGTATGATACCTCACTCTGGTTTTAATATATATTCTCTGATGACTGGTGATTTTGAGCTCATTTTCATATATTTGTTGGCTATTTGTCTTCTTCTGAAAAATATTCAGATCATTTGTTCAACTTTTAATGTAGCTATTTGTTTCCTGGCTGTTGAATTGTTGGAGTTCCTCATATATTTTGGATCATAACTTCTCATCAGCTGTATGGTTTGCAAATGTTGTCCTCCAATCTGTATGGTGCCTCTTCAATATTGATTGTTTCTTTTTCTGTGCAGAAGCTTTTCAATTTGATGCAATTCCATTTGTCTGTGTTTTTGCTTTTGTTATCAGTATGTTAGAGCTATATCTAAAAAATCATTGTCCAGATCAGAGTCATGGACCTTTTCTCATGTTTTCTTCTAGTAATTTTATAATTTCAGATTTTTGTTAAAGTCCTTTATACATTTTGAGTTGATTTTTATTTTTATGGTGCAAGATACAGGTTTACTTTCATTCTTCTGCATATGGATATCCAGTTTTCCCAATGTCATTTATTATAAATATTCATTGTAGGCTACTATATTTATAAAATAAGAAATTATCAAGTGATAATGTATTTTTAAATATTGGGCTTTGAGTTGTTATAAGCATTTACTATATTTTACTGTAAATGGTATTTCCTTATCTATTTGTTTTGGGAAATTAAATATTAACACTAGAATATAAATACTGGAATTTTAACCAATTATCTGTTTATACTTTTAAATAATATGTTAAAACAATATGAAAACCTATTCAGATTCTTTTAGAGTTGAAAACTCTTATCTTTCCAAAATATGTATCAATTATTACACAAAAAGAAATAGATGGCAATTTTTGAGACAATATTTGAAAATCATTGAAAATATTAACCTGTTTCTCAAAAAAACTAAGTGAACACATTTGAAGTATAAATAATAATAGATTAATTGTGATGAGAGTAAAAGTATTGCTTGAACTCAAATAAAAAATATCTATCCTTGATCATTATCTGACTTTATTTTCATTTGTCTTCCAATCTCTCTTTTCTAGCAAATTTCTATTGACACAAAGAAAAATTACCTTTCTGATTACTTGGTTGGGTCTATCTTTTATAACCTATGTTAGTTAGTTTTATTTGTTGTGACCAAAAGACCTGACAAGAACAACTTACAGGAGGAAAGTTTATTTTGGCTTTGGTTCCCAGGTGAGGCAGAATAGCATGGAAGAATGTTGTGGCAGAAGAAAGTGGCTCAGGACATGATAGTCATGAAGCAGAGAGAATTCTGCTCATTAAGGACGAAATATAAAACACAATGTATGCCCCTAGTAATCTATTTTTTCCAGCCACACACTACCTGCCCATAGCTACCATCAAATTAATTCATATTAGTGGATTAATTCATTGATTAGGTTACAGCTCTAATGATATAATCATTTCATCTCTGAAAGTTCTTGCATGTCTCACACTTGAGCTTTGAAGACACCTCATAGCTAAACCATAACACACCTCATGCCACCTGGTAATACACACCTCAAAATTTACAGTTGTCTTAAACCCTAATTTCTCTTTTCTGGTTTTTCTAATTATTGAGGGTTTTGTTCATTTGTGTTTGTTTGGGTGGAGTTGCTGGGTTTTTTGCGGCTGGGTCATTTGTTTTGTTTTTCTGCTCCTTCTTTTACTATTCCTGATGATTTGCCTATTTGCTCTCATTGAGATTATTATTATACCTTCTTAAAAGTCAGTTTACTTTAAATCCTTCTTGTTTATTCATATTGTGTCAGTGGTAAATTAATATACTTAAATAGATTATCTAAAATCAAAACACTTCAATGGAATTTTCCTAATTCCTACTAAATTAAATAAGTAATCCTCATCTTATTTTCTTAAGTTCTTTACAAAGTAGCTCCACTGACTTCTAAATCTTATCTTATATTTCTTTCAGATTTTTATTTTACAACACTAGCAAACAGTGTGACCAGTTGTTATTTGGAAATATCCCACAATTTTCAACAGTTCTTTTTCAGCTCAAGTAATCATCTCCTGGAGTGCCCTTGTCTCACCCTTACCTTTAATCATTTCCTGTCACAAGTATAGCCATTCCTCAATTCTTTAAATTCCTTTTCAATTGCTTCCACACTGATATATTTTTAAAACTAGTAGTATAAACTTCGCCTTTGGATTAAAGGGGTTTCTCTTTTTTAAAACATGTAAAGGATACAAACATTGGAACTTCATAATTATTACTTGATATCTCATATTGAAACTACATATTAAAGTTTAAAACTATATTAAGTATAAAAGAGTGCACAAGACTTAAATCTCTACTTAGAAGGCTTATTTCTTAAGAGAAGTGCTATTTCTTAATTTTTTACCCACTACAGTGCCTCTTATCTAATTAAGAACTGAACAAACACGTTGTCAATTGGAATATATTTTACTAACACAGAATACATAGGAACAGTATTCCTGAAAAGAACATTATATTCTCAATTAAATGACAGGTTTTTGAAATTTTAATATATTGTTCTTTTAATTAAATAACAATTTGATTTGACATTGTTTTAAATTAGTATAAGTAAAACCATCTTATGCAATCAGAAAATTATTTTCACTGAATGTACCACAAACTTTTTTAGTTCAATTTGTTGACTAAGTTCTTTGAATCTGCACTTCATTTGCTGAATTGCATAACAAGCTATTTTTTTAGCTTTTTATTGAATTATGACCTTATCAGGAAAATATAGAAATAATAGCTGAATGAATTATTAGAAAGTGATTATAACTGTGGAATCACTGCTCTGTTAAACAGTTTACTTGTTTTAAATTCCACCTGTAAATGAGATCAAGAAGTTTTGTCTTTCTGTACCTGGCTTATTTCCCTTGATATAATATACTCTAGATTTACCTATGTTCTAGCTATTTTTAAGTGGTAAATACCATTCCATTGTATAAATATATCACATTTTTTCTATCTATCCATTGATAGACACATAAGCTCCATCCATGTCTTGGCCATTGTGAATAATGCTACAATAAACCTTGGAGCACATGTATGAAAACATTCTTAAGTAGGACAATAAAGGGCACTATCTGGACAGGTAAATATAGAAAATAAGATCTTGTGTTCATCAACTGACTTTATTACAAAAGTGAAATTGCAAATCACATAACAGAAAATATATTTGCAAGATATGTAACTAATAAAGGGTTTAGAATATAAAAGTATGTGTATATTCACATGTATAATCAAGTAAAACTAACAGGTTTAGAACATACAATGAACATATAAATTAGATAAAACTAAATCTAATAGAAATGAGGAAATAATTCAATAGGCACTTAATGAAATACAGGCATTAATAGTCAATAAACATAAAGAGGTGCTCAACCTCATTAGTCATAGGAAAAATGTCACAATGAAATATCACCACACACAACTGGATGGGTAAAATCTGGACAAAAATGAACACATGAAAAATTAAAACAGGCAAAAGTGAATATTAGCAAGAATGGAAAGCAAAGAGAAATCTCATACACTAGTGGTAATATTAAAAACTAATGCAAAGACCCTAACAAGTTTTGATACAGTAAACTAGTACAATATCCTTGAAAAATTGTCATTATTTATTAAAACTATTTTGTGTACATCATTGCTAAAGCATTTCATTCTTATATACACATATGCAATCCTACCAAAGTACACACACATGCACTACAAAACACACATGCAAGAATGTAGAAGTTTAACTTATAATAGCTTCACACTAAAAAAGATCAGATTTCTAATTTCTATCAAATATACAATAAATTGTAATATATTCATAGAATGAGTATACTTGCAGCTCTGAACTTCACAAATATACTAAGCAAAAGAAGCAAGCACAGGATGCAGAAAACACAGTATATATAAACAATGCACTATAAGCTTACATACAACTAAATGTTATTCATCCATACATTCTGTCATGTGACAATATGAATTAATCTTGAGATCATTATGCTAAGTGAAGTAAGCCAGACAGGACATTTAGTGGTATTTCATGATGACAATTCCCTCATGACTAACAAGATTGAGTACCTTTTCATATGTTTATTAACTACTGAAACCTGTTTTTAAGAGTCTATTGAATTATTTTGCTCATTTTTATTAGATTTAGTTTTGTTTGATTATATATTCATATTTATATGATCTCACTTAATGTGGAGTCTAAAAAGCCAAACTCAGACACAGAGTAGAAGTGTCATTGCAGGGAGTGGTGAACAGAAGAAATGGAAAGATTTAGGTCAAATGTTGCTATAAACTTTCATTCATATGATGAATAAGTTCTGGGAATCTAATATGTAACATGGTACTTAGAATTAATAATACTATACTATACACTTGAACTTAGTGTAAATTTGATATTCTTGCAGAAAGAAGAAAGAAAGAAAGAAAGAGAAAGAAAGAAAGAAAAAGAAAGGGAAAGAAAAGGAAAGAAAAAAGAAAGAAAAGGAAAAAGGAAAGAAAAGACAAAAGAAGTTAGCTATGTGAAGAGATGGACATGATGACTAACTTGATTGTGGTCATGATTTCACAATATACACATACATTAAAGCATTATATTGTACAACTTATATATGAGATTTTTTATACATAATAATACCTGAGCAAGTGTAGGGAAAAAAACCAAAAAATTAAAAACTAAGACTAACATGAAATTTTATATAAATAAAAAAATTAGCTTCTTAATATTTATGAAGAATTTTTCCATAAACTACCATTTTTTAAACAAATTACTAATGGCCTATGTTAACTAATATTTGAAAATATTTTCTCCTCTTTTATATTGTATTTTCCATCACAGCTTTTAATACTTCCTCCTTTTGTAGTATTTTTATAGCTATGTACTTTCACAAGGAAACTAATTCTATAGCAGGTATTTATGCTGAAGTTAGTTCTTTCCAAGTTATCAGTAGAAAATGACATGTTATAACTTTGCTTTCAATTAAATTTTAATGGTTCTCTGTGAATTTTTAAAATCTGAATTTTCTAATGTATATATTACAAATATTATATTTCTTTCATTTGAGAAAGCTGCCAGGGATAGTGTGCCTTTTCCATGATCTTATCATGGCAATACCTACAATTGTTTAATTTTCATTATAACATTATCATTCATTTTTCTAAAATCAGAACTAATACCATTATAAATGAAAGGTAGACATTACCATTTAAACAAAATTCTAGCTAGTAATGACATGTCAAAACAAATCTATGATTGATAAAATGAACAGTAATCACACATATATAATTTATTTTGTTTTTCAAACATCTAAACAATGACATAAATTGATAGCTAATGTTGATTACTGTGACAGAACTGAAACTAATTACCTGAAAAGTAATGAAGTAAATATTAAGAATATGAGTGGCAGGCAAATTCTTATAAAAGTAACTAAATCCAACCATTTTATATATTTATTATGTTAACCACTTATGAACTCAAGAGTTCATAAGAAGCCCTGGGGAGCTGGTTTAAAAGTCCAGATTCTCACATACTCATTTAAGGATTCTAGCTCTAAAGGCCTAACATTGGGTCTAGAAATCTGAGTATTATCCAGTGCATCAGAAGACACTGATACAAGCAGAATACAGAATTCACTCAGGGTCCAGCTTATTCTGGGTGTATCTGTAAAGTAAATGGAGTCTATTACCAACATCTTTGTGGTTCCTCTTGCTCACTGATTCTGAACATTTATAGTACTTGCAGACTAACCAAAGCCAAACCAAGCAAGGTATGTGGCAGAGATCTCTGCTGATCAGCATTGATCCTCAGAGCCTAAATCTAATGAAACAACTCAGAAACTTCTCCAAAATTGTATTATTGAAAATGCTCTGACACTCTGCACCTAATAGAGGAAAAAGCAGGCCCAAATCTAATGTCAGTTTAGGATCTGACTTCCTTGATAAGATTCCTAAAGTGCAAAAAATATGATGGATTCAAACTAAAAAACACCTTCTCAGCAAAGGAAACAAATAAATAACATGAAGAGAGAACCTACAGTATAGGAGAAAATCTTTGCCACCTGCACTTCAGATAGGAAACTAATCTCCAGGGCATGTAAAGAACTCAAAAAACTTAACACTGAAAAAACAAATAACCCAATCAATAAATGGGCTAAGGAAATGAACAGACAGACACTTCACAGAAAAAGAAATACAATCAATCAACAAACATGAAAAAATGTTCATCATCTCTAGCATTTAGAGAAGTACAAATTAAAACTACAGTAAGATTTTATCTCACTCCAATCAGAATGGTAATTATCAAGAATACAGGCAATAGTAAGTGTTGACAATGATGTGGGGGAAAAGGTACACTAATATCTTGCTGATAGGACTGCAAACTGGTGCAAACACTATGAAAAGCACTATGGAGAGTCTTCACAAAATTTGGAATGGACCCATCATTTGACCCAGCTATCCTTTTCCTTGGTTTATACTCAAAGGACTTAAAATCAGTATACTACAGTGACACAGCCAAATCAATGTTTATAGCAGCTCAATTCACAATTGCTAAACTTTGGAACCAACCTAGATGCCCTTCAACAGATAAATGGATAAAGACAATGTGATATGTGTAGATAATGTGATATTATTCAGCCCTAAAAAAGAAAGAAATTATGGCATTTGCAGGTAAATGGATGGAGCTGGAGAATATCATGTTAAGTAAAATAACCCAAACCTAAAAAACCAAAAGCCAATTGTTTTCTCTGATAAGCAGATGCTAATCCATAATGGGGGCAGGTGGGTAGGGAACAATGAAGGAATTTTGGATTGTGCAGAGAGGAGTGGGGGAGGGGAAGGGGCATAGGGATGGGAATGACAGTGGAATGAGATAGACATTAGTACCCTATATACACGCATGATCACACTACTGGTGTGACTGCACCATGTTCAACCAGAGGAAGAAATTGTTGTGCTTCATTTGTGTACAATGTGTTAAAATGAATTCTACTGTGATATATAACTAATTAGAACAAATTTAAAAATAAAAAGAAAGAAAAAATACTCTGATAAAATATTTTATATTAAGTGTTACTGACAAATTTATTGGTGTTGAAGCATCTTTCTGAGGCCATTTATATATTAACAAAAAAGGAACCTTTAAAAATTTAATAGTTTATACTCAGGCCTCCTGGCAACATGTTGAAGAGAACTATGCATGAATGGTAAATGACAAGATCTTCCTATTTTTGATGGGTTTTGTGCCTGTGTACATGTGTATATACTTTGATTTGTCTTGAAGTAGCACAAAGCTTGGCACTGTGCAGTGTGGGATACTAGAACCTGTTACAGATCCTGGCTCAGGGTTGGTATCTAATAAATATTCTTTGAATAACTGAGGGCACACTAAGTTTGAAAGGTATAAGTTTACATAGAGAGGAGTCAAAGAAGGCAGATTTGAGGGTGTCAAAACTAAGGAACAGAGAATAGAGGGAATTCCCTGAGAAAACAGAACGCCCTGAAGGGTGTGAAGACAATTGTAAGCTAGAGATGGGAACTCTACCAAGTTCACACAAAAGATGCATTTTTCAGTCTATAAAATCAAAATCAAAGTATGTAAAATAGAATGTGATACATGGTTGAATGGCTGCTATGAGGAGTGAAAAATTTTACTTCTTTTTTGTTGCTATTTCTTTGGTGGTTTTTTTTTTCATTTGCAGTTTTTTCCCTTTATTTATATCAAAGACAATTTGAATTGTCCAGTAACTTTAATCCAGTTTTGTGGATAAATAAATAGTGGCTTCCATCAATGAGTCTGTGATTGTTTATAGTTGTGCTTTGCAATCTAATTATATGAATAATGTTGTAGATGGCTGTATTGCTCTCTGGTGTTAGGTTTAGAGAACTGCTAAAAGAGAGGAAAGGTCAAGAAAAGTAATAAAATTTTTAATAAACACACAAATAAAGTATAAAGACAAAGTGAGTAAAAACAAGGATAGTTTGACAATGAGAGAGAATTGGTAAGGATGATGTTATCTTAAAATCTTGACTGGAGTAAAGAAAATGAGGGGGGTTGTCATTGGAGATGTCAGCATATGTACTATTTTCACAATAGGGTGACTGACCTCCTTTGTGACCACGAAAATGGGTTTTCAAGTTAAGTGTATCACAACAGAGCAATTTACAGATCTGGGAGATAATACCAACTAGAAGAAAAGAGAAAGATGGAGAATAAAGAAAAAACTAACTTCCACCTCTTATTAACTATGAGATTTCCATTCAAGTTTCATGAGGAATTATATCCTTATAGAATATACAAGTTTAAATTGAGAACAGATTGACAAAACATTTTATGAAAAATTTTTTGTAACAGTGAAATGACAACCCTACCCTCTAGCCCACATTCCTGTTGCCAACATACATAAATGCTGGTTTATACATGTAAAAACATGGTGCCTGGGCTCTTTAAAAAGGTCCTTAGAAGCCTGAATGAAGAAGCAACTCATAACCAAGTTGTGCATGCTGACTTTCTTGTCAGTTCTGTCCTCAATGGCCTGGGAATAAGAAATGCCAAAGAAGTGCAGGGGATGAGAGAACAGGAGAAATGCTCAGACCCTAGGAAGACATTTTTGTAAGGCTATTGCCTGAAGTGTCCAAATAAATCAATGGCATGAAAAATGCAGAGATTTTTCTAATGGCGAGGGGATAATCAAATGCATGAAACTTATAAGAAAATAAACAGCTCCTAAATAATATTTTGGGACAATCATAGAAATCTCAATACAGGCAGGGTGTTATGAGAATGCTTGTAAATCTTTAAAACATCATATAGTGGCAATCATGGGATATAAATAAGGCATTAATACTTTAAAGTATCCCAAAGTATCTCAAGGTATCTGCTATAAAATTCCTATATCCAGTAGTTGTTCAATGAATGATTTACCTTAAAAGTTTATAGGTACTTTTATACCAACAGGTACATTTCTTATCTTATAAAATATTTACTGAAATATTAATTTTGTGACACATAGAAATTAACTATCATTATAAACATGATTTATTTTAAAAAGAAAGGACAACTATATTTTTGTTATTGATCATATTAACTTGAACTAATCAGTAGAGAAAATATACCTATGTTTAGATAAGACCTAAGCATATATGACTTTAGGTTTTTCTATTTGTTCCTTACACTCTTAAACTAGTGGCATATATATGTTCACTCTGGAGTTAAGTGAGTTGACTAGTTTGGTGGAGACTGTAGACCAGTATTATAAAATAACTTTCTGAAATGATGGAAAAGTTTTATAATTCTGCTGTTTAATATAGTATAGCTAATAAGAACTTGAAACCCTGCTAGTCTGGATGAAAGTTGAGCTTTTCATTTTAATTAATCATAAAATTAAATAAGCATGTGTGGCTGCCATATTATACAGTGTAGTATAGAGAGTGAAGACTACAAATATAAGAAATGGTCTTTATTTATTAATACAACTTCTTTCTTAATACTTGCATAAAAAATACTTCTGAAAATTTATAATTTCTAGGTAAGTATAGCTTATTTTAGATATTTATAATAGCAATAAAAGCAAATATTTATTTGTTCCATGTCATGCACTAATATATCAATACACTTAATCCTTACATCAGTCTGGTAAGATTGGCTCTACTAGTAACCTCAAAGTAAGTAGCAACACAGTGCCTATATTTTGTCACATAGCTAGTGAATAGCAGAGACATGATTTGAATTAAGATAATAGCAGTTCCAAAATTTTTAAGTTGTCTCTAGGTAAAAACATTCCTGCCTGCACTAGTTATTATCACTTATAAAATGTATAGTAATTCACATTTATCTGATGTTTCCTATGCCTATTCTTTGAGATGAATTCAAAGCAATTTTGGAAGCTTTACTTTCAAAATGACAGATCAAAAATATTCTTTTTGTGGGGCAGTGTTCCAGGGATTGCACTCAGGGCCATTCAACCACTGAGACCCATCCCCAGTCTATTTTTTTGTTTTTTATTTAGAGACAGGGTCAAACTGAGTTGCTTAGTGCCTCACTTTTGCTAAGGCTGGCTTCGAACTTATGATCTCCCTGCCTCAGCTTCCCAAGCCACTGGGATTACAGGCATGTACCACACCCAACCAAAATATTCTACATCCCTTTTTCCTGAGATCTCATTGAAATTCAGAAATATACAGATATACATACATATCCATACCCATAAATGTATGTAGATATTCATACACATATAATAAAACTGCAATAAGACTTGAAAATAAAGAAGCCTGCAGCAAATCCAAACTTTGGATTAAAGAACTGTAATAACAAAGATAACCACAGTCTGATAAATTCTTTGCAGCCAAGCCTTAGAAGATGTTACAAGGTCAAAGTTAACATATTTTAGAGCAGCTGTACATCATCAGAGGAATAGGAAGATAAGTATTTGAAGAACTGAGCCTAGAAACATTGAGCCAACCAGGCCATTCTCTCTTTCAACTACCCACTCTAAGGTTCAAAGAAATTTTTTTTCTAGAGAATATGAAAAATCTAATATTGGAGAATTTTTATTTAGATAAAGGGAGAAAAGGATATTATTACTAAGAAAATAAAGTTCTATCCAAGAATAAATATATAAATTTTATATATATATATATATTTATTATTTTGCTGCCAAAATAAAAGCATCCAGTTGGGTGAGGAGGATGCCTTTATACACTGTATCTCCTACTCAAAAAATGACTGAAAGAGAATCCAACTATTTAACATTCTTTGTGCACATAAGCAGATATGTAGTCAACTATCTAATTCATGGAAGAAGTCTGTTGAGAAATCAATCCTAATCTTTGATAGATGAAACAGTGTCAGCTACCTTTATTCATCAATAGTTAGTTGACTATTAAAAATAAGAGAAGGACTAATATGAACAAATAGAACTACATCACAGAGATAAGAAAGATAAATGAACTTTCAATTTATTCGATACTCATGTCAGAGATATTTAAGAGAATAATGCATCCAACAAATAAGTACTACCTACAAAACAAATTTAGCAATCACAGAAAAAAAATTATAAGAAATTAATACATAACTGATGAAGTAAATATAAAACAGTCATGAACTGGAAGCAAGTAAAAAGATTTACCTTCAAACATTTCTGCCAGAACATAGAGCATAAATGTATAAATTTGAAATATAACAGAAAACCTAATATGCAAGGAATCCAGCATTGTGTCATTTAGTTCAATGTCTGCCTGATGGTCATTTCAGCCAACTACAGGGAAGATGGAAGAGAAAAAAGTTCTCAAAACTTGAAAAAAGCCTGAATTGAAAGGCTCACATAGATCAAGCAAGATAGCTGGCCAATCACCATACATCCATGTAAAATGCTATAAAACTTCATTTTCAGTATTTAAGAGATAACTAAACATTTTTAATTGAAAAAATAAAATGTCCTACAAATGAACAAGATTCAAATTTAGTTCTATTCACTAGAATGAAATGTTAGTTCTAAGAAAAAAGTCATATTGCAATTGCAATTTTTTGCCTGATCAATCTATCTATAAAATTTGAAAGAAAAATAAAAATTTGTTTCGATTTGTATAAGTTTAAATTGCTCAGAAGGCAATTTAAAAAAAAGAAAAGGAATCCATGAATTTTGAGACCAAGGGGAAAAGGAAGAAATTAATAATGAATCAAAATAGGCATTGATAGCTGGATCACAATTCTGGAAAAAAATTTTCCTTCAGTGAAAGACATTTATATAATTATTTTATTCTATTTATTGA
Source organism: Geosciurus inauris (assembly GCA_004024805.1). Lineage (NCBI taxonomy): Eukaryota > Metazoa > Chordata > Mammalia > Rodentia > Sciuridae > Geosciurus > Geosciurus inauris. The sequence goes on from PVHX01000277.1 coordinate 181,703, forward strand.
TTCTCCATTTCATCACCACTTAAAAGCAAAATACATGCTAAGCATGGCTGTTAACAAATATCAAAATATATCAATAAAACCTCAACAAATTTGTTTTAAAATATTATAACTAACATGTAAAACTAACATACTTGACATGCAATAGAAGAGACCCTGGGAGAATATGAAAGGAAGAGTAGCTTTATTATAGAATCCTTTTCAAAAAGGAGACAATAGAAACTGTTTAAGTGATAGTATTTTAGAAATAAGTGTACTTACTATTTTAGCAATGTAAAGACAAATTAATAATAGTTATTTTAGGGAGTGAGTCTCTGAGTCAGGGAGAAACAACATTACTTTTAATTTTGTTATTTTATTTGCTGTTTGGACATTTTAGTATACACATGTATTACTTCTATAATTAAAATATCAATAATTCATTGACTTGTTCTAAAGCATATTATCTAATTCCCTCTTTTGAATGAATGGCTTTGGGATGCTGTGTTTCTATTCACATAATTAAATTTTAGCATAATTCCAAATCAAATCATTACATGTGTTGAGTACCTAGGATAGTTTGTGGATTGTTCAAGGTGCTCTCAACATGTGAATATTCATATTTAATCAAGCAAATATTCATTTAGGAACTTATCTATTACTTATTTTCCTGATCTATATATATTAAAATATTCTCTACAGCAGAAGTTGGAAGAAGTTTTATAAAGGGCCAGACAGTAAATATTGTAGTCTCACAAGCCTTAAGTCAAGAAATCAGTTCTGCTGCTGTGGCATAAAAAGCACCATAGACAAGTCCAAATTTATGATTATAGCATAGTTCCAAAAAACCTTCATTTGCAAAGATAAGTAGTGGGCCAGATTTGGCACACAGGCCTTAGCTTGACAACACCTGTTCATGTTTGCTCTGCTTTTCTTTTTAGTACTGGGGATTGAGTGCAGGGGTACTTTATCAGTGAGCTACATGCACAGCCTCTTTTGTTTTATTTTGAGACAGAGTCTCATTAAGTTATCTAGGCTGACCTTGAATTTGCTTTCCTCCTGCCTTGGCTGCCTGAGTTGCTGGGATTACAGATGTTCACCACTGTGTCCAGCTCATGTTTGCTTCTATTGATATCTATTTCTTTATTATCCACTTGCACAGTTTTGCTCATTAGAACATGCAGGTCAATATTAAGTTGATGTACACGTTATAGAAAAACTATATAGTACGTCTAAAATCACTTGACTGTTTCTTGCTGGACACATACTGCTTTCCCAGTTTTTTCTCATCAGTTATTTTAATATATTTATAGCTGCTTTCATGATGTAGGTCTTTTACATTGATTAGAAATGGGAAGATTTCCTACACTGACCCCTGGGAGAATGCGATCCATTTTGTCAATATGAAAGATATACTTATGCTCAATTGTAATCTCCTGCTGCTTGTAACTAAAGTACTAGGCTAAACACATTGTGAAGTATTAGGGGGAGAAAAAGCTTATTATACCAAGATAAAAATGATGTACATTGCAATTCAGTTGGGTCACTGACAGAATGACCTTAATTTCTATGCAGAATGCTCTCGTACACTTTCAGATATAGATGAGTGATAATGGGCCTACACTGAATATTGCTTCCAGCCTGATAAAACTGACAAGATGAAGAGATAAGGAAGTTCCACAGTTCCACATCCTCTATTTTCATGTTTAGCCTGAGGCTGTTTTTGTTTTTTGTTTTTTAATATTAGAGCATTGTTGCTCCTTTTTCTGGTAAAGTCGGGTTAAGATATTTATGGAAAGACTGATATACTCAAGAGACACCTGACAGCAACTTAAGATACACACGATAGAGCTGAAATTCTCAAAAGAAATTTATGCTGATGCTAGAATTTTTTTTTAAATCAAGTCATTTGACATCCACTGTTGTTCACTTTCTTCGCTTTGAAAATATTCTCACTAGAAAGCACAATACTGAGTATGCTCTTTCTATATTTCTTAGATCTAATAAGAGTGTGCATATAGTTTTATGCTGTGATTTTGAGTGGTTTTGCCTGCTAAAATTAAGGCAAAGGTCCTGTCTTCAGTTGCTGCAACTTTCTGCATTCACAGAAAAGAAGCTAAGGTAGTGGGTGCCATCTCAGGTCCTGTGTTACAGGACACTCATGTCCAAATCCCCACCTAAGCCTAGACTCTGGACTGGAATGTCACTAGTCACTGAAGCCTAAGTATTTGACTTCTTCCCTACGTGCATGTTTTGTTCCTGATTCTAGAAGACAGATCTTCAGTGTGTTTGAAACTAAAACGTGGTCTTTTTCTCTCATGGTTCTTCTCAAAAGACTCATCTCTCTCCACTTTTGACTAAAAAGAGATAAAGAAAGACTGGTGGATGCTAAAATATTGATGTGTGTACTTTCCAACAAACTGTGCCCTCCATTTTCAACAGAGCAGCTCTTTCTTTTCTTCTTTTATTAGCAGGGTAAAAGTCAAATTCTCTTAGTTATTTTGTAGGTACTAAAACTCAGTTTAGCTGAGTCCCACAATTGGGTAGTCCCACAATTCTTTCTCCACACAGACCTTTAAGCTGGGGTATAAGTGACTCCTCAAGAGCAAGCACAGACTATTACTGTTTAGTCTTCTGTAACACAAAGGCTTATGTCTCTCATAGGAGAAGAAACAGTTGTTTATAGCCAATAGCCTCATGCTCTCTCCTTAACACCAGTGAAACACTAGACTGTCTCAGATACTAAAGCCGCATATTATTTTCACTCACAGCAGAGGTCTCCAGAACATGGTCAAATGCCCAAATAACTGTACCAGTTCTCGGCCACCCTGAAAGCAAATTAGGCATTGCAGCCCATTTTCCAGGTCCTAAACTGACTCTTGTAGGCACTTGCTTGGAATTTGTTGAACTTCCTATTGCTACACACTAAAGACTAATTGGGAATTGTTGGGGAAAATGTAACTTTAATCAAATCTCCTGCCAATCCAGAAAACCTCTCCACTACAGCAGAAGAGAAAAAAACATAGTTTCATTACTGAATAAGCATTAAACCAGAATATGATGTGCATCAAGGGCAACCCACTAAAGAAAGAAATTCTAGCTTTTTAACCAAGCAAATACAAGCAACCAGTCATCAAGTCATCAAGTAGGAGGTGGTGTTAGTTACATATAATTAATCTTAGACTCAAATGGCAATTGGGGTGATCATGTGTGTTGCCATAATTATAGCCATCTTCCTTTCCCCCACCCCTACTTTATGAATACTATTCTCATTCTCAAGAAATAGAAACTAGCCCAAGATAAAACTTACAGGTCTGGAGATGTGCAGGTCCCTGTTCTCTCATTGAGAGGAGACAACTTACCAGCCTCTGAGATGGGGACTTGCTGGTTTCTCTGTTCTCTCCTTGAAAGATAGGAAAATTACTTCTTTCTGTTCCCAAAAAAGCAAACTTGCCTTCCACAAAATCAGGGGATGCTTGCTATGTCAGTCAAGACTAAATCCTCCCCTAACGCTCAGCCATGATTCTAGCCTATAAAAAGTAGCATTCAAGGGAGGAGTTGCTACTGCTCTCCCTCACTCTGGGCACAGCAGCCCCTCAGACTTCTGACAAATAAATCTGCTTCTTATCCCAGGTGTGTGTGTGATCAGCCCTAGACCACTTTTCTTTCAATGTGCGTTTGCTAATTGACTTTATCCAAAGGAATAATAAAACTTCTCAAATCCTGTGGAGATAGGTAGTTACAACGTGGAGCCAGAGGCCTAAATTAAACTCCATGAGGATAGGGAGGTTACTATCTTCCTTGATGCTTACATTTCAAAGAGATGGTTCCCAGAGCCTTGAGAAAGACATCCATGGAATGTAAACTTGAGAAAAAGCTTTTGTATCCTTTTTAGAAGTTTTATATACATCTCAAAAGGGAAAAAAAATGTCTTCATATTTAGAAATTTTCTAAAGTAAATGCTCTAAGTAAAGGGAATCCTTTTTCATTTCTGCAGCAGGGGAAATTCCGCTGTTCTGTTTATCTTTTTCTGTTTTAGATTTATATTTGCCCTTGCAGAGTCTTGTCCTAAGAAAGTGATGTATCCTCAAACACATGTAGCCTCCTATATCTGCCCCAGATCCTGCTCTCTCTGGCAGTGCTAAATGTGTCTGTTTTCCTCCAATCCTTGTACAGATTCAAATACATTGACAAGTTAAGAAGCCCCTTGGAACAGAAATTAGGTCCAATAATATTAGTTACTGTGTATATTTCATCCTCAAATTTCCCTAAACCTTGAGAACTCAGATGAGAAGATTTTGAGTCCCCAAACCTCATTTTTCTTTGATTTGCTAGTGAAGAACATTCCGTCACACTGCTGAGGCCATTTTGGATATCATATAATTCTGTTAATCACTAGGTTAAAGGCAATAGTGTGCATATATAGAAATGACATTTTATGTTATTCCTTTAAGTTGAACTTTATAAATGTTCATGACATCTTCACTAGAAAATGAGCTCTTTGATGGCAGGGTCCTTGCCTTGGACCACTAATCAATGAATAAATAAGTACATGGATGAGTAAATGACTTATTTTCTCCTGTTAACCCTGTGTATACTTATAGAATTTCTTCTGTATAATTTCATCATGACTGAAAGTCCTTTTCTGTGGCATTTAATAGAAAATCTCTGGCTTTCTCAAGTATCTAGTAGAAAACAGTGCCTACTAGTGATTTTTGATTAAAAATGTGATGAGACTAATGATATAATTTTTAAAAATAAATGTACAAGGGTGATATTACTACTTAAAAATAAATTCTTAGATGTAGTAAAAAAGAACCCAATGTGCTTATTAAAACTATATGATTTCTAATAAGCAGGCATATGTGCAAATACATATGGACACAGTCACACACATAATTTTAAAATGAAATGTTTTTCTATAATCTTAGTTTGAGAATAGCTAGTAAATTTCATGAGAAGTTATACAAAAGAAAAATGACTGCAATATTAGCACCTGAATTTAAGACAAAATTTCTATGGAGCAGTAAGTCTACAATAAATTTGTAACTGCTAGAAAACAAAAAGCTTTCAAAATAATAAATCAGCCAATGGATCAGTCAATCAATAGGTCAGTGCATATGTACTTTCCTACAGACACACAAGATAGGTCACAAACAAATATAGGGAAAATTATAATTCTACAGCAACAGTGTACATATTTAAGAATGTTTAGATTAAGAGCAAAATATTTAAATATTTTGAGTCCCCAAACCTCATTAGAAGGTTTTAAAATATTTAAATATTAATATTATTAAGTATTTAAGAATGTTATAGATTAAGAGCAAAAATTACTATAAATTATGTTACATGATTAAAAACATGTATGTTTCATTACATAAAAATAGCTAACTCTAAGAAATAGTGGTATTTTTGTTGTTTATGTGGAATATTTACATAAAATTGAATAATTTCAAAAACAAAAAGTAATTTAGGCAACAAAAATTAATAACAGCTGTATAAAGAAATAAAAGAAAATCATTTGGGGGAAAATTCATCTGATGTCCAGATTGATGAATGAATATATACTTTAACTACAGAATATTTAAAGATAATACTGTGAACAAAACTTCAAGTTTTAAAGATTTTTTTCCAATACTACACTTACAGAGAAAAACATAATATATAATGATTTTATTATTAAACAAGAAGCTACAATAATACATTAACTAAGATTCAAATTAAAAGTATAAATCAGGGGCTGGGATTGTGGCTCAGTGGTAAAGCGCTTGCCTTACATGCATGAGGCACTGGGTTCGATCCTCAGCACCACATAAAAATAAATAAATAAAGATATTGTGTCCATCTACAACTAAAAAAATTAAAAAAAAAAAAACTTTAAAAAAAAAGTATAAATCGAATTTTAAATTGTAGTTTTTAAAGATGTAATAAGAACATAACCTGTCAAAGCTTACAGACTTTTCCCAAAAACTGTACTTAGAGAAAAATGCAGTCTTCATTTTTATTATTAAATAAAAATAATAACAATAACTAAACATGAACTTAGTTTTAAAATTTATAATTAAACAAATGTAATTAAAGTGGAATTGAACAAGGTTAAATTACATAGATAAAGATATGGAGCTATTGTTACTTATACTAATATCCTCAAATCACTTTTCTGCTTTGCTATGCTTTTAGAGGATTGCAAGTTCAAGGCCAATCTCAGCAACTTTGTAAGACCCTATCTCAAAATAAAAATAAAGGACAGGGGATGTAGCTCAGTGCTAGGGTGCATGTGAACTCAAACACAATGACTTGTGTAATGGTTTTTACATGTGTGTCCCTCAGTGTCCCTCCAAAATTTATGTTAGAACTTTAACTCCAAGATGTTATAGTTAGAGGTGAGGGGCCTTTGTGAAGTTATTAGGGGTTGGGACTTTGTCACTGTGAATGGGACTGATGACCTTATAAAAGAGGCTTCAGGAAACCACCTGGCTGGGCCTTGCATCTCGTTGGTCATGTGAGGACAAACACAGCAGGAAGGCACCATCTTGGAAGCAGACAGGAGCCCTCATAAGACACCAAATCTACCGTGGCCTTGATCTTGGACTTTCCAGGTTCCAGAACAGGGAGAAAAGTAAACTTCTATTGTTTATGAATTTCCCAGTTTGTGATATTTTGTTATATCAGATCAAATGGACTAAGACAGTTTTTATACCTACCAAGTCTAATTGAAATATTCAATAACTTCCTTTTCTTATCTTTCTCTCTTTTTCACTTTCTTTGTCTTCTTCATCCTCTCCTTCTTTCTCTCCATTTCCCCTCTATTCTTATCTGTTTTTATACTCTTCTACTTCATATTATCTTTTCCATTGCCAGAAAGTATCTACAAGTTCTTATTTCTTATTTTAGTAGTCCAGAGCCAGATAAAAGGTCAAATATTTTATCTTAGGACTTGGACCATATATTTAGATACTGTGGTTTGTTGACTACTTTTTTTTTTCTGGCTTCCAGTCAAAAACAAGATAAGTTTTTTGTTGTTGTTGTTGTTTGTTTTTTTCAAGCTTACACAACTGAAATGAAAATAAGGCTTTAAGATTTTTATAAAGGTCCTTTCCACCCATGGTCTGCCATCTAAAAAGGGACTCTGCTATCTCACAACTGCTAAGTTTTGCCTGAGGACAATTGATTCTGAATGGCCTCATTCACACATCTGATGTTTGGTTAGAATGACATAGGCATTTCATCCACATGTCCAGTACTTAGCAAACTAACTCAACTTTCCTCCTTTAGGCTGAGTTCCTAAAGCAGGAAGAGAAACCAATGCCTAGTGCGCTAACATTTTTCAACTTTCTGCATATGTCACATTTGCTAATATTTAATTAGCTAAAGCAAGTTACAAGGTCAAAATCCAATTAAATGGTTTGAGAGGTAAACTCCAGTTTTTGAAGGGATTGTCATTGAAGCCACATCACCAGAGGGGAACAAGTACAGAAATGCCCTTTAAAAGGAACAAGGGCTATATTTCTTAAAAGCCTGCAGAAGGTACCCAGGAAATGGGAGAAGATTAAACCTTCAGGTCACAATTAAATACTTCCCAGTATTCCCTCTACTCTTCAGGCTACTAGTTGGCAAGCAAAAATTTCTGAGTAAAAAGCAAGCTTCAGTAGAATGTGTAATACACACACATTATTTATATATAACACATTTAATATAACATTAAATATTGCTTACTTGTATGTATATATACACACATATATATAAATCAAAGTAGAGATAGAGGATGGGGAGATTAAGAATTTAATTTGTGACAATGTGTGAATATAATGCAAAGAAAAAAAGGGGGATTAAAATGAAAGACCAAAAAGTAGGAAAAAAAGGATCTTAAATGAAAAGGATAGGATGATTTAATCTAAATGCGTGCCTTCTGATGCAGTATGAAATGATTATCATAAATGAATTAAATATATACAACACAAGTCAAGGAATTTCCTTTTTGATATTCAGGAAAATTATATATACTCCTATCATATAATAAAGTTCCTGATTTTTTGTGTTGTTTCAATCCCTGAAATGTTTGCAAATATGACAACAATGTATAGGTGATGGACGGATGAAAGGATGGATGGATGGATGCATAGTCAATTAATCTCTTCTGCTGACCTTAGATATTCCAGTTCAACAGATTTCCTATCAAGCAAAAATAGATTTAATTATATTTATATGTGTGAGAATACATGACATGTGTGAGAATGTGTGTGAGTGTGTGTGTCCTTATGTCCATCAAATGTGCCAGTACCACAAAGAGAGAAAGAGGAAGAAGGCGAGAGAGAGAGGGAGACTGATGCCTTAGACATCAAAATGTAAGAATTTGCCTCTTCAGATAGGTAACTCCTATCAACACAATGAAAATTTAAATAAGGGTACAGTGAAATGCACAAAATAGAACTTTATTCACATAAACAGAATGGAATAGTTTATATTTAGGTGTAATACAATGCAGCATGCCTTAGTCTGTTTTCTATTGCTATTGCTATTCTCTTATTCCTATAAGAGAATACTTATAGACCGACTGATTTATAAAATGAAGAAATTCTCACAGTTCTGCATGTTGGGAAGTCCACTAGCAAGGGGCTAGTATCTGGTGAGACTTTTTTGTTGTGCTAGAACATGGTACAGGGCATCCCATGGTGAGAGAAGGCATATGTTGTCAGATCTCTCTTCTTCTTATAAAGTCACGAATCCCATTACAGGAACCCTACTCTCATGACCTAAATCTGAACCTAAATCATCTCCCAAAGGTTACATCTTTCAATACTATCAACATATGAATTTGCAGAATTTTTTAAAAAATTTTTAATGTGTTCTAATTAGTTATGCCTGGCAGTAGAATGCATTCTGACACATAATACATAAATGGAGTATAACTTCTCATTCTGGTTGTACATGATGTAGAAACATGCTGGTCATATAGTCATAAATGCACATAGGGTAATAATGTCCAATTCATTCTACTATCGTTCCTACCCTCATGCCTCCTCCCCCAGACTAAATTTCTGACATATGGACTTTTGAGGGACAGATTAAAGTCATAGCACAGTAACATCTCTTAGTGAATGAATGGAACAGTTTTCAAGGCACAAACTTGCCATGAAAGAATGGATTGTATGTTCTAGTGCAGAATATTTGATTACATATGAATAATAATGTGCTTTATTAATTATATTTACACAGGTGCTAAGCAGGAGTAATTAAAAAACAAAACAATTGGGAGATTCTTCTAGATTAAGGTTTAACTAATAATAATAAAGAAATAAACATCACATAATTATGTTGTGTGCCACAAATGATTGACAAATAAATGAATGAATACTAATTTCTTTTCACAAGCTTCCCTGATTCTTTCTCTATGCAATTTCTTGTGACCAAGACAAAGGATACCCATGGTCATTTCATCTTGTCACCTTGTCTTAGATGTCATTTCTGTTGATAAGGCAACTCTTCCTGTTATCCTTGACTGCATGTCTCCTCAATACTGACATAAAATTTTCTGTTAGAATCCTATATTTTGATTCAGTAGGTACATTCTTGTTACCTATCAAGCTACAATATGTTTAAACTTCATTTCATAAGACAAAATAAGGCACTAGTTTCTTATAGCCTAAATGAGAAGTGGGTGATTTCTTCAACTTTATATAGTCTTTATAATATAATATTTTGATTCAAATTCTTCAGAAGACTGGATCAAAAGCAAATGGAACTGGCATCACAAGGCATCTCAGTCACTCAGTCTCATCAACCATGTGCTCCTTGTATTAATCCACATTTTGTTACTATAAATAAATACCTGAGAAAGACTATTTTATAAAGAAAAGAGTATTTTGTTTTGTTTTGCTTTTCTCACAGTTCTGGAGGTGCTAGGTTGAAAGGCTACATCTGGCAGAGTCCCAAGGCAGCACAGGGCAAGAGAACGTGTACCTGTTCACACTTGTGTCTTCTGGTTTGTTTCTTATAAAACCAGCAGGATTTAATCATAGGGTACCCACCGTAATGACAATCATAACCACATTCCAAAGGTCCCAACTTTAAACGCTATAGCCTAAGTTTCATCTTTTATCCTCTATCTCACAATGGAGATTAAATTCCAACACAAGAAATCCTGGGGGACACTCAAACCACATCCTCACCATGGCACTCCTAAACCACTTCAAAGCACTCTCCTTCCTGTAGGTGAATACCTTCCACTTTAGGAAAATTGTTCTGGATCTTAAGGATTATACTTCACATCCCACGTGCTCATGTCTCTTTCTATTTGAGAAGTACAAGTTGTCCCTAGCATATACTGATCTCTCCCTGGTAGCACTCAGGACTAAAAAGTATTATATCACCTTACCCAAATCCTTTGATGCCTAGAATAGTGGATAAACAATAAACGAGACCACTTTCCCTCAGCTTCACTATACTGTTAAAATTGAGCTTGTATATATAATTGAAGAGTGGTCTATATTAGGGCAGTAGAAGCATCATGTCCTACAGATAAAAACAAATTTCAAAAATCTAAATTAATTATGGAGCATTTAAAACACCATACCATGCGGGCTTCCACCTACATCTTCTCCACATTTATTCCCTCCTTCAGACAACACACTCTATTACAATCCAGACAAATCAATCTAACTAGTTATTTGAGCTCAGTATTTTGATCTATGTCTCTGTTTTACATATGCTATTCTTTATGCAGGTAATGTGGTGCTTTTACAACTTTTTAGATATAACATTCAATAAGATTTGTGTTTTGAGCCAGGTGTGGTGGCGCATGCCTGTAATTCCAGCACTTTGGGAGGCTGAGACAGGAGAATCATGAGTTCAAAGCCAGCGTCGTCGGCAACTGTGAGGTGATAAGCAACTCAGTGAGATCCTGAGATCCTGTCTCTAAATAAAACAAAAAAGATGGCTGGGGATGTGGCTCAGTGGTGGAGTACCTCTGAGTTCAATCCCTGGTATAAAAAAAAAAAAAAAGATTTGTGTTTTGGAGAGCATCCAGGTACACAAACGTGCATTTGTCTACATGTGTGTAAGAAAACAATCTTCCACATAAAAGTCCTTAAGCTGATTACATGTTATGCATCTCATCATTTCTACTTGTTTATTTAATCTTTTTTTTTAAAATGCAACTTGCTAGACTGATTTTATGAATCCTTAAAGTGTTATGACTAGTCTTATGAGAAGAAAAAAAATCCAATAGCATAATTTTCCTCTTTTCTACTTAAGTAGATCACTCTGTTTTTCTAGACTCCTCTGCATATTATGGAAGAATGACATATGAACTCTATAATTTCTATAACCCACTGAGAAATGTTTATCCTGAGAAGCAGAGACATAATTTCTAAAAATGAATTCATTGAAGTACAAAGCTTATTTATCCCAAGTATCAGAAACAAACATAAGTGGACTACATTGAAAAAGTGTGTTCTGGAAATGAAATAAATCCTTTTTTTTTTTGTAATCTCTTAGCTGCTAGACTAGCATAGAATAGAAACCAATATTTCTAAACAGTTATTACCCAAGTTTGAATTATTTCATGGCTATTTGATGTAAAACCAGGTGATATCTTCCCTGATTATAGATATGTCTGCTTGATGGAAAAACTAAAACAGAATTATAAAATTCTTAAACCCAACTTTAACTTAAAACTCAGTTTGAATTAAATTTGCATGTAATCAATGTGAAAGTTATAAAGCATTACACAAATTGACATGATAAATTTTTCAAGCATATATTGCTTTCATCTTGGGGAAAAAGAATAAAATTAATGTATTACAATAACCCATGAGACCACAAGTACAGTGCATTTTGGGCAAACTTGGAGTAAATTGCTTGAAATTACTGTCAGCATCAAAGTTCAAGCTGACAAGAAGCTCCCTCTGTCATGATGCAAACTGAATAAATTTTTTTATTCAGTTTGAATAAATTATAGGCACATCATTTACTCTCTAGTATGCCTCTCATCTCCAGTCTACCTACAACAGCATAGCTTTATTTCAGTACTTAAAGTACAAATAAGTACACAAACAGGAAAATTATTTTAAACATTACTGTTAAAATGTACTGCTATATATACTTTCAAAACATGCAGATTTAAGGTAAATTAAAAGTTAAGTCAAACTATTTAAATTCCATTTTAAAAAGTTTGAAGTTAGTTTTCAAAATATAAAGTTTGAAATATATTTCAAAATATAAAGTAAATTTATGTATACATATAAATTGTAAAGAGAAGTACACAGATCACAAAAGTATTGTTCTCTCTCTATATATATTTTATTTTGTTGGTGCATTATATTTGTACATAATAGTTAAGTTCATTTTAACATAAGAATACATGCACAGAATTTAATTTACTCCATTTAGTCCCTAGTCCCCAGTCCTCCTTACTTTGCTCTAACTTCCACATATGAGAGAGAGCATTTGACCCTTGATTGTCTGAGTCTGACTTATTTCACTTAGCATGATATTCTCCATTTCCACCTATGTACCTGCGAATTTCATTCTTTATGGCTGAGTAAAACTCCATTGTTTGTGTATATATCCCACATTTTCTTTATCCATTTGTCTGTTGAGTGCACCAAGATTGGTTACAGCTTGGTTATTATAATGAACTGTGCTGTTATGAACATTGATGTGGCTGTGTTACTGTAGTATGCCACTTTTAGATTTTCTGGATATATACGAAGGAATAGGGTAGCTGGGTCATCTGGAGGTTTTATTCCTATCGTTTCAAGGAATCTCCACACTGCTTACCAGAGTAGTCATACTAGTCTACCAATAATGTACAAGTGTACCTTTTCCCCCACTTCCTCATCAGCATTTATTATTATTTGTGTTCTTGATAATTGCCATTCTGACTAGAGATAAAATCTCAATGTAGTTTTGATTGTTATCTCCCTGACTGCTAGAGATGTTGAATATATTTTTCACATATTTATTGTGTTTCTTCTTTTAAGAAGTATCTCTTTAGTTTTTCTGCCTATTTATTAATTGCGGTCTTTGATTTTTTTAGTGTTAAGCTTTTTGAGTTCTGTATATATTCTGGATATTCATCCCTTATCTGAGGACCAAGCAGAAAAGATTTCCCATTCTATCAGCTGTCTCTTCATGTTCTTGTTTTCTGCACAGAAGCTTTTTAGTTGGATGGCATCACACTTAATTGATTTCCTTGTGCTTTAGGGGTCTTGTTAAGAAAGCTGATGCCTATGCCAACATACTGTAGTGTTGCGCCTGTTTTCTTCTAGTTGTTACAGAAGTTCTGGTCTAATTCCTAGGTATTTGATCAACTTTGATTTGACTTTTGGGTAGGGTGAGAAATAGCGATCTAGCTTCATTTGTCCACATAGGGCTATCCAATTTTCCTAGCACCATTTGGTAAAAAGCCTAACTTTTCTTCAACATATATTTTGTCACATTTGTCAAGCATCAGATGGGCTTTAAGTATGTAGGTTTGTCTCTGTGTCTTTTGTTCTTTGCCATTGGTATTTATGTCTTGGTTGATGCCGATACCACGTTGTTTTGTTTTGTTTTGTTTTTTAAATTTAACTCTAGTATAATTTCTGGTCTGGTAGAGTCCTCTAACATTGCTCTTCTTGCTAAATATTTCTTTGTTCATTCTGAGTCTCTTATTCTTCCAAATGAATTTTAGAACTATTTTCTTCTAGTTCTGTGAAGAATATTATTGGTATTTTGATAGAGATTTCATTGAATATGTATAATGCTTTTGGTAGTATGACCATTTTGACAATACTAATTGTGCCTATCCATGAACATGGAAGGTCTTTCCATCTTCTAAGGCCTTCAATTTCTTTCTTCAATGTTCTATAGTTTTATTGTAGAGGTTTGTCACCACCACAGTTAGATTAATTTCCAAGGTTTTTATTTTCTTTTTTTAGGTTATTTGAATGGAATTGTTTCCCCAACTTATTTCTCAGAAGAATCACTTTGGGAGTAGGAAGTATATTGATTTATAAATGTTTATCTTGTATCCTACTACTTTGCTGAATTTATCAGCTCTAGAAGTCTTTTGGTGAAGTTTCTGGGGTTTCTAGTTATAGAACCATGTCATCAACAAACAGAGATAATTTGGCTTCTTTTCCTATTTGTATCTCTTTAATGTTCTTTTGCCTCACTGCTCTCACTAGAATTTCAAAGACCATATTATATAGGAGAGGTGAAAGTAAATATCTTTGTCTTATTCTTGATTTGAGAAGGAATATCCTCAATTGTTCTCCATTCAGTATGATGTTGGCTTTGGATTTGCTGTATATAGTCCATATAATGTTGAGGTAAGATACTTCTATTTTCTTGAGCATTTTTAAATGAATCTTTGCTAGATTTTAACAAAGACCTTTTTGTTTTGAGATTACCATTCAATTCTTGTCCTTAAATCCTTTTGTGTGGTGAATGACATTTATTTGCATATGTTGAATCAACATTGCATGCCTGGGATAAAACTCACTTGATCATGGTATAATACTATCTTCTTGATGTGTTTTTTGAATGTGACTTGCTAATATTTTATTAAGAATTTTTTGTGTATGTTCATCAGAGATATTGGTCTATAGTTTTTATTTCCTTGAAGTGTCTTTGTCTAACTTTAGTATCAGTGTTGTACTAATTTCATAGAATGTATTTGGGAATGTTTCCTCCCTTCCAATTTATAAAATAATTTGAGAAAGACTGGTGTTACTTTTTTTCTTTAAAGGGCTGGTAGAACTCAGCTGAGAATCCATCTATTTGTTGGAAGATGGAAGGCTTATTTGTTGGAAGGCTTTTAAATGCTGTTAGAATTTAATTGTTTATATTTGTCTGTTTAGGTTTTCTATATCTTCCTAGGTCAATTGAGCAGGTCATGTGTGTCCAGAAATTTGTCAGTATCTTCTAGATTTTCTAGTTTATTGGAATATAAAGTTTTAAAATACCTTCTAATGATCCTCTCTATTTTAGAAGTATCTATAGTGATATTTCCTTCTTCATCTCTGGGTTTATTTATAGGGTCTTTCTTTTTCTTTTGGCTAGTTTGACTAGGTTTATTAATCCTATTTACGTGTTCAAAGGACTATCTTTGTTGCACTGATTCTGTGCATTTTCTCATTCTCAATTTTATTAATTTTGGATCAGATCTTAATTATTTCTTGTCTTCTACTGACTTTGGAGTTAGTTTGTTATTCCTTTTCTAAGACCTTGAGGTGGAACATTTGATTGTGTATTTGCAGTCTTTTTTTTTTTTAATATTGGCTCTCAATGCTCTTAACTTTCCTCTTAGAACCACTTTCATATTGTTCTAGAGAT
The DNA here is from genome assembly GCA_004024805.1 of Geosciurus inauris. Taxonomy (NCBI): domain Eukaryota; kingdom Metazoa; phylum Chordata; class Mammalia; order Rodentia; family Sciuridae; genus Geosciurus; species Geosciurus inauris. The sequence goes on from PVHX01000277.1 coordinate 197,000, forward strand.
ATTGATATGCTCTATCTGAGTTCTCATTTGTTTCTAAGAATTTTTAATTTTTTTCTCATTTCTTCTATAATTTATTTATCATTTAAGAGTATTGCTAAATCTCCATGTGTTTATGTGGTTTCAATTATTTCTCTTAAAGATGATTTCTAGTTTCATTCTATTATAATAATATAGGATTCATGGGATTATATCAGTTTTTTGGTATCTGATAAGACTTACATTATAAACTAGTATAAGTCCTATTTTGGAAAAGAATATAAGCTGTGGAAAAGAAAGTGAATTTAGCTGTTTTGGGGTTAAATATTCTGTAGATGTCTGTTAGGTCTATTTGATTTATAGTATGACTTAGGTCAGAAATGTATTTATTGGTTTTATGTTTGGATGACCTATCTATTGGTTATAAGGTTGGGTTGAAATTACCCAGTATTATTGTATTGAGGTTTGTCTGGAATTTAATGTCAAGCAGTATTTTTTTTTTTTAAATGTAATTATGTGCACTGATATTTGGGGCATAATTATTTACTATTGTCATGTCTTTTTATTTGATAATTCCCTTTACTAGTATGCAGTGCCTCCTTCTTTGTCTTATCTGATTAATTTTTGCTTGAAATCTGCATTGTCAGAAATGAAAATAGCTAATCCTCCTTGCTTTCCGACTCCATTTGCATGGAATAGTTTTATTCCATCCTTTTACCTTCAGCTGATGAGTGTCTTTGCCTATGAGAAGAGTTTCTTGCTAACATTATATAGTTGGATCTTGATATTTAATCTAGTCCAACAATCTATGTCTTTTAATTTTGAAGTAGGGACCATTTACATACAGTGTTATTATGAATATGTTTTTGTGTTTTCCTGCCATTTTGATTTGTTTGCCATGTTTAATTTGTCTAGATTTCCATTTATTTAGTTGCTTGTTTAATGAGCATCATCTATGTAGGAGCTTTGGCATTTGATTTGAGTTCTTCTGGGTGCAATATATCTTTTAGTATTCCTTGCAGTGCTGACTTAGTAGTCATAAAATTTTGTTTATATTTTCATGGAAAGTTTGTATTTCTCCTCAGTTATGAAATATAGCTTTGCTGAATATAGCAATTTTGACTGGAAATTATCTTCTTTTAGAGCATGGAATATCTCATTCCAGGCTTTTCTCTATTTGGTCTGAGTTGAGAAATCAGAAGCTGACTCTTATTCGTTTGCCTCTAAATGTGATCTGACACTTTTCTATTACAATTTTTAATATTCTTTTCTTATTTTCTGTTATACATTTTGTTTATGATATGTTATGAAAAGGTTCATTTATTATCTTGTCTAAATGGGGTTCTATATCCATTCTATATGTAGATGTCTATCTCATTTCTAAGGTGAGAAATTTTTTCTGCTATTATCTCACTGGAGATGTTCTTAATGCGTTTAGCTTGTATCTCTGTGTTGTATTCTATCCCAATGACATTCAGGTTTAGTCTCTTGATGTTGTCCCAAAGTTCTTGTACATTCTGATTATGGTCTCTTATTTTGTTTTTCTTTATTGCATACTGAGTGTTCAAGTTCATATTGCCCATCTTACAGGCCTGAAGTTCTTTTTTCAAGGACTAAAGTTATACTTTCTATGCAGTCTTTCTATTGGTGATACTTTGAAGTGAATTTTTAATTTGTTTCATTGTGCTCTTCATTTCCAAGAGTTTTTATTGGTTTCTTTTCAATATGTCTATTTCTTTATTGGAATAGTCTTTCACCTCCTGTATTTGCTCTCTTAAATTTTCCTTAGATCTTCTTTTAGGTCCCTGAACATTTTAATATTAAGTTTTCTATAGTCTTTCCCTGGAATTTCATCCACTTCCATATCAGTGTATTCCTTTGTTGATTGAGTGTGAATTTTGGGTGGAGATTTGTTTGCCATTTCCTCATGTTTTCAGATTTCTTTGCCATACACCATACCTGAGATAGATTTATCTTTCTTTTCTATACATATGTCCTTTCTATACATATGTCTTTCTTTTCTATACATATGTCCTTTTCTATACATATGTCCTTTAATTGTTGTTGTAGAAACTTTTCTCTGTTTTTTGCTGTATGAGTAGATTCCAGGAATGAAACATGAACTCCCTCTCTACTTGTTCCTACTTAGGGCCTGGTTGTTGGTTTTGGGATTTTGTCTCCCTATTCTATGCATTGAATTGTTTTTGAGGCTTGAGTGGGACTACATTGTGTTGAGGGGGTGATATTTGCTATTACTTGGCTGAGTTTTGAGTGTTGCTCAACAGCAGAATCTCTCTATTCTGTGAACTCAAAATTTCCCAATCACTTCTTAGCCCCTCTAGAGAAAGGGAGAACAAAGAATAGAAACAACATTACCAACCTTGAAATAAATGTCTGGTATCCACATTGACATATATAACACTAATTTACTACCTGAAGAGGAATGTTGGGGTCACCATTTAACATTAGCACAAATAATAAATAACCATGAACTAGATCAGTCATTAAACAGCAGGTATCTACTATGTCATTCACTATTACATAATCACAATGACATGAATGAGGTAGAAATTACATTAACTATATAATTCTATCAGATAGTGAAATTACAGTTACTTAAATGAAGAGAAAATTGTGAGGTAAGTAAGACAAAATTTGAAAAATTTAATAAGTGAAGAGAGGCGAGGTAGAGATAACAGATGATAACTATAAAGATGGAGGATTAAAAATAACTAAAAGAAAGAGAGGAAGAAGGAATATTTGGCTACTAATGTAGAAAGAGAGTAAAGAAGGGGTAAGAAGGGGAACAAAGAGGAACAAATATCAAGATACATACAAATAAATATAAGATCAAAACAAATCACATCTACATAAAATTTTACTGCACCAAAGTCAAACCAAGGCTAAATAACAAATGGATGAAGAGTGTGATTAAAATGGAAAAAAAAAGAGTATGTGAATTCAATCCTAACTGCACAGTGAGAACACATACATATACAAAATCATACAGAATGGAGAAAAGTAAAAAAATAAAAGAAAATTTAAAAACTTAAAAAGAAGAAAGGGGGGATAGAAAAACATTCTTAAATAGAGATAAAAGGCTTGTTTCCACTGAGGTGGTCAAAACTATTGGCAAGGGCAGGTGTCTATTCCTTATGCTGTTGTATCTTTTTATTTATTGATTGATTGGGGGGCTATGACCCTTGGGTCCAGGGCTAGGGGCTGTTAAGTCCTACTTCTTTATGTTTCTCTCCAAGATGCCACCAGTTGTGACCAGGAACCAGAACTGATTGCATTAGTTCTCAGCTTCCCATCTCACAATGTAGGATGGTTCAGACAGGGAAGCGCTGACATATACTGTATTTCCATATTTAGGTTGCTGCAGAGTTCTAAACTGGAAGTTTCAATAGGTGAGGCTTAGTCTTGTCTCACCTTTGGAACCCTGTAGGTAGATATTTGAGATTTGATCCCTATTCCCTATTGCTAGGCAGATGCCAATTTCTGTTGGATGTGTGGGTTTCAAGGATCTCCCCCAAATTCTACTTTTGGATGAGGAATCTAAACCTCTTCCTGTAGTGCAAAAGTACCTGTATGGATGATGACTGGCATCTTCTCAGTTGTTTGCATAGTAAGACAGAAACAGAGCACTCTTTTTCCTCAGTATTCTGAGACTGTATCATCATAAGAACAATTCATTCATTCTCTCTCTCTTTTCATTTTTGTACCAGGCATTGAATCCAGGAGATCTTAACCACCAACCCACATCCCCAATCTTTTTTTATTTTTATTTAGAGACAGGATCTCACTATGTTGCTTAGGGCCTCCCTAAGTTGCTGAGGCTGGATTTCAACTTGTAATCTTCCTACATCAGCCTCCAGAGCTACTGGGATTATAGGTGTGCACTACCTCGCCTGTCTATGAAAAATTCTCACTGGTCCAGGCACACTCTGGACCCCAAAATAAACAATTGCTAGGTTAAACTGGCAATTTCCTTTATGAAATTTCTGATCTCTAGCCTCTGTTCATTGCTGCAGTAACTTGAAAATGGTTCCTGCCACTGCAACTCTTATTCCAGCCAGACTGTCAACCCCTCAGCTGAGTGGTTTTCACTCAGAAACTTCTCCCACCCATCTCCTGTGGGTCAGTTAAGATCAGTTTCCCCTTCTTTTCTACAGATTTCCCAAACTGATTTTATATGCTTCACTTCCTCTCTGCCTGTGCTCCCCCTCCAGGCAGCACTGATGCTGCTGTCAGCCAAGCTGTCATACCTCTATAATTTCTTATATTATGCTCCAAGTGTCTGCCTTTCTGTGTCTCTATAGTTATTTTGCCATCCAGTATTGAACTTCAGTGAACTCTCTAGTTATCCACCTCACTGAGGAGCATTCTTCACGCTTTTCAAATCTTGAGCTAAGAACTGCTGGGGAGTGCACCCTTCCTCTAATCTGCCATCTTCTCACAGTCAGTTCAATTTCCACAATCTGCACATACTCAGGGAAAAGTGATCCAAACCTCTCAGCCCACAGAAGTCCCTATACGACCTTCTCAGTTTCTTTTCCACCACTGCCAAAAGTAACTTTACTCTTAAATTCTATCATAATTAGATATTTGCTTTATAATTTATATAAAATGAACAACAGAATAATGCATTCTCTTGCATGTAGTTTCTCTATCTGTAAAATTTTTCCTTCTTCTTGACTATACCATTTCTTTCAGGCATTCTTATTGTTCTTTAGCATTTCATCATACACCAAAATAGAGTCTTACCATCCATTCTGTTGTTGATAAATAATTTTTTTTCCAAATTGGGTCTAATGTAATTAAACTGTTATAAATATTCTTCTCAGTAACTTTTTATGCATGTATAAGAGAAAATTCCTAGAAACACTATCTCCAAATACTAGGCTATGAATATGATGAGCTTTTGTAGACGCAACCATACTTTCCTCTAAAGAGCTTCCTGCCAAAGCACATTACTAATATTAATGTGTGAGATTTCCAATTATTCTATATACTGTCCATATATTTTTGTTGTTGCTTTTGTATTTCCAATTTTAGAAACACTTGTCAATCATTAGTGGTGCAATATCATTAATTACTCATAATTACGATAAGCATGTTTCTAGTAATTAGGTTAAACAAATTTTCATATTTATGGGCTACTTAAGTATTATTTGTCACATCCTAAAAGCCTACTATACACATTTTAAAATGGAGATACTTGTCTCTTCTTATTGATTTGTAGAAATCTTTAATATATTATGTATAAAAATTATCAAATATATAGAAATTACTTTTAACTTGTACATTGTATTTTAACTTTGCAATGGTATCTTTGACAAATATAAATTGTTAATTTTAAACAAATTTACCAATTTTTATGACTAATTTCTTTCATTTCCTTTTCAAAATATCTTTGATTAACCCAAGGTCCTGAAAATAATTCCATATTTTATCATCTAAAAATTATTGCTTTTCAGTGAAATTAATTTTTGTATATGATATGAGGTAGGCAGGAGGTAAAGATTTATGTTTTCATCTTTTCCCATGGTTAGTACCCAAGTCACACAGCATTTTTTTATTAAAAATATCATTTTTTCTTCTCTGATAATGTATTACATTGTCATCTTTAAACTTAATAATAGTCATATGTGTGGGTCTATTTGCCATTTCTCAGTTTTCTTCTATGTGATGTTTATTATTGAAGCAATAATACATATCAATTGGCTTTACAAAACCTCTATATGATAGACAGCAAAGGCCCTGCAACTTAGTTCTAATTCTTAGGGAGTATTGTAACAGAATTAAGGTGGTCCCCATGTTTCTCAGTCCTTGGTATACAGAAACTTTAGTTCTCTACCATTAGATATAGGTACAACCAGTGGATTTGATTTGATAATCACTCCTTTGATTAATTTATATCATATAGAAAAAATAGAATGTTGAATCTTTGATTGCATTATCTTATGTAAGATTATTTTATAGAAAACTGGAGAAAGACTCTCCTGCAGGCATTGAAAATGTAAGCTGCCATAATACATGGGCTTGTGACTAGAACACAAGAGCAAATTCTAGTTGCTAAGAGCCATCCCATAGCTAATAGCCAGAAAGAAAATAGGGACTCAGTTTTACAGATGCAAGGAGCTGAATTCTGCCAATAACCTGCATGAGTTAGGCACTGGATTCTTCCTAGATGTTCCTCAAGATAAGTATAAACAGGCTGACACTGATTTTAGGCTAGTGAGACCCTGAGCAGGGAACCCAGCTGAACCCAGCTTCCAATCTACAGTAACTAAAAAATAATAAATAAACGTTGTTAATAAGTTTGTGGTAATTTATGCAGCAATAGAAAACTACTATTAATAATTTGGCATTTCCTGACCTTTTTCATTTCTATTTATGTTCTAAAATCAATTTGTCTTTTCTAGTACTAAAAACTGCTGAAATTTTGAATATGAAAGTATTAAATTTGTAAATAATGAGACTAGATTTTCCTTAGCTCCTCTCAATACAGTTTTTATTTGCTCTTCTTAAAAATGGACATAAAGTATTATTTTGTTTTGACTTTAACTATTTTATTTTATTTTATTTTATTTTATTTGGTACTGGGGATTGAACTCAGGGGTACTCGACCACTGAGCCACACCCCCAGCCCTATTTTGTATTTTATGTAGAGACAGGGTCTCACTGAGTTTCTAAGTGCCTTACCATTGTTGAGGCTGGCTTTGAACTCACAGTTCTCCTATCTCAGCCTCTCAAAGTGCTGGGATTACAGGCATGTGCCACTGCACCCGGCAGTGCTGGTTACTTTATAAAAATTTTTAATAAATCAACTTTCAGCTTTGCAGTTATTTTCCATTGCTTATTTATTTGCCATTTTATTGATTTCTATTGATATCTTTATGATTTTTTTCATATTCTTTAGGACTAATTTGCTGTTGTCTATCTTTTAAGGAAAGATATACTACTAAAATTTGGAATTTTTGTTTCTAATTATGCCTTTAAGGCTGTAACATTTCCTCTGAAGTACAAAGGATACAATATAGGTAAAATTAAAATGAAGGAAGGTGAAGAGACTGTACTTTCCTGTTTTTACTTGAGGAATGTGCATGCCAAGGAGAAGAGCAAGGATCACCTCCAGAAATGCTGGTTGAAATCACAGTATAATAAGACTTGAATATTTGATTAAGGAATTGTACTTACTTCTAATGTGACCTAATTGTCCCTAGAAAACATATCATCAACTATTTTAATAAGGTTTATTTTTAGCAATATGCAGAATACTTTGGGGGCACAGGGGCAACTAATTGCAATTTCCCATGCAAGATGTACTGCTGGTTTATATTATTACAAAGCTTCTTGTGGGCATTAAAAACATGAAAGAGTTCATAGGTGAGAAAGACAACTGAAAATTTAAACTGTGAAACCATTAATTGGATTTAAAGACAAAGTGAGAACCAGAATCAACAATGCTTCTAAAGTTAGAGCCTGAATAATGATTGTGGATTGGTATGGTATACCATCAAGAGGAAGACTTCTGAAGAAAATTAATTTGAATGAGGCCAAGAATGGTGGGTGTTATGGCTTGAATGTCCCCTTTAAAACTCATATTGAAATTATTTGCCATTGTGACAGTATTAGTAGATGGAACCTTTTAAAAATGATGAGGTCATGAGGACTCTGCCCCAGGAATAGATTAATACCATTATCATGAGAATAAATTAGTTATGACATGTATGGTTTTCTAATAAAAAATGATGAGTTTAGCCTAACTTTTCTCTCTCATATATGCTTATATCCTCACTTATTCTTCCACGATGCCATGAGATAACAGCACAAAGGCCCTTGTCAGTTGCCAGCACCCTCCTCTTGGCCAACCCAGCCTCCAGAACAATAAACCAAATAATTTTTTGATTATAATGTAACTAGTCCATGGTATTCTATTATAGCATCAAAAAATAGAATAAGATAGAAAATGAATACCAACAAGTAGGTGTGTTGCTATAATAAATACCTAAAATGTAGAAGTGGCTTTGGAAACAGATAATAGATAGAGGCTGGAAAAATTTGGAGCAGCAGGCTAGAAAGACCTTAGATTGCCATGAATGGAACACTAGGGGCAATTATAAAAGCTGAGAAGAGTGGGAGGAAAAGCCTGAAGCTTATTAGAATAAGTGTTTATGACCAGAATGTTGATAGAAATATAAACAGTTAAGAGTCATTCTGAAGAGGTACCATATGGAAAAGAGGAAGAGGCATTGGAAAGTAAAGGCCATCTTTGTCATACAGTTGCAAAGAACCTGGCAGAACTGTTTCTATGTCCTAGGAATTTATGGAATGTAGAACTTAACAGTGATAAACTAAGGTATCTATTGGAAAAAATAATCTAAGCAGCATTCAGCCTGCTGTATGTCTACTTCATTTTGACAGTAAGATATTCAAAGAAATAAATGGCTTATGGATGGAATTTGTAATTACAAGGGAAATAGATAAGATAGATTTGGAAAATCCACAAGCTCACAATATAAAGAGTAAAAAATAAATAAATATGCTCTGAAGGAAAAACCAAAGAAGTGGACAAGTGACCCTAGCTAAGGAGATTGCTACAGATGGAAGGGAGTCAGCTGTCATTCACCATTTATCAGAACAATAAGAAAAAGACTCCAAAGGCATTCAAAGATCTTTGAGGCTTTCCCTCCCATCACAAGTTCAGACAACGTCTGGGCCTTGAGAGCAAGGCATGCTGAACAGGGCCACCTACAGAGTCTGCTCCTGGAACTCCAGTACAGTGCTCAGTGCTCCTTGGTGGTCCCAGCCATGTCTTTAGTGGGCTCAGGTGTGGATCCACTTCTGCACCAACCTCCACTTTTCCAAAGAAGGTATAAGCCATAAACCTTGTGAAGCATTCCCATGGTGTTAAATCTGTGGGGACTTGTGTTCTCCAAGTAGGGTTCAAAGGATGGTGTGGACTGCCTGGGAGTCCAGACAGAAACTTGTCACATGGATAGAGCTACCTCAGAGCAAGTCTCTATTAGGAAAATACTGAATGGAAAAGCAGGGTCAGAGTTGGAGGTGCCACACAGTCCCCACCAGAGCAATGACTATAGGAGCCATGGGAACAGTATCTCCCTTGAGATCTCACAACTACAGAGTTGCTAGCAAGAAACACCAGCTGGGAAAACTATAGGCATGAGACTCTAATCCTTAGAGTTTCTGGGGAACTGAGCTTAGGCACAGAGGCAGGGCTGCCTGAAGGCTTGGGTGCCCAGTTCCTACTTCAGTGTGCCCAGTAGGTGGGACATGGAATCAAAAGAGATTATTCCCCAACCTAAACATGCAGTGTTGCTTTCCTTGTTTAGTTTTGGACTCACTTGGGACCTGTTTCCCCTCCCCTTCTCCTTTCCTGTTGCTCCCTGTGGAATGAGAGTGCCCACCCTATGACTGTCCCACCACTGCATTTTAGAAATAGATAAGTTATCTAATTTCATAGGCTCACAGATGAAAGGAAATTGCCTCAGAACTCATGCTTTGAATTACATCCATATCTAATTGAAATAAGGCTCTACATTTTGGAATTTAGAGTTGATGCTGTAACAATTTGACATTGGAGCTATTAGAATATAATGAATATATTTTGCATGTGACAAGGACATGAGTATTGGGTGTCCAGAGGCAGAATGCTCTGTGTGAATATTCATTCTCTTGTGACAGTATTAACAGTGGAAACTTTAAGGGGTAATGACAGCAGAGCCCTCATGAATGGGTTAATGCCATTATCACAAGAGTGGGTTAGTAATCACAGGACTGGGTTCCTAAAAGAATGGGATTCATCCGATTTTCTTCATCTCTGTCTCATGTATGCTTGATTGCCCATCTGCCATGGGATTATATAGCATGAAGGCCCATGTCAGATGCCATTATCTTGCTTTTGGGATTTTTAGGCTTTGAACTATGAAAAAATCAATTTTTTTTGTTATACAGTCTGTGGTATTTATTCTGTTATAGCAGCAGAAAATGGTCTAAGATAGAAGAAATAAGAAGAAACAAGGGCTAATGATTTAAAAGTTTTCTGATAACTCCTATTTCTATTTTGAGTTGATTCCTTAAATGTTAAATAAGAACCAGTAATATGTCTTAGTAGTAGAAGTTGTTCAGAAATTAATCTGATACCAAAGGTAAGAAACTGGATGTTACAGAGACATCAAAGTATAATGTAAGTACAAAATCAGCTTGTTATTCTGCAAAGCTAGATAGAGAAATGAAGATTTATATTGGAAATGCAAATCAAGAAACTGATAAAAATAAAGTTAACCTAAAGCAATAGGAATGTCATTGTAGAACATTTTGATAAAAAATGGACTTCCTTCAAAGAGCCAATTCCCTTCAAAAAATTAATTTGTCAACTTCCTTTCAAAAAAACGTATTTCTCAATTTGAGAAAGTCAAATCACTCCTTATACCTTGCTATGGGACAGCAATTCAAAGGCTACTTTACATAGGCCAAATACATCAACATATTATAGAAAAAAAAAGTCAGATTCCTCAATGTCAGAGAAAAGTTACAAACAAGTAAATGTGAAAGGCTTAGATGAATCCAATGGAGTTAGACTGAAATTATATTTGTGTGAAGTTATATGTATACACATAAACATGGAAATAAACCAAGATGTCTGTGTCTTGGTGAATTATAATACAGGTGTATATTTCCAGTTCTATCTAATGAGAGGACATAGAAACAATACCCTTCTAGCAAGAGTACACTAAGTGTTTAGACATATCTATGTATGCATGTGTGTCTGGAAACATACACCCAAAAGACAACAAAGCCTCCACTCTTTTTACTTTAAAGTCTTTATGGTCACTTATATACAGTAATTCTATCTACCTACCTACCTACATACCTATATATCTATCTAATCCCTCTCTATAACATCCCAGGAATATATTACATTTTTATAGTCATAAACAATACTTAAAAAATTCCTTATTCAGTAAGAAGACTGTATTAGTCAGGGTTCTCTAGAGGAAGATAATCAACAGGAAATATAATTAAAAAGGGGACTTATCAGGTTGGCTTATAGTCCACAATGGCCATATGCAGGCTAGACAGCTGGAAGAACCAGTGCTGTGCAGTCCAAGAGGCTAAAGCCCCAGAACAAGAAGGATCAATGGTGCTACCTGAATCCAACACCAAAGGCTACTATAGAATCACCGGCAGAATCCACACTGGAAGAGTGAAGAAGCAAGAGTCTGATTTCCTCAGATGATTGTAGCAGCAATCAAGAATCTATTCAACCTATGCTGCTTCCTTGTTCTTCCAACTTTTATTCCACTTATGCCATCATCCTATTGGTTGGTACTGCCCATGCTTAGAAAGGAGTCTCCATTTCAGTTGGCTATCCCACAGGCCAATCATTCCTAGACACACCCTCACAGACACACCTATAATCCCCTTAATCTTTGGCATCTCTTAATCTAATCAAGCTGACAATTCAAATTAGCCATTACAAATCCACCTCTGTCAACTTGATATCCAAATATGACTCTTTACATCATACTCAATCTCCAAATAAACACAATAACAAGGTCATAATTTTGCCTAACATAACTATCCTTCTTACAACTGAAGGTACTAGTTCCTGTTCTTTCCCAGAACAGAAAAAACAAAAACATTGCTGATGTTAAGTCAATCAATATTATATTACATGATGAATAACAGGAAAGTAGCAATCATTTCCTCTTAATGTATGTGTAAGTATGCCAAATACATTCTTAATGTAATAGGGAAGAATTATCAATGCCAATTACAATCCTCATTTCTGTAACTGGTCACATGACCATAGTTGGTATTTATGACTACTTTCTTCTACTACCCACTCTGTATTCTCTTTACCTTCAGCAAGCACCTCAACAGGTCTTGGCTCTTTACCTGGAGTTGTGACTGACACCTTCATCCCTGAAGGGTCTGAGACATTTGTTGTCTTGCCTGGATTGGGTTGTTGTAATTTCCCATTGACCTTGATAACTTGACAGGGTAACACCAAGAAATGTCTTAAGGGATCTCCTGCTTTCCAGGAGTATGCTTTCTTATCTCCATTGTGGAGTAACAGTCCAATGTCCCCTTGGTAATCTGGATCAATCACCCCTGTCAGCACTATAACTCCCTTCTTAGCCTGTTGACTCAGAGGCATGGGGAGCCCAAAGTGGCCAGGGGGAAGTTGTAACTTCCAGTTTAATGAAATCATTGTTGTATCTCCAGGCAGAAGCATTCTTCCTTCTGGAACAAAGACTTCTAGGCCTGCAAAGCATAAGGTTGCAGGGACAGGAAGCAAGCTTTCCTAGTGGGTTACTAGGGGTAATGATCAGTGGTACCATTCCTGTCTTCACCCCCTGATTCCTGGACCCATTAATTCTAGCAATAGGAGAGAGCATACCATAAAGTGGATACTGATTCACAGTATAGATAGCCTTCTGAAAAACCTTGCCCCAGACCTGCAATGTATTGCCACCTAGCTGGTGCTGTAACTGCATCTTCAAGAGTTCATTACATTCTATGAAACCAGCTGTTTCAGGATGTTGGGAAACACGGTAAGACCAGTGAATCCCATAAGAATGAGCCCATTGTCTCACTTCTTTGGCCATGAAGTGAGTTCCTTGTTCCAAAGGAATGCTATGAGGAATACCATGATGATAGATAAGGCATTCTATAAGTTGATGAATGGTGGTTTTGGCTAAAGCATTATGTGCAGGAAATCCATAGCCATAGTAAGTGTCTATTCCAGTAAGGACAAACCACTGCCCCTTACATGATGGAAGTCATCTGATATAATCAACCTACCACCAAGTTCCTGTCTGATTTCTTAGAGAATGATGCCACATCAGGGGCTTAGCATTGGTCTCTGCTGCCGGCAAATTGGACACTCAGCAGTGGCTGTAGCCAAACTAGCCTTGGTGAGTGGAAGCCTGTACTGCTGAGTCGATGCATAACTGCTATCTCTGCCATCATGACCACTTTGATCATGAACCCATTGGGCAATGACGGGGTAGCTGGGGAAATAGGTTGATTCTTACCACAGATCAGTTCATCATCCTATCTACCTGACTATTAAAATCTTCCTCTGCTGAGGTCACCTTCTGGTGGGCATTTACATAAGACACAAATGTCTTCACATCCTTTGCCCATTCAGAGAGGTCTATGCACGTACCTGTTCCCCAAATGTCCTTGTCGGCAATTCTCCAATTACGTTCTCTCCAGTTCCCTGACCAGCTAGCCAATTCATTGGCTATGGCCCATGAATTGGTATACAGTCACACATCTGTCCACTTCTTCTTCCAGGCAAAATGCACAACCTGATGCACTTCATGAAGTTCTGCCCATTGTGAAGATTTCCCTTCACCACTATCCTTCAGGGTTGTTCCAGAAATAGGTAGCAGTGCTACAGCTGTCCACTTCCAGGTGGTGCCTGCATCTTGTGTAGAACCATCTGTGAACCAGGCCCTAGTTTTCTAGCAGAGTCCACTTCAGAAGAGTGAAGAGTCAAGAGTTTGATTTCCTGAGATGATTGCAGCAGCAATCAAGAACCTATTCAAGGGCTGGGATTGTAACTCAGTGGTAGAGTGCTTGCCTCACATGTGTGAGGCACTGTGTTCGATCCTCAGCACCACATAAAAATAAATGAATAAAATAAATATATTTGTGTCCATCTACAACTAAAAAAAAAATTTTTAAAAAAAGAACCTATTCAAGAAAAATCGAACTTGCATCTGCTGCTGCTTCCTTGTTCTTCCACTTTTATTCCACCCAAGCCATCATCCTATTGGTTGGTACTGCCCATGCTTAGGAAAGGATCTCCATTTCAGTTGGCTATCCTACAGGCCTATCAGTCCTAGACATGCCCTCATGGCCATATCCATAATCCCTTTAATCCTTGGGATCTCTTAATCCAATCAAATTGACAATTAATTAGCCATTACAAAGACAAATACAATGTATTTCAGATTTTCATAATTTTTTGAGAACAAAATGGACATGTGTCATGAGACAGTACTCTGACAGCTTGATAGGCAGGAAGGGTGATCTCTCTATCATAAATAAGATTATTAAGGGTAATAAACTTCTCATGATTAATTACCTAAAGGAGGAAAATGAGTGAGGTATTCTTAAGATGGGGGAATGAATTTAATCACTTGTGAATCATTGCAAAATTTCAAGAAAGGCATGTTGGATAAATGGCAAAGAAAGCAATGTACCTGGACCTTAAATGGAGGAGTGGATGATTATGAGACTTAGTTGTAGGAGAAATAATTTTATGAAATTTTCATAATCTGCATTTTTTTTAGTATCAGGGATTGAAGCCAGAAATGCTTAGCCACTGAGCCAAATCCCCAGCCCTTTTTAATATTTCATTTGGAGATAGGGTCTTACTGAGTTGCTAAGTGCCTTGCTAAATTGCTGAGGCTGGCTTTAAACTCTTGATCCTCCTGTCTCAGCCTCCTGACCCATTGGGATTATAGGCATGCACTACAGTTCCTGGACATAATCTGTATTTCACTTTAAAATTTCTAGCAAAAATTCAAAATAATCAAGGGTTAAAATTTGCAATTTAGTATATGCAGTTAGGGATGAAATTTTTACTCTTATCTGCCTAAAATTAGAATAACCTTTTCTCACTATCAGGAATATTTTACTTGGGGAATTTAATTTCAAGTATCAAGCCTGAGCAAAAGTACAAAAACATTTTCAGTTTGTATTACATAGAAATTAATCCTCCACCCTATCTCCAAACTAAACTTGGAGGTTTTTTTTCTACATACCTTTTGTGAATACAAAATAAATATTTTATGGAAAGCTGACATATCTAAGGAATGTAAATATTCTCTGGCAGCAGCAGATCAATACTACTGTCCAAGATATGATCTATTGGTAATGTGTCAGATACTGATTTTTCTTTAATTTAGAAGAGAATAAAAATACATTAAACACGTCTTTCCAGAACGGTCTTAAATTACCTCACTTTATGAGAGCTACTGGTATTATCTTTAACCCTGGAATACAGTATTTCTGATCATTGTTTCTTTAATACCACCTCATAGTTCATGGTTCTGTAAGAACAGTAGCTATTAGCTAACAAATAGATATATTCAGGTATTTTGTTGCCATTTATACCTTTCTTCATGAGCTAATTTTGGAAAAACTATGATAAATGATTATCTGCTTCTTCATTAGGTTATCTCTGAATTCACTGTCTCCATTTCAAGGATGATTGCAGAAATATGACCATAAAACAGTAACTTCTCATTACACCTGGAAGCAGTAGGAGTGTAGTATTTATAATCTCATTATCTCAATGGATAGTTGTAGCTGGGCATATGCTCTCATTATCTCTACTGGGAATTGTAATGATATATATAGTCCCATTTTCTGTGCTGTGAAATTGGAGAGGTACATTTAAAATTGAGTGTTTTGCACTGTAAGTAATGTGAGGTGGGAGGATAACTGGTTGAAAGTGCACCAAGCATTTTTTCTCATTAGCATTTGAATTTATCACATCTATTTAATATCTGCGACTTAAATTTTTACAATTAGAGAATTCTAGTAATAATGGACAAGTAATAAAGCAGAATGAATAAAATACTTAAGAAAATATGAATTAAGATATAACAACCCATCATTACAATGGATGACAGACATCCTCTCCACTGAGCTCTTCACCTACAAGGAGGAGAAAGATTCAGGCAAAGAGAGAAAGAGAAGCAATAGATTCACATAAAAAAATAAGTATAATATATTAGTTTTGAACTTTCTGTTCTCATTTCTTTTACCTATAAATCAGCTTTCTTACATGAAGCATCATGAGAAATATTCTTCTTATAATAAATAGCTCAAAGTGAAACAATTTGGTTTTAAGTACTTTCACAAACACAATATTAGGCAATCTCCTAGTAATTGTAAAATGGTAACTAAAGTTCAGAGAGAAACAAAGAAAAACACAGTTCAAATGGCTTCTTATTTATGTTCACTAATAAATCCCTTCCAACTACCATGCAAGGGTAAAATTTTAGCCATCAAAGGCTAAATTATGATATATGTCTCTAAACAACCTACTGATGTGTTAAACAAATCTCCTAAGAACCTGTTCTTTTTTATTTTTTTATTGAGAAATTTAATAATTATTTAGACTCATGGTTTTATATAAAGATAAAGTACATATGCAAAAGTAGGTTCTGACTTGTTAGCCTTGGAGATAATTAAATATTATTTCTCTTTTTAATCCTGACATTAAATTCTGGGAATTTACCAATTCTATTAACAGGATATTGTTTCTTTTCCTTGAAAATTTTTGTTTTATTTTTATCCTTATAAAAATCCAAAAGATCAAAGCCTCTTTATGGATTCATGACAAAGGGAGAAATGGAGAATAAAATATTTTTAGAAGCTATTTCTCCTTTTCCATTGAGTTTCACTGTGGAAAAAAATATGCTTTTGAACAACTCAGTACATCCCTTCGTGGGGTTTGTCCCCATCTAATCACTGCCCACTAGGCCCCATCTCTTAAAGAGCCTACCAACTTATTATTACATTGGGGAGTTATCAACCTGTTTTGGCAGACACAGAACATACCTACACCATAGGTTTATTGCCCTGGACCCCCAAGTTCATATTCTTCTGATAATGTAACATGTACACATTTCATACCAATAGTCTCAAAAAATCTTCACTCATTCCCACATAAATCAAAAGTCCCAAATCCCAATCTCTATTCGAAACTTGAGGCAAATTCCTTTCAGCTTTGATCCTGTAAAATAATAAACAATATATATGCTTCTAAGATACAAGGGTTGGAATATTAATTGTATCTCAAAACATTCTTACAAAAAAGAAAGACAGTCAGGTAGAAAAGAGTAACTTGCCCAAAGCAAGACTGGAATCTAGTAGGTTAGACATTGTCTAAAACTTGGAGAACAGTCTCCCTCAACTTGATATACAACATCTTCTGCCCACCTGAGCAGGGAGTGGGCCACCAAAGCCTGGAGCAGCCCATCTCCTATAGCTTTGCTGGGGTCAGCCAACATGGCTCCTGTCCCAGGGTGGCTTTGCACAACTACAGCTTTTCCAGGTGGGAGTTTCATGCTATCATTGACTCTACCATTTTGAGATCTCCTGAGTTGTGTTCCTGTGCTCACAGCTCCACAAAAAGTATTAGGGAAGAATCTCTGCAAGGGCTGTACCCCTGCAGAAAGTTTCTGCCTGTCTTCTCACTCTTTCTTTTGAAATTTCTGTGGAAGCCACCATGATTCCATAACTCTTGGGTTCTGTCCTCCTGCAGAATTAGCACCACATGGACACCAAGATGGTCTACTTCTTTCTCCCCTTGGAGTTGGAACTAGCTGCACCTGGACTTATATAAGCCACTGCTGGAGAAGTTGAACATCACACCAAGTGTGGGAAATAGAGTTCCAAAGCAGCCATGGCAAGGAGTCTGTGGAGAGCAGGCAAGGCCCATTTTCCAAACTCACCAAGGCCCTTCTTAGTGTCTGAGCCTGTGGTGGGAGAGGTGGCCTTGGAGGTGAGATGTCCTCGAGGCTTCTTCCAGTTGTCCTTATGTACAACACCTGAATTCCTCATGTCCATAACAATCACTTTAATAACAGTGTTTATACTGTACTATCCATTTTATCCCAAACACACATTTTCTTCACTCTTTCAATGATTATGCCAGAAATTTTCTAAATCTTTTTTCTTTTTGTTCTTTGCCTAAAATAGCACTATAAATTTCCCTGAAAACAGCCAACAATCCCACTGTAGCTCCTTCTGTATTTTGCTCAGAAGGTTCTCTAACTAAATACCCTCAGTCATAACTAAATTTAGCCTCCTATGAAGCCCTAGGGCATGGACACAGTGCAGCCAAGTTCTTTGTCATGGTGTGACAAGAGTCACCTTTACTCTACTTCCCAACAAGATATCCATGAGATCTCACCAGCAATGCCTTCACTGTTCACATTTCCACCAGCATTCTAGTTATAGGTACTTACCAACCTCAAAGTTCTCAAGCCTTTCATCTTCTGAGCCCTCACCAGAATTTCCCGTAACACTGTTTACAGGTCTTTTTATAACACTGTGTATAGACCTTTTCTAGTTTATTTCTTCAAACTTTTCCAGTCTCTGTCCATTATCCAGCTCTAAATCTGCTTCCATGTTTTCAGATGTCATTTTAGCAACCATTCCACTCCTCAGCACCAATTTTGTCTTAGTCTATTTTGTGATCCTCTAACAAAATATCCATTACTGCATAATGTGTAGAGAACAGAAGCTCATTTGGCTCATGATTCTGCTGACTTGGAAATATAAACAGCAATGGTGTTAGTAACTGGCCACAGACCCCTGGCTATGTCAAAGGGAAGAATCCAAAAGGCAGTGGGCATATACAAAAGAGAGATCACATCATAAGAGAGGATGCAAGAGACTGGGGAGGGCCCAGGCTCATTCTTTTATAACACCCCCTTCTCTATTTGGAAATAATCCATGCTATGTGATTAGCATTAATCTCTTCATGAGGACAATCATAACCAAATTATCTCCCATTAGTCCCCAGGGCTTAAGGATCTCACCATTTTAATATTATTACACTGGGTAATTACACTTCAATATGAGGTTTTGTGAGGACGAATGACATACAAACCTTAGGCTTTCCACTTGGACTGAGTCAAGAGGAGCCCAGAAACTCAGTCACAGCAATACCACATTCTGCCCTATTCAACTTGCTTTCATCCACAGAACCTAGTCACAAGATGGAAAGACGTGGGAAGAGATGTAACTCCAAGGTTGGGTAAGTGGCTGTGATCATAATGCTGAAGGAAATGAGAAGAGTAAAAGCCATGCTTATGAGGTTTCATGAATAATAATTGGGAACTGAAGAAAAGGCTACTCTTGTCATACTATGGCATATAGTTTATTTCAGTTATGCCCAAGATAAGTTTCTATTTCAAGGCCCTAGGGCTTCATTCCTAGTCAACCCCTACCAGAGTGCCTAATGATGCCAAATTTCATTAAGGAAGTAGATTGACTTCAACTTGTTTCTTCCAGTGGGTTCCTGGCCAGATCTTTTGAACCATTTGGGGAGATCAGGGAATGTTACAAGTGGTACCTTTTTAAAGAAAGACTTTACATTTAGAGCTGTTGTAGGTTCAGAGCAAAATCAAGCAGAAGATATAGACATTCTCATATACCCCTTGCCTCCACATGTACATAATCTCCCCCATTTGCATCCCCCATCAGAATGTACACCTGTTACAATTAATGAACCTGAACTGCCATATGATGACCATCCAGATTTCAGTTTGTAGAACACTTCCTCCTTGACATTAAATATCCTTAGCTATAGACATTTGTATAATGGTATGTATCTGCCATGATACTACATACTACACAATAGTATACCAGTAGTTTCACTCCCCTGAAATTTTCTGTACTTCACCTATTCATCACTATCTTTCCACCATTGATCCTGGAAACCACTGATCTTCTTACTGTTCCATAGTTTTGCGTTTTTCAGAATACCATATAATTAGAATCATGTAGTATACAGCTTTTTCAGATTAACTTCTCTTAGTAAATGCACCTATTTCCTCCTTTTTTATTGCTATTCTTTCTAGTTATACATAACAGTAGAATTCATTTTGATATAATTGTACCAGCATGGAATATATCTTATTCTAATTGGGACCCCATTCTTATGGATATGCATGATGGTAGGTTAAGTATGCAGGAAAATTATTTTAGATACATTTCACTGTCTTTCCTTTTCCTATCCCTTTTACTTCCCTTCATTTCCCTTTGTCTAATCTACTGAATATCTATTTTTCCCCTCTCCCCACCTATGGTGGGTTAGCTTCCACATATTGGTGAAAACATTTGACCTTTGTTTTTTTGAGGACTAGCTTGCTTTTTCATGGCTTGGTAGTTTATTTCTTGTTACTGCTGAATAATATTCTGTTCTCTGGATATACCACAATTTAATTATCCATTAATCTACATGACATCTTGATTGCTTCCAAGTTTGGGGCATTATGTATAAAACTGCTTCACGTATAAACTTTTGTGTGGGCACAAATTTTCAACTGTCTTGGGTAAATACTGAGGAAAATAATGATTGCATAGTATGATATGAGGATATCTAGTTTTCTAAGAAACCGCTAAACTGTCCTCCAAATTTGCTATATCATTTTGCATTTCCATTACCATAAATTGAAAATCCCAGTTGAATCATATTCTTATGAGCATGGGGAATCGTAGTGTCCTGAATTTTGGCCATTCTACTGTGTAGTTGAAGAAAAACTGCTTTTAAACACACAATACTTCTGACATTATACATGTGGATTTTCCACATATTGAAATTCACCAATCCTCTGGACACCAATTGAATGGCCTACAATTTAATTCAATCCTGGCATAAATTGCAGATTAAGGGCTCAGTCCCATAGAATTTCGCCAACATCAGAAGCCAATCTCAAGTACTGGTTTTCAGTACTTCTGACTTGGCAACAAATTAGGTTTCCTATGACTCAATGGGATGATTATTTAAATTATTGTCATTGGTTGTTAAAATCAATCTCCAGTTTGATGAAAGTCAGGGGTTGCTGCCAAAAAGTTCCAACCCTCCAAACATATGGCTAATTCCTTTCATAACCAACTAATAATTGTTTTGAAATAAATTATGTAACTTTCCTCATCTTACCTTTAAGAACCTTTGCATTCCTTTGCCTTTCTGGATGTAACTATGAATTTTCATAGAATGTGTAGCCTGGATAATAATCCCCTGTTTATTCTCAAATAAATTCATTTCTTTGGAGAACTGCTCTTGTTGTTATTTTAGGTTGACATCTTTAATATTTATATTCACAAATGAAATTGACTTTTATTATTCTTTTCTCCATTTCTTCTTACTTACTTTCTCTATTAAAACTAGACCAGGTCTATCAAATAAGATGAGATGTTTATCTTTTCTATTATATAACACTTTATAGAATAAATCACTTTAATGGAATAAGAGAAAAAACATTTGTGCCTGATGTAATTTTAGTATAGGTTTTAAATACTTTCATGGTTATAGGCCTAATATAAATTTTTATTTCTCCTTCCAAAATATTATTTTCACTCTAAAATTATCTAAGTAATTGTAAGTACTTTTTCCAAATATACTTTAATAAAAAAATTTTATAATATTTCCAGTTCCTTCTATACATTTTTATTTCTAACATATTTTTTCTGAATTAGACATGGCAAATAATTTTAGTCAGCTCTTCAAATTAAAAGCTTCAAGGCCTAATAAAATGTTTCATTTCCTGTTTCATTAACTATACTTTTATTTTTATTCCCTTCCTTCTTTTTCTTTACATTTTATCTTTTATTAAGGATTTATATGGTATATTTGGATTATTAAATCATGTTTATGTTCTTCCTAATATATACACTTAAGATAATAAACAAGTTTTAAATGTCTTTATTATGTCACATATTTTAATATATGTTGCTAATTTCTATTTTCTTTTTTTTTTTGGTAGTGGAGATTTAACTCAGGGGCACTCAACCACTGAGCCACATCCCCAGCCCTATTTTGTGTTTTATGTAGAAACAGGGTCTCACTGAGTTGCTTAGCACCTCCCCAGCTGAGGCTGGCTTTGAACTCGCGATTCTCTGATCTCAGCCTCCCTAAGTGCTGGGATTACAGGCTTGAGCCACCAGGCCCGGCTCTAATTTCTGTTTTCATCATTTAACACAGAATTATTTTTACAGTCTAGTTTCTTCTCTAAATTTACAATATAAAGGATTTTGTGCTATATTTATGTTACTGATTGGATTTTTTTACATTGTAGTCTTTGCTTATGGTTGATATTTTATTATATTTTAGTTTCATTGATATTTCTTTGTGATTTAATATATGTTTAGAATTTTATGTGAATTGAAAGTGTTAATATTTTATACACATGATACTATGAACACACACTAGACAAAATTTCTTAATACATTTGTCAAATATTCCCTATTCTTACTAATATTTCATCTGTGTAAGTGAACTACAACATACACATATGAAATACATGTATATAGAAATGATCACAATTTCATTTACAATTTTATTTTTTTGGTACCGGGAATTGAACCCAGGGACACAAAATCACTGAGCCACATCCCTACCTTTCTTTTATTTATTTATTTATTTATTTATTTATTTATTTATTTAGAGAAAGTCTCCATAAGCTGTTGAGGCTTTGAACTTTCAATCTTTCCTCCTTAGCCTCTCAAGCAGCTGGGATTACAGGCATGTGCCACTGTGTCCAGCAACAATTTTTTTCTTTTGACTCATTTTTGTTTACATAGTTTAAAGCTGTCCCGCTGTTAACAAACACATTCAAATGATTGCATGGTATTGTTTAAGTTTTTATTTTACCATTGTGAGATTACTCTCTGTTCTGGTTATGCATTGCTACAAAACATTGCATCCTAATGTTTAGTAGCTTAAACAGCAATGACTTACTTGGCTCACCACCATGCAGAGAAGAGCTCTGTGGACATGGTTTATTTCTATTTCATGCATCATTAACTGGGGCTCAAATGAAGACTGGAGCATCTACTTCCATAATGACTCACATGGCTAACTATCATTTGTGTGGTCATCCAGGCCCAGGGCTAGATGCTTTGGTTGCTCTTCATGTGGAACTTCTGGCTGGCCTTGACTTCCTACTGGCCTAGTGAGTGGATTCCAAGGGCAAGTACATCATGAAAGAGCCACAGACAAAAGCTGTATCACTTTTCCTAGTTAGCAATTCCACAAGCCTTCTGCCACAGTCCATTCCTTAAGGTGGGCACAAGTCAGGCACAGAGTCAGTGGGACAGAGGCTGGAAACAATTCCCACTGTCCTTGCCTAGGGGACAGGCAAAGTTCTAAAAGAGCATTTGAGAAGAGACATAGTATTACAGCCATGTTTGGAAAATAAAGTCTGCTATAAATTCATATGGTAATAGGAAATTTGTTATTTTTAAAATTGTTTTGGTTTTGCTTTTATATCTAGCTTGAAACTTATGTCAGTTGACATATAGTTGATATATATACATATACATGTGTGTGTGTGTGTGTGTGTGTGTGTGTATTATCTCCACTGTGTTCTGATATGCCTAGCATATCCTTTGCAAGACACTTAATGGACAGCTATTTTAAAAATCTAAAATCCAGCATTTTTGCTGGGTACAGTGGCAAATGCCTGTAATACCAACAGCTCTGGAGGCTGAGGCAGGAGGATTGGGCGTACAAAGCCAGTCTCCACAATTTAGCAAGGTCCTAAGCAAATTAGCAAGAACCTGCCTCAAAAAAAAAATGGGCTCAGTGGTTAAGCATTTTTGTGTTCCATTCTTGTTACCAAAAAGAAAAGAAAGAAAAGAATACAAACCTAGCATTTCTATCACATATCTTGCAAGTGTAGTGAAACTACAGTATCTAACAATTTCTCACATAACTTTATTCCTAGGCTAATTAAAGAATAATTATAGGCTATGCTTTGAATGTGTCACACAGAATGCATGTGTTGGAAAACTAATCCCTAATGCCACAGTGTCGAGAGGTGGAACATTTAAGAGATGATTGGTGGTGAAGATTCTGTCTGGATTAATGCTACTTCTGCAGAAATGGGTTATTTATAATGACAATATGTTCCTGATGATAGGATGCAGTGGATTCCCTTCTCTCTCTCTACCTCATGCATGCACATGCTCTCTTACCCTGTTGCCTTCTGCCATGGGATAAAGCAGTGAAAAGCCCCTTGTCAGAAGTGGACCTGATGACCTTAGACTTCCCCGCCTCTAGAAGGAAAATATCTACATTTTGTTTTCTTTATGAATTAAACAGTTTGTGGTATTCTGTTACAGCAGCACAAAATACACTTTCACATTATAATCTCAAATTCATTTTTTTCTCCTATTTCCTCCTATAGGTTTTTTATTATCATGCTTTTTATTTCCTTTCCCCTTTTTGCCATTTTGGATGTTATATATTCTGTTCATCTTTATAGACAACATTAAATTTTGAGCTCACATGTTTGACAGAAGAAATAACATTTAAGTAGTATGAAAACTTATAAAGCTTTAAGTGAAATTATCACCGCATGTCCCCTTTGTTGTTTTTAAATTGATTTCATTTGAAATTGTTTCTGACCTTACAATGAGTCACCATTTTCAATTTTTCCTTCTTTTGATTTTAGATTTACTAATTTATCTGCACACTGTTCCTGCTGTAATCTCATTTCTTCATTTCACATTCATTTCCTTCTTTCTAAATAATTATTTTCAGCAGTGCCTGGTAAGTAGCACCCTCACTGTATCTTTATTTCATGGAACTATTTATTTCACCTTCAAACTTGCATGACAATTTAACTGAGTACAGAGTCTTAGGTTGACATTTATTTTATTTCTACAATCTTAGCATTTTGAAGTTGCTCTTCTTTTGTTTCTTTACTCTGTTTTTGCTGCTGATATATTTATTTGCTGTCAGGTGAATTTGTAAGTACTATGTCTTTTTGATCTCTTATAAAACTTTTTCATTTTTGTGTTCTGCAATTTCACTGTAATTTTATAGGATTGTTTTATAATAAAAAAATTCTGCTAGGAATTTCTTATGTTTGTTGACTCTATGTACATGCTTGCTTTTCTTAACTTCATAATATTCTCAGCTTCTATGTATGCCCACATTGTCTTTCATGAAATGTAATCTTCCTCTCTGACAATATTTGATGCTGTCAACCCATATTCCACATCTCTTAATTTTTGACTGACTTCTCACCTCTGCTTTTCTCCAAACTACAACAGAATCTATTACTCAGATCAGCTTTCAAATCAGCTGTTTTCAGCAGTTGTTTAACTGAGTTTTATTAAAAAGAATAATTTCTATTTAATTTCCAGAAATTCCATGTTCTTTATCACATCTGAATTTTTACTTGGTTTGTTTATGGTTTTTTTGTTTTGTTTTGGTACTGAGGATTGAACTCAGGGGTACTTCACCACTGAGCCACATCTCCAGCCCTATTTTGTGTTTTATGTAGAGACAGGGTCTCACTGAGTTGCTTAGTGCTCTGCCGTTGCTGAGGCTGGCTTTGAGCTCATGATTCTCCTGTCTCAGCCTCCCTAAGTGCTGGGATTATAGGCGTGAACTACCACACCAGGCTTATTTATAGTTTTAATATAGAAACCACTTGAAAAATATTTATCATTTCTCTGCTTTTCTTGTAATCATCTTTACTTTCACTTGTGGTAAAATGTTTTTTCACATATAAATAAGTGAGAGTAAATCTCCAGTAAGACATTTTCTACAGGGATCCTGTATAGCACAGATAAAAACCATGTGAAAAATTAAGACAAATGGACATGCTAACAGCAATATCCAAAATACGTTACAGAAAAAAAAATATCCTAAGAAGAACTAGTCAAAATAAATGAAGATGGAACAGTTAACAATTTTTTGACAATGTATATACTGAAAATTGCAACTCTAACCCATCTGAAATGTAGGCTCTGGGCAAGAATTCTCCCACAAGAATTTCTTTCAGTCAACAACCTCTGTGCTGAAGAGCTTGGGCTGGGAGCATATACCTTTTCACTGGAGAACTTGAGGGACCCTCTGCCTTTGCCATTTTTGGCTCCTCCAATGCTCACCTCCTCCATGGCCTGAGATCTCTGTAGCATCACATGGATGTTTAACCTCCTACTTCTCAGGTCAATGAAGTGAGAACCAGCACCAAGGAAGCCACACCATCAGGATTCTGGCATTTTCTGTATTTGTTTCTGATAATTTCCCATTCTCTCTCAAGAGCCTATTTTTATTTATTTATTTTTTTTAGTCTTTAAATCTGCAGATAACAATATAAAGGAGATGGAACCCAGGGTTCTATATAGGAGCTCTCTCCATGCCTTCAATGCCTCCCCGCCCCTTTCCTTTGCCCTATGCTGACTGGTTACTTTGAATACTTCCCTTTCTTTACCCCATGCTGATTGGCTGCCTTCAGTGCCTCTCCTTTTCTCATCCCATGATGATTGGCTGCACGCCTGACATGGATCAATACCCTATTGTCTGTAACCTAATCTCAGGGCCATGATTGGTCCGAGGACCCTATATAAACTGTTGCACTAACTGAAATAAACGGGTCTGCTTCTCCCTCCGGCAGAGCAGTTTTATCTGCCCCTGGTGTCTGGGTGAGTGACTTTGCGACCGTCCACCGGGACACCTGACCTCGTCCCGTGGGACCCCATTCCTCAATCCCTTCGTCCTGCGGGACCCTAACTCGTCGAGCAAATCCACACAAGGCACAACATAAACGACAGTTCTATGCATGGTTGGCAAGGGCTCTACCACTTAGCTATAGCCCTAGGCCCAGGTTTGCAGATATTTTAAACCACAATCAAGAACCAGCCCTGCCTTAGTTCACTAGGCTTGCTATAACAAAATACTTTAAACTTGGTAATTTATAAAACAACAGAATATACATCTCCCTGTTCTGGAGGCTGTGAAATCCAAGGCCAAAGCACCAGCAGATTCAGTGTCTGGTAAGGTCCTATTCTACATAGATGACTCGGTCCTCCCTAGGCAAAAAGGCCAGCAGCACTCTGGGACCTCTTTTAATAACAGCATTTATCCCACTCAGGAGGGTGGGGACCTTGTGCCCTAATTTATTCCCCAAATCCCTGTTTACTGGGATTAGATTTCAATTTATGAATTTTATAATATTTAAAAAAATTTTGGAATCGTGGATTAAACCATGGGGCACTCTAAGACTGAGCCGCATTCGCAGCCCATTTTACTTTTTATTTTTAGGTAAGGTCTCAGTAAATTTCTGAGACTGCCCTCAAACTTGGGATCCTCCTGCCTTAGCCTCCCTAGATGCTGAGATGACAGGCATGCACCATCATGCAGTCTCAACATATGAACTATAAAGAGACACAAACAATTATATACCAAAGAAAGCCTTTAATTTCTTTCTTACCTATTCCCTTTACCCAGCTACAAATTTGCATCTTCAGAATGCTACTGATAGCATTAAGAACCTGATTAAAGTTCTGGGGATATAGCTCAGTTGGTAGAGTGCTTGCCTAGCATGCAATCCCCAGCACCACAAAAAAAAAAAAAAAAAAAATTACTTGCATTTCACTTCTGAACACAAAAACATTTAGTTGGTGTAATTTTCTGTTAGAAAGCCAGAAAAGTGCTGGTCAAATATACCTACTCTTGTAACAAACCCTATTCAGTCATTTCAAAAAGAGCATAACATTCATTATCAGTACCACTCTCATAAAAGAAGTACAAAAAGTTCATGATTGAATCAGCAGAAACACATTTTATTCCCATATGCCTCTCAAATCACAATACTCACAATAGCTCTCAGTTAAAATCTTAAATTTTAAAAAGAAGTTTATACATCATAGCATCTCATTTAGTCTTCATACCACTTAAAACAGTAAACAAGCCATAATAATAAAATATGCAAATGAAGTCATTCTAATTTGTGCATGAATTTTGTTAGCTTGACTATTTTTACACTGAATAGTGGTGTGATAGTTGTCAATAAGCAGTCAAATTTATGTTTGCCTCATTTCTTAGTACTTAGAATATTTTGTTCTTTTCTAGTGTTTTCTAAGAAAAAGGCATTAGGCACTTCTTTTAACAAAGTAAAAAACTAAAAGTGTATCTAGAAATAGGTTTCTATCTTTAATTTCAAATGATCATAAAATAAGAAGTTGATAGCATTTCTATTACATAAACAGTCATTTCTGAACTAGCCCTTCGGAAAACCAGTATAAAGATTTTTATATGATTTAGCAAACAGATTTTGTGTGAGAACATTTTCACATGTTCATGAAGCCACAGTTATAAAATACTTGTTCTGTTGAAAATAAAATTTTGCCCTTACCCCAAGTTTATAGCATAATTTTATTTTAAAAGCAATATTCACTAACACTTCATGTAACAAGGACTCTGGGAATAAAATTCACCTCAGACAAAGTGACTTCTTCACTTCCCATTAGCTTGAAGTTATTGAAAGCAAAAGATTTTGGAACAGTTAAAAATGCATGTTTTCTTCCTTTGAATTGGAAGGCCTGGAGCAAACAGGGAAACCTATTTTTGAAGGGATATTTTGCAGTAAGGAACACAAGAAAGTTAATAATAAAATAATGTTAGTCATGTGATATTATGATAATCATAGCATTTCTGGCCTTTGTTACAGAGATCACCCAGAATTATATTTTTTAAATGTCAACTCATGATACCATGATACGTCACTTGTGGAGGCTTCTGATCTCCTGCATTGCTTATAATAAATCACAAATCCTTCCTATGATTTACCAAGCTCCACATGATCTGGTCTATGCCTACCTCTCTGGGTTCATCTCCATTCCTCTCCTCTGGCTCTGCCACAAGGATTTCTTATTGCTCCTCAAGTATGCCAAGAGCATTCCTTTATTGAGCATTTTCACATGATAGTCCTCTTTCCTGGGATGCTCTTCTCCCAGGTAGCATTGACTGAGTGGTAAAATGCCCCTGGGTTCAATCCCCAGTACAAAAGTACAAACAACAACAAAAGGTGAAATCAATCACTCCAGCTTATATAATGCCCACTTGTCACCTTACCATGTAATGTTTATTTTCATAACATTTATCACCATTTATTTATTAAGTGGTTACTATGTACTGGAGGTTGTTCTGATTGTTGAGCAAAACATGAAAATCCTGTTCTCATAAAGCTTGCATTCTAATGTAATATTAGATATGTTTGCTTTTTATTGCCCACAATGCCCTGCCACTGCCACAAAGAAAGTGAGCTCCATGCTAGCAGTAATTTTGTTCTGTCCCTCTTGTATTGCTAGTACCTAGAACAGTATGTAGCAAACAGTAGTTGTTCAATATGCATTTGCTGAAGTTTAAATGAATGAGCAAATGAATAAAAATAATAACAAAAGTCATGTCTAGAACAATTTCAACATAAAACAATTACATGCATTGTTTCTTTCAAACATCACAAATGTATAGGATGGTAATCTCATTTTGCAAATGAATGCAGAGATTTAGGGAGCGTATGTGACTTATGCAATGTCACATGCTTGTACATTACAGAGATGGAACTTGACCTAATAACTGCAGGTGAAACTTTAGTGGGTCTTTGTAGTTTTTTGTTTGCTTTGTTATCTGGGGATAAACCAAAAGTGTGCACATGTAGGCAAACATTCTACTACTGAGGTGTATACCAAGCCCCCCAAACTTTATTTCGTTTGCAAGTAAAATGTTTCCCATAGACTTAATTCCAAATCCTTATCACTTGATTAGATGAAAACAATATACCACCAAAGGTAACAATATAAATGTAAAAACACTTACTCCATGCCAGTATAGTCTCCTTTAGAGACTGAAAAATATCAATTGCTCTTTTTTCCCACTGCACTTATAACTTAGAGTAGATAACATAAAATAAGAGGAAGTACACTTTAGGTTTTTCAGAAAAAAAACATTTCTTCTAATTAAAAGAGAAATGTAGGGGCTGAGGTTGTGGCTCAGTGGTAGAGTACTTGCCTGGCATGCGTGAGGCACTGGGTTCGATTCTCAGCATTGCAAATAAGTAAATAAAATAAAGGTCCATTGACAACTAAAAAAATTTTTTTTTAAAAAAGAGAGAAATGTATATAAGAAAGGTTCTTTGGCACTTCCCTCAACATTCTTCCTGAGTTTTAATGGGTTTAGTATGTGATGGTTGGAGATATTGCAGCCATAAATGACCAAGAGGAAATACTTTGCTGATATACTAAGGATGGCAGATCAGAAAAATGGAAGGAATCTAGACCCAAAATTACAGTCTTGATCCCTGTGCTATATCTGAGAGTACTACCTCTGGAATTCTTGTCATAAAATGTAACCTCTCTTGTCTAAAGTCAATATTGGTCAATTACTTTGTTGTTTGTTACTAAAACTAATTTGATAGATTAAAAAGAATAATAATCAATTTTAATCAAATTATGGCATTACAAACTGTTTGACTTGGAATTGTTAAATAACTAATCTATCTATATTTTATTTCCTATCTGTTATACACCTGAAAATGGTGTTTGGGTCTTTGGCTAAGATTACAGTGCTTCCAAGGTCTCAGAAAAAGAAAGAGAAAAAGATAGTCCTGTCTGTTCAGTGTCTTCTGTCCCCTTTTTGATCTCTGCTAACAAATGGCTGGCAAGGGTCACTTTCTGCTGAGAACTCAGCTGCTCTTTCTGACCCTGATGTCACTGGTATCTTTTCTCCACCCCTTCACCACCTTAGTTCAGCTTCAGGGTTCCCTGTTGTTGACTCAGCCTCATTTCAATGACTATTGGTACTTCATATGCCAAGATTTGGCTGTGACTTCTATTCACACCCTACCTGGAATGATCCTCTTATCCCACTGAATCACTTCTTGCACCCTGATACTTCCTGTGTCTCACTGGGACCCATGAAGTTGAAGGGCAGATCCAGGAGCTTTAAAGGAGGTGCTCAAGATGGCTAAGCACTCCAAGGCACAGATGATAGTCAGGTGCACTTATCCTGGTGTACTTGCAGTTCAGTCAGCTGCCAAAGTCCAAAATAGCTGGGACAGAAAAGTCCCTTCTTTCTTTGACTTTTCCTTCCAATTCTTTTATATACACCCTTCTTCAGCCACAGTGGTCTTAAGAGGTGAGAGGTGCTTATTTCAACACCCACAACACCTTCTCATGACCCTGCACTTTAAAATGCATCAGGGATAAAAAGGGCAATTTTTCTACCTAGTCTTCTTTTTTCACCCAGATTCCTAAGACCCTTTCCTCCACAGCCTCCCCCTTCTCTTGTGGTGTGACAGAAGAGCCCTGAGGAGCCTAGACTATGGCAGGGGTGGGTATGTAAAGCTTGGCCAAGCAGATTAATATTTTAAAACACTCCTTTTACCTGAGCAACTGGATTGATAAAAGCTAAACTAATCCAAGAGGGTTTATTGGAAAGATAATGGACGGCTCAAAAAGCTCAAGGGAATCCTTTATAACTGGTCAAAAGGAAGCCTGTTCAGTAGACTATGGGGTGGGAACTGACTTAACTCTTTGCATGGTTCCATCGATGCTTGTAAATGAATGAGTTCCAACCTTCCTCAGGCCTCTCACACTCACTCTCTCAACGTTTAAGTCCCAGGGATGAAGACCTACTTGGCCCGCCTCAGGTCTCCTGCCCATTCCTTAGCTAGGACAGAGTCTAGGAAAACATTCTCCCTAGATCTAATAGGAAAAAGGCACTTGGCCACACACAAAAACATACACAGGAAAAAAGTTGGAATGTTGTTTTCAGGATGCTAAACAGATGTCAGGCAGCAAAAACAACAGATGTCTATTACATAAGGAGAGATTAGGAAGAGGACGATTTTCTCCACGTCTTTCTTTCTCTTCCTTTGTAAATTTTCCATCCTTCGTTCTCAACATAAATAACTGTTAACTACCTCTAGGGCAGAAGACATGTTCCACATCCGTGAGCAAGTAGAAATGATTGTCTTATCATTAAATCATTTTATCATCTCAGTTATTTTTGTCCATGCCAAGGTAACTTGGAAACCTGAGGGTCCAACCAAACAGCATGAACTACAAACATAGAAGATGCAGATTTCAGCTTTGTGAGCAACCCAGCCATCATCATAATTTTAAACTAAATGCATATCACTGATTACTCATGGGAAAACATTTCCAGTCCTGTTTAGGTAACTACAAAATTATTATGGCAATAAAGTTTAATGAG
The DNA here is from genome assembly GCA_004024805.1 of Geosciurus inauris. NCBI lineage: Eukaryota > Metazoa > Chordata > Mammalia > Rodentia > Sciuridae > Geosciurus > Geosciurus inauris. The sequence continues at coordinate 228,783 of PVHX01000277.1, forward strand.
GTTGGGGGAAATACCTGACAGTCCTTGGTTCAGTCTCCCAATATACAAAATTGGGACATTGATAGTACTTCTTTAAACTCTCTTATTAGAATCAGGAAGAACAAATAATAGAAAAAACTGTTTTAGTGTATAAACTATGTTCCTCACTATCAACACTAAAAGTTGCATTAAATTAATGCTAGATAGATAAAAACTTTCATTAAGAAACATTACAGTGAACATGGCAAATGTTAAGTATTTTGTAAAATGTTTCCTTTACAGAGAAACAATTTTTGGATCAATATTTTATTCAGAACTCTTTCTAGGCTACCTTCAGCATACTCATATGAATAGCTAAACCCTTCTTCTTCCCAAGAGGAAGCAACATTTAATAAACTTCAACAAAATATATTTTTTCTTCCTGTCTTTCTGCTAGGAAGATAATCAACTGCCAGAGATGCAAAAATATAAGACATTAAAGGTAGGTATAACCATATTAAAAAGAGGAAAATGATCTTATCCCTATTCTTCAATTGAACTTAAGTCAAATATTATAATCAAGAATAGAATGAGCTTTGATATTTGTCTTCAATTTCTGTAAAAATATATTTTACATTTTTTATTTATTTGAAGATTAACTGTATTATCTATATGTGAAATTCAACTTCAATATTCCATCTGAATTTCATCAAGAATCTAAAAGGATTTTCTCTTTCCTCAGACAAGTGTTTGGCAGAGGAAAATCTTACGATATTATGAACAGAGTCTTTAAATTACATTCCAAGGCAAAGCAGATCTCTCTAGGGTATGTGATGTTCTAGGACTTCAGAAATTTACACTTTCAAGAAGTTCCCCCTTATAGAATCCATTTTTCAGTCTGTCTCTAATGCCAATAAACAACACACAGGCAATTTATAATGCAGTAAACAGACACTCAGATTGGCCTTTTTTTGCTGAGTAGTTTAAACAAGGCCACTAAAACAATGACACCCTGAAAATAACCTCTTTCATCTTGTGTATAAGCAATCAATATTAAGACACTAGAGTTACTATAACACTAGGATAAGTAGTTTGAAATTTTTTTGCTCTAGAAATAATATCATGAGCTAAAATGTGTAGAAAATAATACTGAGTTTGAAAAAAGTATTATGGAAATATGAAATACTTAAGGTATTAAAATGAACATATTACTACGTAAAAAAATGCAAATTATTGCAAGACATGATGGTTAGACTTTAGTGCAACAAGAATCACTTGAACAAATAAGTAACTAAGGAGATAATCTGGTTACCTTGGTCAAAAGCAGACGATCTTAGTTGCTTTTTTATTGATTTACCATTTTTTAAAAATGATTTTAAAATAAATCTACTGGTTACTTTGTGTATGTCTTATAGGCACTATAAATCTAACAAATATTATGTTCTTTTTTCTTAAAATTAATAAAAGACCTATTTCATCAAAGTATAATACAATCTCACTTTAATTCAGAAGAATTAAATATATGGTTATTTAAGTACCTAAATAAATTTAGATACTATTTAAATATATTAGCCTTGCTTGGAAATTTTATCCTGTCCCTCTTTATAATTCATATAATATTTGGGAATAAAATAAGGATATAGGAGATATGAGCAACATTTTAATCAATTTGTTACATATAGAGCAGATTTAAACATATAATTAAATATAGAAGAACAACTTCAGTCTCTATTCCTTTGACAAATAGTTATGGATATCATTTGATCAAATTGCAGTAATATTATCATAACAAATAATACTTTTATAATGAAGATTATTTTTAATTCTCCATTTTTTAGGAATTATTTTATGTGAAGACTCATATAATGATGTTTCAGTCTGTTACTAAGACAGTGCAGCTAATGTTGGTAATTATCTTCATCTCTCAGTATATCATAAAAGCTACCTTTGGTAGTTATTTGATAAATTTTGCAGATAATTTTCAGTCTATTCCCCTAAATCAGATTTATTACCTGTTCTTGTTTTTTCAGCCCTATATCTGAAGATGATAAGAATTACCTTTAAAACTATCTGTGATGATAGCTTTGGGTTAATTCTTAGAATATATAATTTTCTAATTGTCCTTCCAGGTTTTGTTTCCTTTGTTAATTTATATTTTCATAGGAAAAACTTTGCATAATAAGAAAAACACTCAATAAAAATCAAATTTAGGGATCTGGGCATGGTGGTACACACTTGTAATCTCTTCTGCTCAGGAGGCTGAGGCAGGAGGCTTGCAAATTCTAGGCCAGCCTCAGCAACTCTGTAAGACAAAGTTTATAGAGCAGATATAAACATATAATTAAATGTAGAAGAATAACTTCAGTTTCTATTCTATTTTGTCTCAAACAAAAAACAACAAAAAGGACTTGGCACATAGCTCAGTGATACAGCACCCTTGGGTTCAATCCCTAGTAACTAACACACACACACACACACACACACACACACACACACACATACACACACACACACTCTCCCTTAGGATGATCCATGTGCTGGAAATAATAGACAAGTATGAATAAAGAACTCTCTTGCAGACTGCCTTCTTGTGGGAGTAGCCAGTGGGAAATGATCAGTAGCAAGGAAGAAAAAAGGTCTCTGGTGTATTTTCCTCATGCCTCCTTGTTCTGGCTCCTCCAAGACAACAGCTTCTGTGGGGCTGCTCCTCTTTCTTATGGGCCCCCTGGCAGGCCTCAGACAGCATCTTTTCCTCAAACTAGGGGTCATACTGACTTCTACTTCTAGTGCTGTCTGTGGGCGTCACACCTCCACATTTGCCACAGGAAAGCATACTTTCTTCATGGCAGCTATAATGACTGTTCTAAAAAAGTAATTCATATGTTCTGTGTCCTCTTAAAATGTGTAACAGCTCCCAATTCCTTTAAAATAAAAACACAATCCAGATGAAGCCTCAAAGGTCTTTGGTGATTTGTTCATCCCCTCCACTTACACTTCCACTAGTAAGTCCCTCTCACTTTATGCTTCCCACATGGTCCACAGTGCCTCAAACCCTCCAGACACAACCTCTCATAAGGGTCTGTGATGGTTGCACCCTCACATGGTTCCACAGGGTAAAGTCCCTCAGCCCTTCAAGTCGTTGCTCAACTGCCACTTTCCCAATGAGCCCTAAACTGTACACATGAGTTGCAAAGGAAATTTGCCACCATTTCATCCTCAGCACTGTGTCCCTTTCCTTGTTTTATTTTGTCCTTAGTACTTATAGCCTTTTAACATATCACATATTGTTCTTATTGTCTATGCTTATTATTGTCTGCTGTCCCCTAAAACATAAAACCCTACATGAAACTACATTTTGTCTGATTTTTGCACTGATGAATACCAAGAGTCTACTTGGGTGCTGTAAAAAAGCTCCTTCACAGCAAAGGAAACAATCAACAATGTGAAGAAAGAGCCTACAGAATGGGAGAAAATCTTTGCCACCTGCACCTCAGATAGAGCATTAATCTCCAGAATTTACAAAGAACTTGAAATATTGACACCAAAAAACTCCACAAATAACCCAATAAATGGGAAAAGGAATTGAACAGGTACTTCATAGAAAAATAAATACAAATTTTCAACAGATGTATAAAAAAAATGTTCAAAATCTCTAGCAATTAGAAAATTGCAAATTAAAATTACACTGAGATTCCATCTCACTTCAGTCAGAATGGCAATTATCAAGAATACAAGTAACAATAAATGTTGGTGAGGATGTAGGGAAAAAAGTTCACTCAAACATTGCTGGTAGGGCTGCAAACTGGTGCAACCACTCTGGAAAGCAGTGTGGCGATTCCTTAGAGAACAGAATAGAACATCATTTGACCCAGTTATCCTACTTTTCAGTGTATACCCAAAGGACTTAAAATCAACATACTATATTGATGCCACCACATCAATGTTTATAGCAGCTCAATGCACAATATCTAAGCTATGGAACCAACCAAGGTGCCCTTCAACAGATGGATGGATAAAGAAAATGTGGTATATATACACAATGGAGTATTTCTCAGACTTAAAAAATAATGAAATTATGGCATTTGCTGGTAAATGGATGGAATTAGAGACTATCATGCTAAGTAAAATAAGCCAATCTCAAAGAACCAAAGCCTGAATGTTCTCTCTGATATGTGGATGCTAACACACAATAAGTGGGGACAAAATAGAAGTTCACTGGATTAAACAAAGTGGAATGAAGAGAGGGAGAAGGGATGGGAATAGGAAAGACAGTAGAATGGATCAGACATAACTTTCCTATGTTCAAATATGAATGCATGACCAGAGAAACTCCACGTCATGTACAACCACAAGAATGGGATCCTAAGAACACCGTGCATATATAATGTCAAAATACACGCTGTCATGTATACCTTAAAAGAACAAATAAAAATAATAATTTAAAAAACTGTTGAATTAATTAATGATATTCTTAAAATTTTAGAGTAATTCCTTTTTAAACAATAGCCAAAATCCAAGAGATATAAAACAAAGCAGTAAAGAATTCAATTACATTAAAAATATATAAACATATCTCTAAAACGAAAGATACTCCAAAAATGAGCAACTCTGAGGTAATGTGTTAAATAAATCTATATCTGCAACAAAGGTGAAGTCTTTGGGAAGAGTTCAGTTGGATGTCAAGCAAAGGGACAGAATTTAAGGAGGCAGGAACATTTTCTGGATACATTGCCTTCTATTTTTTTTGATAATTTATATTAATACAGAGAGACTACTTTTTTAATAGTTCCCTGAAATATACTTTTTGTTCTAAATTTTTATTTATATCTTTATGTTTAGATGTGCCTTGGCACAATCAATAACTAAATTGTGTTTTTAAAACTGGAACATTTAGTTATTGCTATATTTAGAATTATTTCTATCTTTTTTGGGCGGTGTACCAGAGATTGAACTGAGAGGTGTTTAACGCCTAAGCCACATCTCCCAGCCTTTTTTATTTTCTTTTCTTTTCTCTCTCTCCCTCCCTCTTCCCCCATGCCTTTTCTCTACAAAAAGGTCTAAGTTGCTTAGGGCCTTGCTAAGTCATTGAAGCTAGATTTGAACTCACAATCCTCCTGCCTCAGCCTCCTGAGCCTCTGGGAATGTAGGTGTGCACTACCATGCCCAGCTCTATCATTTGTATAGGGGTCAAAGTTTATCCTAAATTTTCGATTTCTTTTCTGTTCTCTCTTCTCTCTTTTTTTTTTTTTTTTTTTTTTTTTTGGTACTGGAGATTGAACCCAGGAGCACTCAACCACTGAATCACATCCCCAGCCCTATTTTGTGTTTTATGTAGAGACAGGGTCTCACTGAGTTGCTTAGCACCTCGCCATTGCTGAGGCTGGCTTTGAACTTGCGATTCTCCTGTATCAGCCTCCCTAAGTGCTGGGATTACAGGCTTGTACCACCACGCCTGGTTCTCTCTTTTCTTGTTTTGCATAAATGAATGTTTTTACTCTTCTTTTTTTGTATTCATGTGGAATTCATGGACCAGTTTCATTTTTCAGGTATTTGTTCTAAAATCATCTAACATAAATATTTACTTTTTAAATGCAAAGTTAAATCAGTCTGTACCTCCTCATTATTGGTGTGGGGCTCTTAGAATACTTTAACTCCTTCAGATCATAATCAGTGCCCAGGTATTATATTATTGTCATTGTCCACCTTTCAATCATTTCTTTTATTTTACACCACAAGCCATGATTACTAATGCTGTATTAATACAGTTTATATTTGTTTATATTTCAAATACTTGTTATTTTCACGTTACATTTTTATATTTTAGATTTCCTATACAGTCAGTTTTACTCTGACTTTAGTACAGCCCTTAAAATTTTCTTTCATAAGCCTCTATTAAGTTGAAAACACTCAGATTTTATTTTTAGGGAATTACCTTTCCTTCACTCATTCCCTTCTTCCATCAACCCTCATCTTTTCTACCTCCTTTTCCTTAATGTATATTTAACTTAAATACAGACATGCAGAAGTTTTCTTTATACCCATCAGAGCCAAAACTCTCAAAACTACTATTCAGTACTTGCACAAGTTCTTACTGACTTCCACATTTGTAGAATTACTTAATAATAACCTTTTTTTCTTTGAGTTTCTTTGAGTCTGGCCCTGCTGAAAACTAGAGTAATCAGAGTTCACCATGCCTGTGATGGTTGCAATGCATCTAGATTTGCCATTCCAAAAGATTTTTGTGAACAGTATTATCAGTGACCCAATATCAAGGCAACCTCCCCTACCATCAACCTTTGGAGAGGAGAGCCACTTCCAAGCTTCCTAAAATTTCAATTCCCTCTGAACTGGTATATCTTTTACCATCTTAGTAAAGGGTTCACTAAGAGAATCTGGTGGATTTTTGAGCCAAAAATAACAAACCAATTCTAAAATGCTCATCTCCTTGAATGTTCTGAACATGTCTTTAATAAGATATCAAGAAAGTCCATGCATTTTTGAGAAACTTCAGGTACATCTGGCTGCCATAGGCCCCCCTTTTAGGAGGGCCAGGATATCTCATCAAGTTCACTCTGGTGTCAGTATTCTGGTAGGGAGTCAGCATTGAGAATAAATTTGATGAGGCACCAACATTTTGTATTCAATACAGAGACTGGAACACACCCTTGCATGAATTTATCTATCTTCAGTACAATCTTTATTGCCCAAGCCACCCAGGTTATAATAGCATCTCAAATTCTCTCTAATCATTCATTCAGCACCTTCCTTGTCTTCCATTTACCACACTGGAAACATGATTTTGAAGCCTAAATTTAATTTTGCTTAATACTATCTAATGGTATCCCACTATTGTTAGCAAAATATAAGACCTATGACTTGGCTTACACATATCTCTTGCTATATTACCTCTTTTCCTCCTGACTCCAGTCATTTTGGATGCCTTTCAATTACTCCTATTCACAAAAATTCTACCAATCCAAGGACATTGAACTTTATCTAGTTAGCTTCCACTTGGTTGGTTTTTCTAAGACAGTTCCACGAAGGGCATAATGGTGGTAAAATTTCAAAATCTTTTCATTGATATATCTCCTGCAAGATTTTTTTATGTGTCTAAAATTCCTAGATTGCTATGATGGCATTAAAATCTATAGTCTTACATTGCCATATTTCTGGAAAGTCACAGCCACAGAAAACTTGGTTGCCATCTTGTTTTCAAATTATAGTTCATATTCTAGTTTTAGGTCCAGGTGCTTGAAGGATATATATGGCTCATTAACCATATATATTTCACTATAATGTGTAGAGTGTCACTTGGAGAGAAATTTTATGCTGAAAATGCACTTCTTTCTTCAGCTTAGATACATTTTCTTCTGTTTCCTCCTTTTGTCATGAATTTTCCCTTATTTTTTCTGTTTTTCTACTTCCACTGTATTTCTTAAATCAGCAAATGGTGCTGCTGTAAAAAATACTCTCTATAAATAGGCTTTTTAGAAGGATGATTAAGAATGTGGCTCTGTAGTCAGACTAAATATATTTGAAACCCTCCTTTGCCCCTCCATAGTCTAGTTGTAGTGATTTTTATCAAGTAACTCGAACTTCTTGTGGCTCACTTTCCACATTTTAAATTATTAATAGTTTAAAAATAACCATCTTTTTAAAGGATTAATTATGAAGATTAATTTTTATACATAAGGTGCTTAAAATGTGCCTTAGACATCAATAAATATTTTTATTATAGCATTTTGGAGAATAAAGAGATGGAAAATATAGTGTTCAAGTGTTCAAAAGCAAAACTTGATGTAAAGATATCTAATATAAAATGTAAGGGCATAGTGGTGGTAAAATTTCAAAATCTTTTCATTTTGTGTGTCTAAAATTATGTAAATTATGCAAAATTTAAAGCAGATTTTGGAATAAACTTTGTTATTTTAATCAAAGGTATACAGGGTGTCTATAGGCCTAGGAACATGAGACATATGCTCAAAAATAAGTAGCAGTGAAGGACCAGAAGGCTGTGGAGAAGACCTGTCAGACTCAAAATATTCTGCTGTCCGTATGCACTCAACACATGTAAGGCCACACTAGGGAATGAAGGTCTGTGGCTCCCTGGTTCTTGCTGGTGCAGAAGCATTTGTTTCTGATTCAGAGTTCTGGTCCTAGGTCACTTTAACACAATGATTCACAGAGCAGAACCCAACTGATAGATTGTTTAACCATCAACAGAATCCTTTCTTTTCCTTGAATGTGCCATGTTCTCTACAGAACATGGATTTAATTGGCTGCCATAGATGGTATTTCTGCTGACAAACCCTCTTTCCATATCACTTCCTTTTTAATCTATTACTCATATTTCAGACCTCGTTTTAAATATATTTCCTCTGAGAAGACTTTCTGACCCCATTAAGAGTACTTTCATATTACCATTATCCACTCTCTTTGCAATCTGTACTTCCTGATCAAAAAATTCATCATGCTTTACTAAAATTACTTAATTTTCTGATTCATTTGCTTGACGCTCATCTTTGTCAGGAAAAGGACAGTGTCTGCTAAGTGTTATATCCCAATCAATTAGAATAGTGCTTGATATAAAATGATAATAGGTGCTCACTAAATATGTGAACAAATTAAATGAGACTGTATTGGATAACTGAAAAATACCGTCTTTAATATTTTACTTTTATGATTCATCAGTTTCTTAACTTTGTCTTTTAGTTTGAAAAATTAATTTTCTAATACCCTATCCTATATTCCCTCCATTGTGCTTTTTAAATAAAAATAGTCAATCATATTTTCTTCTCCAGTAATCTTTCTTACACATTTTATGACTATGCATTTTTAATCATATCAAATGTTTTTTAGTTTTATTAAACACACAAGTCAAAGATTTATAATTTTCATGTTTCTTTTTGCAACACCAAAAGGACCATTATTTTGTCCAATGCAGAGACTATTCTCTTCTCTTTTTGCTTCATACCAATTTTTACAAGTTATGTGAATTATTCATATGATATTCATAAGATCACCAGCCTTTACCAGAAATCTACATTAACTTGGGTCCTGACTTGGCTGTCACACTTTTTCCCAAAAGGAATCAAACAGAGGAGTACACACTAAGAAGTAAAGGAATCAAAATAGTATGTTAATTACAACTTGACTTTTGGTCCCAACCCATTATGCAATGCGCTAATGATGTGAATGATCTGACATGGAACATATGGGACACTATTTTGCCTCATTTGCTCTAGACTAGTACTCAAAGCCAAAGCAAATATAATGATCTATTTCCCCTAAGTCATGCAAATACTAAAATTTACAATTCTGTTTTGAGATGAGATGTGCCAGCACTTGAGAAAATGTATCTGGGGAGACAAAATAGGAAACAGTGTTCATCTCCTATGTCTAGAATGTCCCACCCAGCCATTCCTAAACTTTAGCAGCAACTTTTGGTAATACTATTATGTGAGAACAAGATAAGAAAGGAGAAGGTAGCAAAGGTGAACACAGAGGGGAAGGGTAGAAAAGAGACAAGAAAGAATAAAAGTGAGAAGGGTTCATTTTAACATGTAGCCTTAGCCTGTTTCCCATATGTGAAGATTGCTTTCCAAAGAGAGTTGCAACAATCTCTACAGTCTTAAGTGTGACCTTGCCACTCTTCAAACACAACATGAAGTCTATTTCTCCCATACACTGAATTTGAGTAGTCCCTGTAACTGCTTTGACTAATGAAATATGGTAGAAGTGACACCATATCCCTTCTAGGCACAGCCCTAAATTGGTGTAGCAGCTCTTGCTCCTATCATTTCAAACATACTTCTGTGTTAGTCTCTCAGGACCCTGTTGCTGAGTTTTGAAAAGTTGAAGTCATATGGAAAGTTTAGGCTTTAGGGAACAGGCCTAACTTAGCAGGCAATATCAGCTGTCAGTCATGTTGAGTGAATGGATGTATAGCCCTGCCAAGCTTTTGAATGACCTCAAACTCAGCCAACATGTCATTGCAACTGTGTGCAAGATCCCAAGGAAGAACAGTTGAGTCCAGTCAAACTAGAGATGCATGAGATGATAGTCAAATGTATGAAAGCACTATTTGTGCTTATAATCCACCAATATATAACTAGAATATATTTGGAATCCAGAAGTTGGGTATTGCTATAGTAAAAATTTAAAATATCTGTCATTGGTATTGGGCAGTGAGCAGATTTTTTTTAAAGGGGACAAGAAGACTGTTCATGGCACAAAAATGATAGTGAAGAAACTGATATTGGATGATAAAGACGATGTATGTCTTGCTGTAATGGGAAATGAAATTCTTCTTTGTGATAACACACAAAAAGAGAAAATGCACCTGATAAATTGATGGCTCTAGTGAAGGATATTTTTAGGCACCTGATTTCTTTTAGCTTCGTATGATAATTGAGAAAGAGGCAAAGACACAGAGAGGAACTGTTTTGATTTTGAGAAGAATTTATCAACTATAAAATAAAACTCTCTCATTTTCAGTATTTCCAAATAGCAAAAAGTTCTGAGTATAAAATATACTCAGGGAAAACATTAAGTATAGGGGCTGGCAACAAAATGTGACTTTAGGGTAAAATTAACATTAAGGGTATAGATTTTACACTCTTTATTAAGACTTCAAAAATTTAAGGGATGCTTCATGCACTCTTTGAACTAACTGAAAAAAATTTTTTTCTAAGAATCTGAAGGATATTGTGCCATATGATTTCATAGCCAGGTCAAGGAAGAGAGGAATTTAGGTAGAGAAAAATATAGGTGTGTATCCTGTCCAGAATTAATTATACTTTCATTTACAATACATCCATAGGATTTTAAGAGGAATATTAACTTAGGCTGAAAAGGACAGAAACAATTCATTATGAAAAGAGGTCTCTGGGCACTCACATTTTCATTGAAAACATAAGCTACTTCATATGGAAAGTGAAGATTAACTCAAAGAGAAGAGCAAAGATTCTCTAAGCACCACTTCCATGGGAAGGATAGGACTCTTAAAGAAGTGGTGCCATGTGCAGTACTGGGTTCCTAATTTCTACAAGCAGTGACTATCATTAGCCTCCTATTTCATGCCTATTTTTTGAACAAGAGGGCAACCTGTGGATATCCAATGTGTATGAATAGTATATGTTGAGTCTGTATAGGATAAATAGCATGTTTTTTAAAATATGTCTTTGATCAGAGGGAACTACTTGAGAAACAGCTCCTGAGGGGTCTGCTCAAGGACATGGGTTAGATAATGAGATCCTGCCCTCATAGATTTAATGCCATAATGATGAGCTTTTAGAGAGCTTGAGGAAGGATGTATACTTTGCTTGTCAGCAGGATGTGAATTACTTTGCTAAGGAAGCAGACTCTAAAGTATTGCATTTTCCAAAAACAGTCATACCATCACCCATCCTGCATGTTCTGCTGTAATGTGATCTTCCCAACCCAAAGAAAAGGTGAAATACATTTCTCTTCACCTTTGAGGATGGACAGGTTTCATAACTTCCTTGACCATCTGAACATGAATGAAGAGATGCTATGTCAGTTCTGAGCATAACTCTCAGCCTATCTGGAAGTTTCCCACTCCTTGTTTTCCAAATATTGCCCTCCTGTTCCAAGAATTCTTTGGACATTCTCTTTTGGAACTTAGCCGCCACACCAAAAAGTCCTAGCTACGCAAATATACACATGTGGTTTACAGGGAGAGTCTGATTCCCAGCCTATAGTTAGCATCAAATGTCAGCCATGTGAGTAAACTATTGTATACATCCAGCCCCAGCAAACCTAGCAGACTCAGCCTTAGCTGATACTTGACCACAATCATATGAGAAATTCCAGTAGAAAACCCACTAGCTGATTGTAGTCAACAACAGAACTGTGAAAGATTTTGTTTCAAGCTGTTGTAGGTAGTTTACCATGCAAAAATAAATAGACTACATCACAACAAGAAGAAAAATCAAAAACTATACTGAATTTTTAAGCCCTTTGATTACTCTTCCTATCCCAGGAATAAAATTCCATTTTCCATGAGTAATATCTTGATAGAATAATTCATATTCAATGACCATTTATTATCGGGTCATATATTAATTGTTTTCATAAGTTATCCTATTTATTCTACAAAGCAACACATGAGGTATTATCATTATTTTTATTTTTTTTTCTTTTACAGAGTAATAAATTGAAGCTTAGTGAATTTAAACATCTTACCCAACATCAAAGACCTCTGAACTGTGTTGGATCAGGGATCCCTGTCCAGGTTTGTCTGATATCAAAGCCTATGTTTAGTACTACTACCTAACATGATCTATGATTGGAACAATCATCACTGTTTTCCTGTATGTAATAATGTTTCTTGTATTTGAGAAAAGTAAGGCAAGAAAGATTATTGAGGAGCCCCTAGAAACAAACACTGTCTGATGAGTTTTCTTCTCTATAGTGAGTTTATGTTTGCCATATTGGAGATAATGACAAACTGCCAGTCAACTAAGCCAGCCTCTTGAAGAGTAGAGAAAGATAACTGGGTGATGGATAGTTCCAGTATGTAACTTTTCTGTTTATAGACTCTCCTCTTTTTCAAGTGATTCCCATGCACCAAGGCCAGCTTCCAGGACATAGTATAACGAGACTATGTTAAAAGTCCTTCCTTGATTCCTTAGAAAACTTTGATTGGAACCACCATTTGACACAGCTATCCCACTCCTTGGTCTATACCCAAAAGACTTAAAAACAGTATACTACAGTTATGCAGCCACTTCAATGTTTATACCAGCTCAATTAACAATAGCTAAACTGTGGAACCAACCTAGATGCCCTTCAACAGATGAATGGATAAAGAAACTGTGGTGTACATACACAAATATCACTCAGCATTAAAAGAGAATAAAAGTATTGCATTTGTAGGTAAATGTATGAAGTTAGAGAATATCATGCTAAGTGAAGTAAGTCAATCCCAAAAAACCCAAAAGCAGAATGTTCTGATAAGTGGGTGCTGATCCATAATGGGGGGCATGGAAAAAATGGAGGAACTTTGGGCAAAAGGGCGGGAGAGGAGAGGAGGGGACATGGGGGCAGGAAAGATAATAAAAGGAGATGGACACCAATGCCCTAGGTACATGTATAACTGCTCATATGGTCTGACTCTACATTGAGTACAACCAGAGAAATGAAAAGTTGTGCTCCATTTGTGTACGATGAATCAAAATGCATTCTGCTGTCATGTATACCTAATTAGAATAAATAAATTTAAAACATGAATACTTCTGAAAAAATACAAGTCCTTCCTGGAGCTACTAAAATATGCATCAGCCCTGTTGTGTGAAGAAAGAGTCACACAGAAAGTTACAATTTCTATCTTGATTGTTACCTGTACCTTTGACCAATGCACTAAATGCATATGGTGATTATCAACAGATTTTCAGATATTTGATTTACCACACAAATGAAAGGCTGTCAAATTCTGGGAAGTGTAAAAAGACCCAATTTATTCTATAGTATCTTCATCTTTATCTCTGTGACCTTCAAATAGGTAGAAATGGATCTTTGTCTCCACACTTTTAGGAAGGTGAGTTGTGAGTCACATTACATATACACTTAATCTACCAAAAAATCTTTGGTATGTGTCCTGTGGGTAAAACTCAATGTTTGTCCAGTCTTATATAAATTTTCTACAATTTTATATTACTTTACTTATTACCCCAGAATTACATATAATCTTTTTTAGCAAGTTTTTGGACAGGTATCATTGTCTCCAATTCTACATGTGAATATACTGAAACTCACCGTGGTTGAGTCAGATGTTTCAGGATAAAGAAGTGAGAAGTAGCAAAGCAAGCATGTATAAGCAGAACATCTGGCTCCTTGGGGCATGCTCTAGTCTAGGCACACAAAAGGAGAAGTGTGTACCACAGGAAATAACTGATACTGTAGACATTAGTGAATTTAAAAATCTGCTTAGAACTCATAGATCTGTGACTCAAGTCTCTTTGAGACTCAGTTTATCATCTATAATATAGGCAAATGGTCATGGCAAAGGCAGGACACTGAGAGATAATAACACATGAAAATCAGGCTATCTAAAACAAATAGTATGTTTTTCTTTCTTCCATTAGTTTTGTTCAGACATAATAGTTCTCTAGAATTCAAGTTTGAAATCAATATTTTGCTATTTTTTTCTCACCTTAATTTTGAATCAGTTACCAAATAATATTAATTCTCTAAACTACCTGTCATAATCTTCCAGGGCTGCCAAAATATGTTTTATTATTGCCTGGTCAACTGCAATTGCCTCCTTAATGCTCCTGTGCCAGACATGCTTCCAAAACAATGCTTTGAAATTCTGAAGCCATGCCTTCAAAAACTGGCCACATGCCAGATTACTTTCTCTATTCTAGTGACTGTGTATCTTTAACTAAGGCAAAAGCAAGTTATCCTTCATTATGGAAAATACTTTTCACTTTTATATTCTATGTGCTAATGATCACAGTCTTTGAGTGCTTTCCTTTATCCCTGACTAGCAAAACATGTAGAGTCAGAGCTCAATTGTCATTTCTTTGAATATAAACATTCAAACGTTATAACATAAGCAGTAAATTCAGATAACAATAATCCCTTCTTCTACTGTGCCTGTCTGTACCTTGACAGAAACACTACTAAACCCTGCCTTGAATTAAAGTGATTTGAATATGAACCTCTGCTGAGCATGAAACAGCATAAATACTGCATTCTGTTTCCAAAAGTCCTTATATGTAGTGTGAGCATAAATATATTCAATTGAAGACTATTTTACCTCCATAATTTTTATCCATGTCATAGATTTTCATTTTAAAACACTTTTTCAATGTCCTCTCCAGTGCTCTTATTCCAGAAATATTCACTTTCAGGGCTGCAAACATGAATGCTGGGATTCATCAAGCAATTTCCAGTGAAGCCCAGGAAACAAATTAAGATGTGACTTTGAGAAATAGCAGCAGTCAAACATAATTCTAGAACTGGGCAAACAAGATACTTCTTGTTTCTTTGGGGAGAATCTCATTGCCAAGCCTGAAAATGATAAAGTGTTGGTCTTTGTGAAAAGAGGTTTGTGCATCTTGAATTTTTAGGTGGAAAGTGGCCATATATATGCATGAACTTAGTCATAATTTTCTAGTTACTACAGCACATAAAACTCATTGTGTCTTTTTCCCTTTGGTGGGTTTATTTTTTTATCTGCTTGAACAATATTTTCCTAAGTATATCTACAACCCAAGTCATAAATTAAGACACATGTGCTCCTCTATAAAACTTCAGTGGCATTACTAAAATCTGAGACAATCCAAGAAATTGTACATTTTCTGCCAAAGTAATAAATGGCTAGAGGCTTCATCTTTGGGTGATTTATTACCTAAGTGATTAAATGTTTTTCTATTCTTTTAATCATAATTAGATTTCTACAAGGATTTTTTTTCTTAAGTTTATTGAATTTGATATAATTTTATGAACAAATTGGAAATTTAGGGTAAAGAAACCTAGCCATTTTGGGTTCTGAATTGTACTGGAAACATGTCATAAACAACACTGCCAGAAGTAAATTAAATTTCAAATTAGGATCAATTTTGAAAATTATACTTGAATTACTACATCTCTAAACTAAATTCATAGAAAAATGAAATTGAAATGTAGATAAGTTAATAGATAATAGCAGGACAAAAATCACTTTATAATGTAGTTATTTCACATGTCTTTAAGTTAACCTCTTTTCAAAAATATGTGTATGTCCATCAGGTTATTTATATTGCCTAGTTGGACAAGCTCTCAAAGCATTAATATAGTTTAAAATGTATTTATTATAACATTTAAAATCAGCATCCTGGGATAATGCTACACATGACTGGTTTGTGCCTGATTCTAGCACTATTTTTGGCTCCCAATTACTAGTGAAATCTACAGAATCAGCACCTCTAATTCATTCCAGTAGGTCTCTAACTTGTACAAAAGCAGCATGAGTTGAATTTGCTGCAGATTCAGTTATGGTGTCACAATGATTTATTTTCCTTTTTAACATGAAATTTATCTTTAATGTGAGCAAAACCTTTGAAATGAGAGGACAATAAGCTCTATCCCTTGTGGTCAATGCCTAGAGTATTAACTGGGCATCTAGATATTCTCCAAAGTAGCAGAACCAGCAAAACTTCCAAACGCCTCTGATGCCTTAGACTACCAGCATTTCAAACCCAATTCACTTAGCCTTTATATGGAAAAGAGGTAATAACACTTTAGCAAAGTTAGCAGTTAACTATTATAGCACTTACCAAAAAGTGTGTTAAATCACTACACATACTTTTTGCATATATATTTATTTGTAAAATATTTTTAAACATTCACTAGATAAATTTGAACAGTTTAGCATGAAGTCCTATAATGCAAAAATTAGATTTATATAGCATTCCTGGTACTGCTCAGGAAAACAGCCCTCACCAGAAACCAAATTGGCTAGTGCTTCATTTAATGTTGGTTTTACCAGTCTCCATAACCATGCAGAAAGAAATTTCTATTGTTTAACTTGCCCAGTCTATGGCATTTTCTTAGAGAAGCCTGAGTTAACTAATAAAAATATAACAAATAAAAGAATTGAATACATTCCCTTCTGAGTATCTGCATTACATTTGAAGTGGAATAGTGTTATTTGAAAGTGGACTTAGATTAGTCAAAGGTGTATTTTGTAAAATGTAAGGAAACCACTAAAATGTTTAAAAATGAAATCAATATTCTAAAAGATGATTTAAGGGGCTGGGGTTATGGCGCAGTGGTAGCGTGCTCGCCTAGCACACGTGAAACACTGGGTTCGATCCTCAGCACCACATAAAAATAAAATAAAGATATTCTGTCCACCTACAACTAAAAAAAATAAATATTTTAAAAAAAGATGATTTAAAATGGAATCACAGAAATGTTCAATTAAAGCCAAGAAAAGCAGGAAAAATGGGTAGAAGGAGAACCACAGAGGGAGTGCAATGAATAGAAAATGGTTACAAAGATAATAGATAATAATCCATCTATAACAATAATCACTTTAAGTGTAAATGATCTGAACACATGAGTTGCAAGGCCGAGATTGGAAAAATGGACTAAAAATTAAAGAAAAATAAAATAAGACTCAAAGATATTTTTTCCACAAGAAATACACTTCACATATAAACATTAATAGTTTGAAGGAAAAAGGAGAAAGATATCCTACCACCTGTCCAAAGAACGCTGGAATAGCTATATTAATTTCAGATAAAGTAGACTCAGACGAAGGACTGAAGCAAAGATTTTCAGGGTAAAGAAGAGCACTGCATAAGAAGATGACCAATTTTCTATGAGACATAATATTAAATGAGTATAAACCTAAAAAGAGATATCAGATACAGTGCATAAGAAAAATCCTGATAGAAACAAAAATAAAAATAACAAAGTTCATTGTTAGAATCAGAAACATCAGCACCCCTCTGTCAGTGGTCCATAGATCAATAGAACAGAAAATCAGTATGGATATATATGACCTGAACAGCAGTATACTTAATCTAATTGATATCCATAGAATACTTCTCTCAATATCAGCCAAATACAAATTATTTTCAAGCCCACATTGAATGTTCAACAAGATACACCAAACCATGAAATATATCTTAATAGTTTAAAGAATAGGAGTTATACGAAGTATAATCTCTATCTACAACAGAATTAATTTAGGAATCAATAAAAGATAGACTAAAAACCTTAGTGATTTAGAAATTAAACAAAACATTTTAACCCAGGGATTAAAGAAGCAGCTCAAAAGAAACTGTAAAATGTTTTAACCAATTGAAAATAAAAATACAACTCCTTGAAAAATTCAGCTAAACAAGAGTTTAGAAGAAAATATGTCACATTGAATACATATCTTAGAAAAACAGAAAGATTTAAAATCAGTAACCTACGGTTCTAATTTAGGTAACTAGAGAAAGAAGATCAAAAATATATTCCAAACTATAATCTGTGAACACAGACACACATGAAGTATGAGGATAGTAATGTTATATGATTTTTGACACTGTATAATCTATGATAGTTGTCTTAAATATAACAGAAAGGCTCTAAGATTTAGATCTCATGTGCTATGTGACTTTGCTTTAGATAACTATGAAATTCGTGGTTTGAGGAAGAATTCTAGTGAGTGTGAGAGTTTAAGAAACTAGTTTGCTCTTTGGCAATGGTAGTCCAATATTCTAATATGTTTACAATGTTATTGATCAAAATTTAAAATTAAGGATTAAGGGGATGATAAAAGCAAAATAAGAGAATAAAAACTTTAAATAAATCATCTCATTAATTAAAAAATTCAAATTTAGAACTGAGAAAGTAAATTGGTTTTAAGTACAGCGTGAAATTTGTATTTGATACATATGGACTATTTAATGCCTTCTGATGATTTTAGAGGTCCATAGGAATAGCACATTTCTTCCATCTGAACTAACATTTTAAGACAACCCCAAGGGAGGGCTTTCCTCACATGTTCTTTCTGTATTTTAAAGAGGCATTTTTCCCATAAAATAAAGCTTGACAAAATTAAGCTATTTGTTGCAACTTAAAAAGCATGGGAGGAGATACATATGTATGTTTGGAACTATACTTTGACCTATATGATGAATCACTCAGTAAAAAGGTATATTTCATGGAGGCAAAACTTCCACCTAAACTTTTAGTAAGGACAAATTTAGCATATTAAAGCAGATGCCATAAGGAAATGAATCCCCATGTAACTATGCATGATTTCAATTATAAATTCATAGAATGATGAGCTCACTTATTTCCCAAATCCATATCATTATTAAGCAAATATCAAATATCAATGTCACTTCATAAATATTTCAATTTCTCAATGATAGGTTTTAACACAAAACCATAATAACCTTTTACAAGAAAAAAGTTGATTCATAAATCTTTAAACACCAAATCAATAATCAAATTCTAATTGTCTCAAAAACATCATTCATTTTTTACTGTTTGAATTTGTATCCAAAAGGTCATTTTATAATTGATTGACATATATCATATTTCTTCAATATTGTTTTTATTCCTTACCACATATTTGTTGAGGAAAACAAGTCATTAATTCTATGAAATATTTTCCATGGATTTTGCTCATTAGATTCCCATAGTATTATTAAATGTGTTCCTTTACTTTCCGCATTTCCCATAAAATGTACATTAAATTTAAGTGAAGTTGAGGAAGTAGGAAAGTGAGAGTCGACTAACTCTCTAGGTTTTAATTGATGATCAATACTTAAATCAAATAAATTAAGGCTTGTTAAATACTGATATCCTCTTCTATCATTCATTGTTTAGATATTATCTGAAACCTTTTCATAAGGAAAGTTTCCCCCACATCTATTATTCTTTTTTTTAAATTTTTTTTTCTTTAGTTGTAGATGGACATAATGTCTTTATTTTATTGGTTTGTATGTGGTGCTGAGGATCGAACCCAGGGCCTCACGCATGCGAGGCAAGCACTCTACCGCTGAGCTACAATCCCAGCCCCCACATCTATTATTCTTGCATAAATTTTTCGTTTCATTTACATGATTTCAAATTAATGAATTGATTTACTAATATTCTGTAAAATTAAATAATTAGGATATCATTATTTTATTTTATAAATCTTGGGCTTTACAAATATGTTTCAATCAAATGTACTGATACATAAATGTAAAGATATGGCAAGGAAGAGTATTCTTTTTCTAAGGGGTATATATTATTAAGAGAGGAAATTTTCATAATCAATAAATATTGGTGGGTACTGTTTTAAATTTTCATAATCAATAATTATTGGTGGGTACTGTTGTTATTGTTGGTTGGGCTGTTCCATATTTGGACAATCAGATTGTTTACATTGGCTCTTGATTTTTTTTGACATGATTATGAGTTTTTCTCCCTAGATTTCTGCGTAAAACGATGCTCACAATCATCTCGTGTATTTTCTGTTCCAGACCTTAACTCAGCCATTTGTCCAAGGAATTCTGGATTTTTTTTTCTTCTTTGAAAATATCATTAAGCAATCACAATCTGGATACAGTGGTGCATGCAGCTCTGAGTTAGTTGGTCATTTTTTAACTTTTCAGTGGCAGAGCTACAGATGCTGCTCCTTCTTTTAAGATGCAGTATATAGGGAGTTCATGAAAGTATCAAGTTTGTTAATACAAATTATTATATAATTATAATATAAAAGTAAAAGTTATATGAAAAAAGCGTGCCTATATATCATTTAAATTTTGTAACATTTTGAATCTCAGTGATTTGTCTTTACAGAAAATCTGGGACAAAAGGAAATAAATTTATTAGCATTTATTTACTCAAAACCAAAATTATTTTCATCCTAGATTAGTCATTTCAATATGGAAATTTTATAGATTAAAGAATTTATGCACAACTAGAGCAACTAATTCTTCTCAATGCCAGTGCCAGAGTTCAGTTACATGAACATAATTCCATATCTCCTGCTTCCTACTCCATCACTCCTTTTGCTTCATTCTACCACATAATCTCAAAGTAGTTGTTTCTTTACTTTTAAATCTCGAATCCCATGAATTTTTACATGATACATAAATGTAAAGATATGGCAAAGAAGAGTATTCTTTTTCTAAGGGGTATATATTATTAAGAGAGGAAATTTTCATAATCAATAATTATTGGTGGGTACTGTTTTAAATACCAGAAATAAGTAACTTTTAGCCAATTGTCTTCAAAATGTTTAGCCTTGAAACTTGTTCCAACAAATCTTTAACTTTTACTGTAAAGACAACTCTGAACGTCATTTTTCTAAATATTAACTTTTAGAGATTGTCTGGGTAGAGTTTTCTGCTCTGATCATATTAAAGTTAAAAGTTTCAATATTATAACAACCCTCAAATGGAGAAACTGAACAGTTTCATTCTTTGTTTCTGAAACTTCTGTAGTGAGCCTCCTATCAGGACAGAAGGAATATGTCCCTTAGTTTAAACTTTTTCAATGGTAGAAAAATTGCTTCCAGGCATATCATTACAGATCCGTGTGCCTACTCATTTTCTCCTGTAACTGAAAGATACCACTTGATCCCCTGTCAGCGCCTGAGCCTCCAATCAATTCAACATATGATTAGCTGGAAGATGGGTCAGACAGATGCAGCGGCATGAAATTATACAACACATGCATCTGCACTGATTTTTGGGAGACCAGATTTTTGCAACCCAATAAATGAAACCTGTGAAGCCATCTCTATCACATAATTACCATACTACTCTATAGCCTCCAAATATCAGAAGATAAATTACAAATATTTTATCAATAATTAAAACTTTTTCAAGTTTACTTTTTAAGGTGTAAAAGTCTTTACACTTCCATATACCCATTTAAGGCTGGGCTTGTTAGTCTCTGGTTGGGGCTGGGGGACATTACAGATAATGCCAAGCACTGAAAGGAACACATTCAGTTAAACAGAGATAAGCTTATTGCACTTCAAAATTCAGGCCATTTTCTATATTTACAATTTTCCATTTTAAGAAGTTCCCTTAAAGTTTGTAATTTATAATGCACACGTTGTTTCTAATTTCTAGCATGTGAAGGATATAATTATAGGTTGTCTTGAGAAATGCTATCAATGTTTGAAACAGATTAAATTAGATGACATCACTACATATTCATTTAATAATATTTTTATATACAGCAATTGAAATTGAATGTTTGATTTATTCTCCACTTCTTTTGATCATATTTTCAAAAGTGTATTTGTGATTTCTGAATCATTAGGACTCATGATAACTTTTTCTATTTCAAAACACGTTGTATAATTTGCTATTATCACTGCAGATGTAAGTTAATAGCATTCATTATTAGGATAAAGTAAATCAAAATGTCTTAAATCACAAAACACTTTGTTTCCCATATTTGTTGATAACTTTATATTTTTATGGATTTTCACTGAAATAATATGCACATACATTTGTTTAATACACTTATGTAATACATCATTCTGCTTTTGGGTTTTTTTTACTTTTTTTTTTTGGTTTGGTTTGGTTTGGTTTGCAGTGCTATACATAGAAATTAATCAGGATTTTGCAAATTCTATATGAATACCTCACCACTAAGAAACCCTAGCCATGCATTCTTTTTGAAGTTGAGGCTATGAGACATTGAAATAATTAACTGTATAAACTATCCAAAAAAATATATATCCAAAAAAATATATAATTTGATGGATAGATAAGTTAACCCACAAAAATGACTGGCTTTCCCTATTTGAAACAAAAGTTGAGGAAGATATTACAAGAAAAAAGTTGATTCACAAGTATCTTTAAATACCTAATCAATAGTCAAATTCTAATTGTCTCAAAAAAGTCATATTCATTTGTTACTGATTTTTGGTCATTTTTACAAAGTCTATCCTTGTAATCAGTAAAACTAAAGCTAGTCTAAAGAATGCATCTGCTTTCACCATTGTTACATCAGCACTCTTGATAAAGCACTTTCATTGGAGATATTTGTCTGTCTTTGCTTTGGAGAAATAATGTGCTGGTCATTTTACTTGGAATCCACCAATCTACAAATATCAAGAGCAGTTTTTACCATATTGAATATTTTGTAAAGATGTTCAAAGTAGTATTGATAGTCTATTTTATTGTAGAAGACATGCAATCTATTTATGATATTTTAGAGATTTTAATTGAAATTTTAACATGCTTTCAAGTAAATCAATTAATTAAATTTACGTTAATTTTTCTACTAAGCACGTTAGCTCTGTCACTCCCTGCTTGAGTTACGTTTTACAATTTTTGAGTAATCTATTTTGAGTATCTTGTATAGTATTTTAATCTCTCTTTTACCTCATAAGGAAATATATTATTACTTTTCTGAGGTTAATAGTAATATAGAGTTATAACTACTTGACACTTTTTTGCTTGACATACCTTCATGTACCTCTCAAGTCTTCTACATGGGTTGCTATTCCTCTGTCTTAATAATATCATTTAGAAAGTGTTGGTAGAAAACTCAGTTCTACTGTTGTTGGTTTTTAATGTTGCTTTTGCTTTGGGTTTTTTTGTTTGTTTGTTTTTGATACATGGAAATGGTTTATCGGTTCTGGGTTGACATTCATTTTCTCTAAGACTATTTTAGTTCACTGCTGCCTCATTTCCAAATTCCATTGAAAAGTCAGCTATTGTTATTTTTATTTTATAAAACAATCTTTTCTTTCAAACTTCTGATATTTCCCTTTTCATTTCATTTTCTATAGTTTCATTATGAAATCCTCATGTCTAAGTGAGCATTTTTCCAATTTTCCTAGCTTGGAATTCAATAGACATCCTGACTCTGTTTGTTGTTGACTTGTTGGAAGCTAATTCTCCATGGGTCTTTTTTACATTCCTACAATAATTTACTCTTTTGAATACACACTGGCAGTTTTGGCCTGGACTTTCTCTTTAAGGGAGTCTGTATAGAAAACATCTTTGCAATATAGAGTGGCTTCGTCTGGCCAAAGGACATGCTTGTTTCCTGAGCAGAATAATAAAAATATCTTACTCCAGAAAAGATTGGGCAGATTTGCTAACATCACCTTTAAAATTTTGGGTTCTTTATGCCTGGGGTTCCTCAAATGTCACAAAACCCACTGTGCATAGCATCTTTCTGAGCTTCCCCCTGTATTACTCCTGTGGAATAAAATGTTCAGTGATTATTAGAAAAAACAGATTAGAAGTGAAACTGTTAGTTTTCCTTTTATGTTATGCACTTAATGGTATGTATCTATGTGTGTCCAGATTTTTACCATATGGTAAAGAGACCCTAACATGTCTCCCCATAATTCCTGGATCCTATTTCTTTGGTGCTTGTATTATTCCTTCCTCTTGAGTATGGGTAGGGCCTGTGACTTGCTTCTAACCAATGGAATGTGGCAAAGGAGATCAAATGTCACTTCCATGGCTATGTTCTATCTTGTGAGATTTCATTTTGCTTGCAGGCTTATTCTACAATCTGTCTATCTCCTTACTGGTTCTATAACATAAGTGACTACGTTGGGAGGTCTGTGTGGCAAAGAATTGAGAATGGCTCCTAGACCGTGGCCAGGAAGAAGCCTGATCTTTAGTTTTTCAGTCACACGAAAATTATTTCTGCAATGACTGGAGTAAAATTGATGGCAAATCCATTCCCTATAAAGTCTGCAGATAAGAACCTAGTCCTGGTCAGCATCTTACTTGCAGCCTTGCAGATGACACAAATAAGCCACAGCCAGACCTCCAAACTACAGGGAGGGGGAGATAATAAATGTGTTTTATTAAAATTCTAAGCTTATTATAATTTTTACATAGCATTAAAATTAATATATGTTTAACTTGAATTTAAGGGATGACATATTAAAAGCTATGTCTTGTTTCAACAGAATAAATATCTGCCACACGACCTTTTAAAGCATTTTTTCCTTTTAATAAACAAAGTTTTAATTCTGAAATCTGTATTTTTATCCTTTTTCAAATTTTTCTTCAATTGTTCCTTTTTTTCATATCTTTAATCCTTCATTTCTTTGAGAGGCACTTGCTTTCTACTCTGTGTCTATTAAATCCAATATCTCACATTATTATATTTCTGAATCTACTTTGAATTATTTCTGCTGGATCTTGTGGCATTTTATTTTCTGATGAGTTTTCTGATTTCTTCCCATTGACAGTTCACATTTCCTATAATATTAAGTATATGAGTTATTTGATGTCTGAGTAGAGGTGAGTTTCTGTCTGGCACACAAAATGACTAAATATAATTCATTATTTATGTTTCAAAATCTGTCTAATTTTTTAAAATAATAACAACCACAATTGGCTCTTAATGTAGGGCGTATGATGTGTCAGAAATTACTGTCCATATTTTAGGTACATTAAGCTATTTAATATTAAAAAGAACCCTATATTATAGAGATTATCATTATTTCCTCTTTATCAATGATAAAACTGAGACATACAATTTAAATTATTTGCCAAAGGCTATACAGTCATTTAGTATTGATCTAGCAACCACTATGAATCCAGAGTGCTCTGTAATCAACATTCCTATAAACAGCTAGTTAATATAGTAGGTAACCATTTCCTTCTTCCCCCACCCCCACATGATTCCATGTCAAAACTTTCCCTTTAGCCAATGTGTCACATACAATGATGATCAACAGAAATGAATTAAATTTGGCTATAAATTCTAAATTCTTACTGCTAGACTAATTAATGTGCTAAAGGTAATTAAATCAGCATAAATATCATAGCTAGCTGAATTTCATGAAAAAGATTAGAAAATGTTATGCCCATTAATAATTTCTGTAGCTATTCAAGCAAATATAATGCAATAAGGATAATTAAATCTTTTGCTTTGGGGAACAAGTAGGTTTGCTTAAGGAACAGAAAAGAAAATATGCCTTTATTCTCTGCCCTAGGGAGAAAACTGACTAAGTATATTAATGGTGTTCTAGGAGGGGTAACATCTGCTCTTTTGTGAAATATTAGAACTTTGAAGCAGAAATAACTGGTTCATATCTGATATTGAATTATAATAACCTTCATTTAAAATATGGTAGAAGCAAGCTCTGTGTTGATTTTATTTTAGTTTTAAGTTACCAACCATGGTTAAGAAAAAAAAATCATACTACCTCACAAATGACAAGAGATTATATTTTTAAAGTGGCTGGCAGGAAATGTTTCTAATGATATTTAAATTCTATTTTTCAAATTGATTTCAACAATGTTGCCTACTCAGTAAAAGTTTACTTTTTCTTCCTTACACTGGCCTCAATCCGTATCATCAATGGATGACTGCAGACAGCAGGAAAAAATGCAGGTATTAGTATGCTATGCCTGAAATACCAAACCAGTTACAGAGCAAAAATCCTTAATAATAATTCACAGAAAGCAGTATTATTCTTAATCATTTAAGAATAAATATGCTCTAATATAGGTAGCAATTACCAAAGTGGGCTGTATAGTAGATTCAAGTTTAATGTTTGACAAAAGATGATTTTAAATGTATGCCTGCTTGTAAATTTACCAACTTTCCTACCTTAGTATTCTTATATACTAGTAGCTATGAGTTTTAATAGGCTAAAGGACTCTAATTTCTGTTCTCAATTGCAGGTTGTAAATTTATTTTTATTTTAATACCTTCTTAAAATTTAATTTTATTCCAATCTGCCCTCATTTTTTTCATGTCTGGGCCTCTGGGCTACTCCAATTAACATATTTGAATTAATGTACCAAATAATGCTTGAAAGTCTAACCTTATTAAATGCCTTTAAATTCAACACTTCCTCTAACTAGTTAGACCTTATTAATTAACCTATGTTACCAAAACTTCATTCTGGCTAGCTACTGGGTTATGTCTGTAGGTCAAATGGATGAATTGGTTCCCTTAAGAAATTAGGGTGCTAAGACAGGTTATTTAGAGAAACTTAGAATTCCAAAGCAGAATACTTTTGCACTAACACAACACTCTGTGCATTTATAGAATTTACTGGATGAATATTTGCTTAAGAGTTGACAGTTTTTGAGCTAAGGATTTTTCATCTCATTTTCCCACCCCTAAGTAAGCTTTCATAAGCAAATTTAAAGAGGACTGTGAAATGATTTATATGTACCATATGCTACAACTATACTAATGGTGACAAAGATATTTCTTTGGGTAATGATGAATCTAAGGAAAATAGAAAGGAAATAACCCAGAGATAACTATAGTAACTTATCCAAATATGAATAGCATTCCTTTCAATAAAGAAAAATAAAAATTCTAAGATATCAATAGCCTAATATAAAGGAAAGGGGGAAATGCTGAAGGTGTTGATGTACTATAAAATGCATAGAGTATATGTAAAGAGTATGGATGTCTGTAATTTATCCTGCCAACTATATACAGGACATAATTATTGACGAACTGAAGCAATACACCATTGCTATTTACATGTTGCAAAAAAAAAAAAAGGCTAATCTACTCATCATCAGGCGGGAGGCACTTAGAATGGAAGGTAACTATCATAGCTACTCAAGGTAAGAGTAATTACGCCAAGGGCTATAGTTCTACCAATGGTTAATATGTCTTGCCTAGAGGAAAAAAATATAGATGAGATCTTCTGGGTGAAACAACTAAGATAAAACATCCCCACTCACCCAAAGGGGGGTAGCCTTTATGAAACCCTGTATCTATGGCCAGATAAGCATCTTTATGGAATACTATTAGCCTTTACCATATGATGCAAGTCTATTTACACAAGAAAGTACAGGAAGGAATTTGGAAGAAGCCTAGTTGTCTACCTGTTCTCAGTAGACAGGAGTACTTGACAACAGGGCTTTTAAACCATAGCACTTCCAAACCTCTGAACCTGAGTCTTAGGAATTCTAGTGCAAGGTTCCGGTGTTTGTCCTAATTGTTCAGTAATATTAATGTTTTTAACATTAATATTTAAAATCCATTTTTGCTTCTTTTCATAACAGATTTGATCAAACTATTTTATTTATAAGTTAATAACAACAGTTCCTCATTACATATTATCAGGGTTTATGACATGGACCTGCTTGCCCTCTTCCACTTTGAGCATGAGAGTGTGTGTGGTTATGTGTATGTTAAAATTAAGGAGAGGGCCCCCTTTAAAACTCTGTTTCTGAAAGAAATGCTACAATGTTGGCTAAATGGGGCTGTTATTGTAATAATTACAATACAGTGATTAATAGGACATTACAATTGCTGTTACAGCATTTGCTGTACAAAAGAATGGTTGAATGGATATTTCCAAAAATTAAAATTAGAAAACCAAAATTATTATTGTAAAACTAACTACTATGTCTGCTCAGCAAATGGAAACTCTCAAGAAGAGAATGTTTCTCAGAAAGACTTCAAAGAGGAGGACTAGCCTAAAAGTCCTTTCTCTAAGTATATCTTCTCTTAACAATTAATAATGTTTTCTTATAATTAGCAATATAAAAGTTTAATATCCAGAATTTACAGTTGAAATTAGATACTGCTAGCATCTACTTGTGTAGTTATACAAGTAGATCATTGTGTCATTAAAAATAGGACATTCTAACAGTCTGACTCTCTTTGTTAATAATAGAATTATATATGAGAACAAAATTACATTTATAAGGTTTCATTAGCTTTTAAAACTTTGTGTGTCATCATGACTACCACATCAGTGAAAATGAAGTTATTTTCATACACCAAAAGAGGTACAAAATAAATTAAAACTAAGGTAATTCATTTGTGAATAATGTGAACCACAATATACTGAATCACTCATAAGCCAACCTGCATCAAGGCTTTGCATATAGTAAATTATATATTCACTTTAACAAGATTGTTTATGTATTTTACTATCATTTTAAATATAGTTGTATGACCAAGAGTTCATAAGTGTTTGCAAAGTCCTTAAAGCCACTTAGTTTCTTAGTATTCTCTTAGTAGGCTATGATTTCATTTTTGTTTATTTAGAAATTAAGTTCATGTCTTCCTACATGTGATTTTTTCACATTTCCTCATCACAAGACTTGGAAAAGTTTTACCCAACAGAGACATCAATTCCTCTTGACCTTCAGGCCTATGAACTACGACATCAAACAATCTATCACATAATTTTAGAGAAAGGACATCATAACCACTATAAACTCTTGTGTTTAAACATGAGAGAACAGGAGGTATTTGGCAGTCATGGTCCATAGCAATTCTGAAATCCTACTAGGCCTTAATTGAAGATGGGAAATATTCCTTGTCTTCAGTTCTGGGAAAAGGTACATGGACTTTCTTCTTGGAGTACAATCCTTTTTATTATCCTCCTTGGCCAATTATAGAAAGAATTGAAACAAACATCCTCTTTTTTGGCAACCTGTTAACTACTGGTAGAAATTTGGAGACCAAGTATTCTTTAACAGAACTCTCAGTTTCCTTTAGTCTAGGGTGGCCATGCTTTTAGCTAAGATAATTCTATTTCACAAATTTGTGGTTTTTTTACATATTTTTAAGACTGAACATATTTCCCCAAAAAAATGTATATAATACTTTCTACCAGACTTTTTCTAGATTCAATTATACGTATTTTGTATTTCATGTTTTGGAAAAATATTATTTTATTTCTAGCATCACTTTTCCTCTTCTGAATGGTTGTTAGTTGTTTTATGAGGCATGAACTACAAAGAATGTTAATTAGTTTAGAAGCTTTAACAATAGGTTTGATGACAATACCCATCACTCGATCTTTATTCTGAAGTGACTTTTATTGGTAACCCTCTCAATTAGGCCTTTTCCTGAAACTAGCTTAATGGCCACTCGTTTAAACTGGTGAAGAACAGTTTTATTTCACAACTTTGTAATTCTGAGATCTACTATTTCTAAGTACTACTTGCAAGCTGGCTATTTCTTTTCAGATATTGTCATTTCCTTGTAGTACTTCTACATGTTTATCAGATGCATAATCTTTCAGTTCCAAGCAGTAGTTTTCTTAGAAATTTTAATACTACATGCCATGGGTCACAATTTCTCTAATGCCCATCATATTTTCCTGTTTTTCTGGTCATTTATAGCAATTTCATTGCATCCTGTAATCTTTATCAAAAACATATTTTGGGTTTCTGTTGAAGTAGCATCTCATTTCTAATAGAAACTTCTGACACTGTCAGCTGTTGCAACAGTACAGCCGTATACAATATCACTCCAAAACTTACTAAATTAAAATAACTATCATTTAGTCTTACTCATGCATCTACAAGTCATTTGGGATGTCTCTGTGGATACTGCAAGGCTTAACTCCAAGCTACACAGACAGTTTAATCTGCTCTGCATGGATCTCATTCTTCTGAGATCAGTTGGCTTCCTGGGGCCAGCTGTTCTCATGGTGACCAGAAGCACAAAAGTGGCAAGCTCAACCACTCAACCATATTTTAATAGTCTGTTTCAGTCACATCAGCTAATGTCCCACTGCCAAACCAAATTATACAGCCAAGCTCAAAATCAAGAAGTAGAAAAGCACACCAATTGTTAAGTTTTGAAAGTCAAATGGCGAAGAGGCAGATAAAAACAAGGATGAAGAATTGGGGCCTAAGTTTGATCTGTCCAAGCAGCTCTGCACTTTCCTATTTTATGTCCATAATTTTCATAGTAAGGGATAGTTAGATTGTCATTGTTTCTTCTTATAAGCCAATCTTCAATATTTACCCATGATGACACTTTTTGTAAAGACTTACCTATTTCGACAGATTGCTGCTAGTCTGTTTAAGAAAATGTATATAGAAAATCATATTACAAGCTTTTAGTCCCCTCTACTCTCTTTTATATAGCATTATGAAATTCTGGTACATTCAGGTCAGAGCATTATGCAAGCTGCCTCAATGGACATGTGGCCTTGCTTAGCATTGTGGGAAAACATCAACAACAGGTGCATACAAAGTACAAACTGTGTCATGCACCATCTCAACATATTTGACTTTGCCCCTAGATAGTGGTTATGTAGATAATGGACCAGTCATACATGGCTTTGATTGTTGGGATTTTTAGAACACGTGTATAGGAGGTGGCTATGACTTTTGAACCAGTAAATTTGTGAAAGGAACAAATCAGTGCTACCTATAGAAGGTGCACTGGTTAGAATTTTACAACCAAATCCTCTGGAGATTGAAAAAAGAAAACATCTCTTAAATAATAGCATATTGCAGAATGTGTATATTTGTGTTCAGATGTTGTTTAGCTCAACAGATGGTTAGTAGATAGACATATGCAACTTGTTTACTGTGAAGTGTTGAAGCTTGTGTAAAGTCTACTGCAAAATATGGTTCTGGCCAGCATATTGGTGATAGAAAATTCCTCTATGGGTTAGTGTCAACAAATGCAATGGATCTTCTGACATCATTCTAATGTAACACATTACATTTGATCAACAAAAAATAATCTAAGGAAATTTCTTCATGCTAAGGCCTAGAATTGGAGATTAGAATAAATGTTTTCCACTTAATTTGGCTGAGTGCTAAAGTGGAATGTCAACAGTTATTCAATGATTATCTACTTAACTGCATGATTGTCAAGCAGAAACCAAAATATAGAGACCTGTCACTGCTCTTCCTACTACCTCTGCTCTTGCAAGTATAGCTCATTTTCTGGATGTGACTGTAGAATTCACTGATGAACTACAAGGGAGCTCAGCTTCCACAATTTGGAGTCTGATGGCCGTTTACCAGTGGAGAGAAGGTAGCAATGAATGATAATATAGGAACATGGACCCTTAGAACACTGTATTGAGTCTTTGGATATATATCTGTGTGTGCATAACTAATACAACCAGAATCTTGATCTCATAAAATTGAACATAAGATAAGGCAGGTTATCTAGAGTAAAGTGAGATATACACATGCAAAGAGTTAATCTCCTTGACAAAAAATCCCTTCTACATATAAACACTTTGAAAGAGCATGAGATCCCCTAAAGGAAGTATATTGGATACCAGTTTTGAAATCTGATAACCTACTTTAGAAACACGCATAATTCATAAACCAGTTAGAGTAAAAGCATCATCTTGATGTAGAGGGATTGAACTTTGGGGGTTCTATGCCTATTTCAAATAAGAATTATCTTGGAAATTTTCCTTTGATTTCCACACCTTTCAGAGAGGGAAAAAACACTCCATCAGTGATAGAAGTTGCCAGTGCATTCACTTCTAGGAAGTCAGAAGATGAATTGACGTACTGTGGGAGACACAGGGAAAGCATTACCTCCTGGCCTCAGGTAATAAAGAAAGGTCCAAGACAACATCATTTAGATTTTCTACCTGCATCAGTTCCTGAGATAAGTATGTTGAATTAATCCATTTTTCCATTACATGCCATCTTTCTGACCTTGGAAAATCCTATTAAACTCACTAAATCTTGATTTTTCTCATTTAAAAATGTTTATCATAATCAGTACCTACTGCATAGGGTTATTTCAAAGATTAAATGATTTTTATATATGCAATGAACTCATCCCAGTACCTAATAAAAAAGCAAATACAGAAAAAATAGTACGGTTCTTCTTCTCCTTATTTTGACTCTTCATTATTTTGTCCATGTTTTTCCTCTCCCCACTTCATTCATCTTACTCCTCTGATATGCCCTTATTTTCAGTATTCTTTCCTGGAAAGTGTGGTTAATGACATGTTCATATGTCTTTTGGTGGAATTGAATCACATGCTTATTTATGTATGTAAGGAAGGCTAGGAAATATAAAAGTTTAAAAGTTTACTTCTTTTTTTTTTTTTTTGGTACTGGGGATTGAACTCAGGGGCACTCGACCACTGAGCCACATCCCCAGCCCTATTTTGTGTTTTATGTAGAGACAGGGTCTCACTGAGTTGCTTAGTGCCTCACCATTGCTGAGGCTGGATTTGAACTCACGATTCTCCTGTCTCAGCCTCCCTAAGTGCTGGGAAAAGTTTACTTCTTATAGCAAGAGTTGAGTTGGATTAGTAAGGAAAAAAATAAGACAACTTATTACTTATGCAACAAATAAAATCCTGTGTGGTTCACATTTTGGTTCCTCAATATCCATATAAAACATTCACATGCTTGATGCCACTCCATGAATAAGGCACACTGCCCACCCAAGGGGACCAGTCACAAGCCTTACCCAGCTGGCACTCAGGTCAAAATACAGAATCTCTGGATAATAATCTTTCACATCAGGCTTGGATATGATTCTTTGTGGTTTGATGTACAAACTAAATTGCAAGTTAACTACTTCAGATGTATTTGAAAAATAATGTTAATGTAAGAGAACAAGGAAAATATAATTAAACTAATGTTAATAATGGAAAACACACAGCACTCACTTTTCTCTAATAATTAAATAATTTTGATGAAGAGAGGTACCAAGGATTTCTTGCCCAATCAGTGCAGACATTTTCTTGGTTAGACAACTAACAATCCTTTATTCTACAAAGTGCAGATATCTGCTTTAAATATTTGCTAGAAGGCAATAATTAAAGAGAGTATTGATGGAAGAACTGATACCAGCTCTGCCAGGTGTCCAGGTGCTGTGGGTGTTTACTGGCTGTGGAGGTAAGGACTGGTGCTGTAATGCCAAAATGAGCAGGATTTGAGGAGCTATCATCCTGAAGGAGAGAAAGTCATATATGTGAACCTGAAATTCATTATTTAAATTAAATTTTCATCTAAGTATTTGCCAAACCCTAAGTCTCTAAAACAATGAGCAAAATGCTGAAGAGAGAGAGAGAGAGAGAACGGCAAAATAAAAAGAGAAAGTAGCCTTTGAAGGCTAAAAGTCTGAGCACAGATTTCATGGTCTCATGGTGCTAGGGTAACAAAATGCAATCCACAACTCAAAGGCAGAGAGAATTTGTTACAAACCCTTGACTTCCAATTGAGGCCTTGAAAGAACTATGTCACAGATGTAAATTGCTGGGATCAAAAAAAGAAATAGACCAGCCCCAAGAAAGCCTGAAACCCATTCTCAACTGGATCAAAATAATCTGAATGTAATATCTCCTTCTGTCAGAAGAAAAATCAAGGCCTTTTAAAGTAACGAAGAAAATAACATTATTCTTAGATTCTACAATTTTCATATGTAATGTTAGAATTCTATAAAAAAATACCAACCATACCAATAAAAATTAATTTCAAGAGGTTCCATGAGCTTTACATGAATCAGATATTATCCCATATATTGAAACTTCATTATTAGATTTTCCAGTTAAAGATTCATGTGAAACTCATATAGCCTTCTCTTTATATTTATATATATATTTATATATATATATATCTTAACCATATGTATCTTAACCATATATATATCTTATATGTATACTATATATATCTTAACCATATATATTTTATATATACTTATATATATATCTTAACATATATTTAATGTTTTATTATTTTTATATATATATCTTAACCAATATACTACTTTGGTACCAATTCCATGTATGCTAATTCTTTTTCAATCATGTCTACATGCATTACATAATCGCTCATTCTCTACTCCTTTTGCTGTTTTTCAGTATTCTTACTCGATAATGTTCTGTTCTCTTAGAACACATCCTATGAATTAAGTACTGTAATTATTCCCATTTTATACATGGGAAAACTGAGAATCAAAGTTAGATAACCAGTAACCAGACTGATATCACAAAATTGTGATACTAATCTGGGAAATCCAGTTCCAGAATTCATGAAGCTCATATATATTCTATATTGCCTGTCACAAAATAAAGCAATAGGACATTCATTTAATAAAACAGAGAACAAAAGATTTCAAAATATTAACATGGGCTGGGCGTGTGACTCAGTAGTAGAGTGCTTGCCTAGGACATGTGGGCCACTGGTTCAATTCTCAGCACCACATAAAAAATGAAGGTATTATGCCCATTTACAACGAAAAAAATTTGTTTTAAATATTAACATGTTTTACCTTCACTCTCACTTGTTTTCTAAAATATTTTCCAAAATATTTATCAGCATTTCTTATATAGTATGCTTAAAACAAAACAAGAAACTGAAAATCAGAAGCGACATAAAATTATTCTAACCTACTAGTAATAGCTACCAAGAACTATTTTCTAATCATGACATCTACAAATGGTAATGGTTGTTTTAGGACCAAACGTGTAATCACAGTGGTTCATTCCATCATATGCAAGCATAATGTTATGAAGGTACTACTATTTTAGTTGAAAGTAAATTGATTTGAAAAATTTATAAATATATTCTATAGTTGTCTACCCAGCAGGAAATAGTTCTTTTCAAGGTTTATCACCCATTTCAAGACACCACATCGCCATAAACTTTGTCACAGGCAGCAATTTTCTCATTGTAGCTTAATGCCTGGGTGAATAGTTCTATTGCATAAACAATGTATTCCCATCACACTGTTAAAATTGAATTAATATCAGAGGAGTGTAATACTTCCCTCATAATACTATTCTAACAGGTTTAAACTGTAAAATGCTTAGGCAAATCATTTTGATTTATAACTGCAATAGTGCTGAACATGTGGTAAAATAAAAGATGCTTGGTAACTTAATGGCAAAACTGAAAGATTTTTAAAATTCACTTTATACAAAAATAAAAATCAAACAAAAATAAAAATCTTTCCACTAGCATAGTAGAAAAGGAAATAAATTGTTTGAGCAGGAAATTGCACAATGGTCTGAATAGTACCAGGTGCCACAGGAGGGAAGTTATTGGAAATATAAAGATCCTGCACATAGATCACTTAAACACTTTCCATATCTGCAGCAGCATTGCTTTCTAAACGGTTCCTGCCATAACTCAACCACATCGAGGCAGCACATACTTCTCTTAGAGCCTACACTGGGTAGAAACTCACAAGTCATTCTGATAATGACAGAAAAAGAAAAGCTTTTGTCCAAGAACTTCTGATAAACAACTCAAGCAGCCACAGGTTTTCCAGACAGGTTTTTCATAAGCATTACAAATACCCATTCAGCAAATCTGAATATCTAATAGTGCCATTTTAAATTATTAAACCAACTAAAATAACCCAAATTAATAAACAATTCAGTTGCTATGTAATGTAACAGTTTACTTATTTTTAATGTATTTTATTTCAATTTTAATAAAATCTATAGGATTGTGATACAGACTCAGAAGTAGTAGCTGGACACTAAATAAATTCACTACTCACTTCTTTGAAACAAGCATTTTTAAAATGATGTTGGGGTATCATTTTGGGATGTTTTCCCAAACAGCATACCTGAATATTTTATTTTTAAAATGATTAAAAATTCTCTAGAAATAGAGATTGGCATATTATTTAAGGGGGATATTAATTCTTTCACAGGGAAAAAGTAAAATTATAGACATAGAGTAAAACATACATTATTTCTTTGACTCACTACATATGGGTTTCTAGTATTAAAAATGTGTGAGTGTGTGTGTGTGCACACATTTTATTTTTATAGTGAGGCTTCTGCTCAGCAGTTATTATAGTTGAAGTTAGCAGTTATTATCTCTAGGTGATTTATAGATTATTTTTATTTTTTGCATTGAGTTTACTATATTTAATGATTTTGATACAGTGAGCATATTAGAAAAACATTTGAAATATTACTCAATATAAATATTCATTTGGATAGCAATACTTTTAGATTTTTAAGTTTAGATTTAGTAACATAGACTTGCATGTAGTTGTTTCTTAAATATGAGCTTCATCCCTTCTTTATGTAAAGCCAAATTGGCCCAGAAAGTTGCTAGAATAATATTTTACTAAAATGTAAAGAAGAAAAAAATATTCACAGCAGTCAATACTGAATGGTATCACAAAGGTATGATGCATTATGCAGAAATAGAATGAACATGCAAAACTAGTAGGAGAATTTTAAAGAATAAATAGACCACATTTTCTAAATTTCACTCTGCCTAATGGCATTAAATTACTCTTGGCTTTCCCTTTAGGACATAAGGCACTGTGCTAAAATAGGCTGAATATCCTGAAAAGTTTTTTATACAGGTAAAAACCATCTGGTCATTAATTTGCCTTGAAATTTCTGTAGGTACTGAGGGCAAAGCAGCAGATGCCATCAATGAACTATGTGGAGACAACAAACTATCTCTTCCTACCTCAACATATGAGAGAGAGAGAGGCAACACACAGAAAAGAAATTTGAAGGTGCTCACAATTTTAATCAAAAAATGAAGAAAATCATTTGTTAGGCTTCATATTTTGCATATATATCTCCAAAATTCACTAAAATTGGGAAATGTCTATTAAATGGAAACAAATGAGTTATATTGACTGCTATAGGGAAAGAGTCTTAAAAATATTCATACCCACAGAAGTCCACAGAGGTCAACCCAAATGTGGAAGTTATTAATAATAATGTCATATGTTAAGAATGACTAATAATGAAATGTTTAGATAGTCCTTTTATTTTAAAGCAGTAGCTCTCAACTAGCGGGTGACTTTACCCTCTAGGGGACAATTGCCCATGTCTGGAGATAATTTTGGTTGTCACCACCAAGGAATAATACTGGCATCTAGTGGGTAGCAGCCAGGGATGCAGCTAAACATCCTTCAAAGCACAAGCCATCTTCCTACAATAAAGAATTTTCTAGCCCAAAATGTCAATAGTATCAAGTTTGAAAGACCCATTTCAATTGAAGCAATGCATTTTATTTCAAATCTAATATGACTATAGCACAATCCAGGATGTTAAATTAAAGAATTAAAAAGATTGACATTGTTACAAAAAGTAAAAGAACAAAGTCCTTTTATAGAATTTCTTTGAAGAAATCAATATAGAAAGATCCTATATAATACTGATACACCAGACACATTTTTGTGTTTGCAATCAAGCAAATTCATGCATGTTTGTGTGTTTGTGTATATGTATATACATACACACACACACACACACACACACACACACACAGCTATAAAAATACAATTTTATAGTGAAAGGAAATTCTTGCCCCTACGAGAAACTAAACTCTGAAAGAGCCTAAAAGAAACAATTTTTCAGGGCTTATAACATTCATAGCTGCATAGACATAAATGTATAAGAAGTGAGGAGAGTATAAAAACTCTCTCTCAGGAAGAGTTCAAGGACAATTGACCCTTCTAAAGTTAACAACATGGAGAATTCTTGAACATAGGATTTAGAATTTGGAATGTGAGATCAAAATCTATCACTTGTCCATCTGTATCAGCTAAACATTTAGTGGAAACTTTGAAATGATGGGAAATATTATCACTTTGTCTTTGGCATGTGATTAAGTTCTGTGAATAGTATGTAGAATCATTGAGTCTGAAGGATTGACTTACTTGGCTGATTTCATTCTTCTATTATTTTCATTGACATTTTATATTTGTCTGATTGTTATCAGTCTTCCTAATTATTTTCTATCTATAGCGAGCATTCTGAAGAATTACTTCTTTTTTTATCTTACAGAGATTATTTTCTTGAACCAGAGAAACCAGAAGTGCTATAAATACATCAGCTGGGGGATGTATTAAGGATGATTATGTGTCAGGCAATTAAAAAATTGCTATGGAATATTTTTTTCCAATCTATGAATTTTCAGTAGAAACCTTTTGAAAAGGAACTGTTTCCTTCTTTTAAGTCTGTTTGAATTGTACAGATGTCAATAAGTACCATATCAGCACTTTCTTTTTAAATTCATTGTAGGTATTGTTAAGAAAAATATATTTAGTGTTATTTAAATGTGATGAAAACAATTTTCAATTAAAAGATATCATACTCAAATAAAAAGAAGTATTTGTGCCATTGTTTTCAAAAAGTTCTTTAGTAAGAACATTTATCAGAGGAGAGTAGTTTCCAAATGTGGTGTGGGTCAAGCTAAGGCAAATGGCAACACTTTGCTTTTAGTAATTGGGAAGCAGAAAGGCAGCAGAATCTCTATGAGTAATCTCATACATCCCTTTCAGAACTTTGTGTTTACTTTGTTCATCTGTGTTTTTGCTAGCAAGTCACCTAGATATTTCAGGAAGAACTATTTATACTTTCAAGAAGTAGGGTTAGATTGAATCTGAAGATTCAGCAAGTTGTCATATTGGAAAAGAACAAAGAATATTTATTTAAATACACACTATCATGGTGGAAACATTCCTAATTTACACTTATAGCATCTTATCTTATGATTTAATAAACCACTCAAAAAGTGCTTGTGTCTGTGTTCCATTCCTTGCCAAGCCAGGCTGGAGTTCTCTTGAACACTGGAAAACCATCAAATGGTGGAAGGCAGAGCATGCTGGACCTTGTGGGTGGCAGTGAATGAACCTACAAAGGCAGACACTGCTGGGGGTACAAAGAAAGGCTCTCCTGCCCCCACTTTAGGAAACTGTCTTCCTTTGCCAAATGCGGGGACTCTGATATTCATCCCACCTGTTAGTTCGCCCATGCCCAAAGGGCTACCTGGTTATCACAGGGATCCCAACTCCTCTCCAATCTCTCAGGATATCAAAGACACAAAAGAAATCAGCACATATAACAAGCAATGTGGATAACAAACCTGAGAAAATGAGGAGCTAAGTAAGAGTATGTGTTTTGGTAAGGAGGTTAGAGGAAATATTAGAGGGAAATAATTTGAAAAGTTTAAGGCTGCAGGACACATGGAGAGGGAAAGCAAGAAGATTTAATAAATACAAGTTGTAGGCTACAAATTAGCCTTAAGTGGACTTGGGAAGATAAAAGTATATATCATACTTCTTAATTGTATATAGTATTTCTCTGGATTCAATACTGCTGTAAGACAGGGTTCAGCCCCAGGACTGCAAACATCCCAAGCACACGGTTTACTGATCCCAAGGAAAGAACTTGGAGAACTCAACAGAGAGGTTTTGGACATTTAATTACTCATTCCTCAGTGGTATCAGGCCAGGATAAAATGGAACACGCCTACAAGAGGGGGGGTATATGGGATAGAGTGCGTGTCCACAGCACAGGTGGATTTCTTCAGGTGTTTTATTAGTTCATTTTTTTATTTTACAAACCAAAGTTACTCTGCTTTGATTCTCACCTAAACATTGGAGATAAGGGAAATGACCAGCTCCCACTCTCCATGTCCTTGGTTTTCATGTTCTTTAGAGTCCTTATCTCCCTTCAAGTATTCCTGGACATTGATTATGTTTACCCCAACAGAAACACAAAGAGTCCCAAAATTAGTTCACATTTATTTTCATCTACTTAATTATTTATGTTCTGAAAAGTAGCAGCCAAGTCCTTGCATCCAAATGGCCTTTTAGCTAAGTCTATTGCCTATATATTTCTCAAGTAACATAGAAAGGATATATTAACCAAATGCATTAGAAAAAAAATACTTGAGTTTCTAAACCATCTGCATAGTTGCCTGAATATCCCATTTTATTGTGTGTGTTGAAGCAGCCTGTTTTTTGTTTTGTTTTCTTTTGTTGTTCTCAAAAAGCCTATGGTTCTTATTTCCTGTGAGAATTCAAATAAATCTAATGTCATAATATAAAATCTCAAGAAAGATGGATACTATTGATAAAAATATGTGCTATGGTTTCATTTTTTCTTTCTGAATTAAGAATGTAATTTTTCTTTGTTTCTTCTGTAGATTCAAACCATATTGACTAACAATCTGGGAAATTCCTATTATAAGCTGGGTTTGGGTTTCATGAAGGGTAGCTGTCCCCAAGAATATGTAACATGATGTACAAAAAACATAGCTCACAACAAATATGTTCCCAAAGACACCCACACTTCTATGCTGAAACAGAATGCTAATGTCCTTTGAGTCACAGCCAGAGCCTCTATGAGTGTGGTTTCAGTGTACTTTCTTGGCAAGATAAGGGCTTCTATTTAAAACATGCAAATAGGAGCATTTGCAAAGATCAAGTGAAAATTGCTATGGACTGAATGGTGACCTCTAAAATTCATATGTTGAAGCCCTGGCCATCATAGTGACTGTATTTGAAGATTGGGATTTCAGGCAACCATTAAGTCATTAGGATGGAACCCTGTTGCAATGGGATTAGTATCCTTATAAGAAGAGGAAAAGACAAAAGAGTTCTCTTTCCACCATGTGAGGAACCC
Organism: Geosciurus inauris; assembly: GCA_004024805.1. NCBI lineage: Eukaryota > Metazoa > Chordata > Mammalia > Rodentia > Sciuridae > Geosciurus > Geosciurus inauris. The sequence continues at coordinate 269,308 of PVHX01000277.1, forward strand.
ATAAAGAAGGAGGCCATTTACTATCCAAGAAGAGTGTCCTCACAAGAAGAACCAAATCAGCTGGTACTTCCCAATCTCCACACTGTAAGAAAATAGATTCCTTTTAAGACATACAGACTATGATATTTTGTTATGAAAGCCTGAGTTGACTAATATAGAAATGTTTCCAAGACCCATGGCCACTTTCCAGATTGAAAATTGAAGGAAATTTTTCAATGGATATCTAAAGGAAAAAAAATATCAAGAAAATAATCTAATGTGCAATATGAAGATATTGAAGCAATTTATGCCAAAGTGTTTACAAATTTTGCCAATTCACACTTCATTTTTTCTTTCATGATATCATATTTTAAAAATACATTGCAAAGTTCTAAGTCACCTAGATTTTTCTCTTGTTTTCTTCTAGAATTTTTAGACTTTTGAGTTTTACGCCAGGATGATAACACATTTTGAGTTGATTTATATGAAATGTATTAGATATGAATCTAGATACATTTCTATACAGATGTACAATTGTTCTAGTTCTATTAGTTGAAAATATTATCCTTTCTCAATCGAATTGCCTTTACTCCCTTGACAAAGATTGACTATATTTGTGTGGGTCTATTTCTGGGCTCTCTTTTCTTTCCCATTGGTCCAGGAGGCTATTCTGTGCCAGTATCACTCTATTGATTACTGTAGCCTTATAACAAATCTTGAGATTGGGTAATATAAATCTTCCAATATTGCTGTTCTTTTTCAATTATATTTTGGCTTTTCTAGATTTTGACTTTTCCCTATAATCTTAGACTCCGTTTGTCAATATCTATAAAATAATCTGCTAGATTTTGGCTGGGAGAATGTTAAATTTATAAATCAAGTTGAGAATTGGTATCACAATAATTCTGAGTCTTCCAAACATGAACATAAAATATTTTTCTAATTATTTTAGATTTTTAATTGCTTTTTATTTTTTTAATTTCTTTCCTTAGAATTTTGTATTTTTCCCTGGATAGATCCTAAACATATTCTATTAGATTTACACCTAAATATTTCAATTTTGTGTGCTATTAAAATGGTTATTATGTATGTTTTATTTGAAATTCCAAATATTCATTGCTGATTTTCATATATTTACCTTATATATTTCATATATTGTATATTTCCTATTCATTAGGGAATTTCCTATTAATGTATTCTGTGACTTTGGTATACTCATATATTTGTCCTAGATGATTTTTGTGCATTTTATTTATTCTTTTCAATTTTTTTAGATAGATGATAATATCATTTGTAAACACAGATTTAATTCTTCCTTACAGATATATATGCCTTATGTTTCTTTTTCTGTCTTATTTAAAGTTGCTAGGGCTTCCAGTATGCTGTTGAATAGTAGCCATAAGAGAACATTCTTGGCTCCTTTCTGAAGAATAAATATTAAGTTTCTCACCAGTGAGTATGACAGTCACTCTAGGATAATTTTTATGATTGTCATTCATGAAATTAAAGAAGTTTTCCTTCATTCCTAATTAGCTTAGAGTTTATTTATTTTTTAAATCAGGAATACTTTCTTGATTTTGTAAATAGCTTTACTGTACCAACTGATATGATCATATTATTTCTCTTCTTTAGGCTATTCATGTGATTGCACTACTTGAGTTTCAAAATTATTTACCTGGAATAAATCTTTGATCTTTGTGTATAACTGTTTTCTTTGTTCTTTTCTCTTTTTATCATTTAAAACACAAAATTAGATTAAGGAATTCTCCAACAGCTTTCTAATGGTGCTACTGTTCTGTTCCTTCTGCCCAAAAAAAGACTTTTGCATAAATGACTTCTCATCCTCAGATATCAACTAAGATATCTCTTCTGAGGATACTTCCCTGATATCTTATCTAAAAACATCCCCAGTTTTAGTTACTCTCAATCACATCACCATGTTCTATTATCCACAGAGCAATAACTAAAATTTAAAACTGTTTGCTTGTTTGTTTTTTGTTTTTCTTATTTGTTTTTTACCAAGAATGGAAAAAATATCTTTCTCAATTAACTGTATATTTCAAGTACCCCACACATTGCTTGAATCCTAAAAAGTAATATTTATGGAAAGTATTAATCTTAGAGGCTTCTAATCAAATCCTCATCTAATGTTGAAATTATTACCACAAACTTGATTGCCAAAAGAGTTGAAGAAGCTATGCTTGGGGAGGGGACAAAAGTGCTGTCCTCAGTTATTTGAAGATCTGTCAAGCAGGTAGATTGGTTCTGTGTGGAAGGAGAGTTAGGACTAAAACCATAGAGATTTTTTAGATGAAATGGGCTAATTTGGGAGACAGTGGGTTCCCTATCACTGGAGTAGTTCAAAGAGAAACTACTTGGTAAACTGTTTTAAATTTTATGTTTGCATGCCCCAATGACTCACCTCCTCTATCCACACCCACATGCATATATTTATCACCCAGTTAATTCCTATCAATGGATTAATGCACTGATTAAGTTATAGCTATCATAATCCAATTGTTTACCTATAAACCTCGCATTATTTCACACAAGAATTTTTGGGGGACACTTCATATCTAAACCATAACAACTTTAGTTCACAGATTTTTTAAATAAGCTGTTCTGATTATAGTGGAATTCATAAACCTCACTCTTCTGGCTTTCCTTCTGTCTCCACTTACCCAGACAGTACTTGAGACTTCTTCAGAACTCTAAAATCTATTTCTATGCATTCCAATTTGAAGAGCTTTCAATTTCAGTAGATGCATCATCATGTTGACTCACAATATGCTTATGGACAGGAAAGTTCTGGAACATTTTTTTAAAGTAAATGAGTAACAGATTGAAATAAGCTTTTGTAATTAGTCCAGTTAAAAAAAAATAGGAATGCCTCTGCTTCATCTTTTCCAATTACTATTTCCTATTCCTATTTCCCCACTATTGATAAAAAATTTTAGTGCACAGCTACTAGTTTTCTTTCCGTGATTCTACAGACACTAATGTAAACATACACATCTTTGTACAAGTAGAATTATGCAATATACAATTTTCTTGTTTCACTTCTACCACAGCTTGGAGTCTTTCCACATCATTACATAAAGCTTACCTCAAATTAAATTTAACTCTCTAACCACCATATTTGAAAGCATAATTAAATATGTAATAAGTGGTATATTAAATATATGATGAAATTGTATTATCTATGTTTTCAAACCTTATGGAAATCCTATAAAATTCTGTGGTATGAACATACCATCATCTCACAGTACTTAGCCACTCCTCTTTAGGTTTATCCAGCTTTTCACTATGATCAACAATACTACAATGAAAATTCTTGTACAAATCATTGTATATTTCTTTAGAATACATTCCCAACGTGGAATTCCTTTGTAAAAGGGCACTTTAAAAAAAAATTTTTGAAGCTTCCACAGTATTATACCCCCAACAGTATTTATTTCTGTTCATCCTAGCCAACCAAAGATGTTACCAGCCTTTTTAATTTTCACCAAATGTAACTTGTTAAGTAGCACCTTGCTGGCATTTTTAACCTGCATTATTAGTAAATTTGAGCATATTTACATATGTTCATTGGGCATGTTAAACATAAGTTTCTGCTTTTAGATATAGCCCATTAAACCAGTTGGTGTTTAGTTTTCTGAAAATTTGGTAATGATTTGACTCTATTATTCTCTAATTGGAGAGTAATTATAATCAATATAATTTTATATAGCCATTATTATCTCTACTTATTTGAAATGCTATGTCTGTCGTAAAATAAATCCCCAAATATTCATTTCTAATTTCTAGGCTCAGTTTGATGCTTCATTACTCTGTGTATTCTACATCAATACCCTGATTCTTCTTTATGCTCTATAACTTGACATTGTATTTCTATATCAGGAAGAGAAAGCCCTCTGTTCTCCTTTTACAATGTTTTATTGACTTTTCTAGTCCCTTTTCTCTTTCCTGTGAACTTTAGACTCAGTTGTTTGAGATCTATAAAAGCACCCTCAATTTTTGATTAGGATTGCATTGAGTTTAACTTTGGAAGACAATTCACATGTTCTTTTTATAAAACATTGGATTTGATTTATTATTGTTGATTTTGGTATCTATGATCATGAGAAATATTAATCTGTAGTTTTCTTCCTTCTTATATTTCTTACCTGGTTTTGGCATTTGGATAATGCTTGACTAGGAGAATGAATAAGGTTTTGTTTTTTTTGTTTTATTTCATTTTCTCCTATTTTCTGTAGGAGATTACAGATATTTAGCATAATCTTTTTTCTTAAATGTTTGGGGAAATTTATCAATCAGTGAATTTATTTGGACTTGGTGCTTTGAATTTTGAAAGGTTAATTATTAGTTCAAATTCTCTAATATATGTAAGCCTATTCAGACTATCAATTTTTCTTTGTTAGAGTTTTGATAGTTTACATCTTTAACAGAATTGTTCCGTTTTGTATAAGTTATCAAGTATCTGGTTATGGAATTGTTCATAGCTACTTCCTTTTAATTTGTATGATATAAGTAGTGATAACTTCATTTCTAATGTTGATAATTTGTATTTTCCCTCTTCTTTTTTAATTTGTACTTCTAATCTCATTTTAACTACTTAACTTGTTCTATATAATTTTGTATGTACTGACATTTTACTTCATTATGGCAACCTAAACAGAACTTTGTATGTGTATGTGAATGTATAAAGTCATGTACAGACTATTTTTTCTCAATTAATCTATAGATTTATATTTTACTTTTGGAAGTTAGATGTCTTTAACTAGATATAGCACCATAAAATTATTAATCCTGAGAAGACATTTTATTACAAGATGGTTATAATGATGGAAATGAAAACTAAATTACCTGTAGCTTTTAGAGCTTAAAATTATAATTTATTGAAATTTAGTATAATTTATAATTAGGGAAAATATATAACTATTGAAGTTCAAAATAAAATATAAGAACTCCAGTTTCTGGCATTTTTCTGAGGTAACCACTCATAAATTTCTCATCCATATATAAGTAAGTGAAAGTGTGTACTTTTGTGGTATATGTTTCCTGTTATATTTTTTACTATTATATAGAAGAGGCATCAAAGGCTAAGAAAAATAGAGCAGACCATATGTGCTAATTATGCTAAGAAACTGAGAAAAACATATTTTCTTTCTTTCTTTCATTTTTATTAAATCATCTCATGGGTTTTGAGAGGAAGCCAAAAAGGGTAGAGCAAATTAATTGGAGTGAAGTCATTAGAATGCCCTTTCCCCCATCATTCCACCATGTGCCCTTTATTCACCAGGACAGGTAAAGAAATTTCAAGAGAAACTCTCAAGGGGCTTGACAAACATAGACACACGGAAGCTGGCGTTCAGAAGCACCAATACCTGAGTTGAAAGTCAAGGACATGGTTATAGCTCTCTTCCTGGTAAGCCAGTGGCAATGGGTTACTTGTTACTTTGAACAAGATGCACTTTCACTCACTCGCAGGGAGGCAAGAAGGGAGAGTTCCCAAAGATAGATTGTTGGCAGGGACCATTACTTGATTTATTTGATAAGACACTCTGCCCAGAAAACTCTGGAGGGACAGACAGTTCTAAAAAGCTTTTATGAGGAGAATTAGAAACCCTTGCCAAAGGAGTTATTACCTGTACCAGATGCCTAAGGCAGAATCCATGTATGGAAGGGCCTCTGAAGTTCGGAGGGCATTCTGTAAGATAAAGGACCTGACTGCACCTAGGTCTTGATACATAGAGAAAATTTAAAACTGTTTACATCCACCACAGTCCCATCTATCTCAGTCCTTCCCCACTAATTCTTGCCAGCTGCTTCTTTTGAATCTGAATTCCATCAAAACAGCCAACAAAGTGAAGGGAAAATAAAAAGAGACACTGGCTATGCCCACTTCTGCACTGCAGACTTTGTATTTTGGAGTAAAAATTAAGTTTGCAATACTGATATTATTTTGTCTTATACTTTTGACTACTAGAAAATATCAAAAGAAGCTTTCAGATGAATGAGGTATTCTCATCCAGTAAGGGGAGAAAAAGTTTGACAATAATCTTGAAGACATATGTTGGGGGCTATTTTGTCATTCTATCATCATTGTCCAGCTATTTCCAGGAATTGATCCCCACAAAATGAATTTTTTTCCTACAGAAATGAGAGTATAATATTTACAGAATTTTCATCTTAAAAAATATTTCAATAAAATTTTATCAACTCATGTACATCTACCTCATTACTCTTCCAGTAGGGTATACAGTTTTATTTCTGTACCTTAAATGATTTGAAGAGATACTTACTGATAGCATTTAGGTTGTTTCTAACCCATTGCTCCTCCATCAGTTTTTAATAAGTATCTGCAAACAATAAAAATTTGTGTAAATATAAACATATCTATAAAGATAAATTCCAGGAAATTAAACTTTTATCAAATAATGGCATTTTACCTTTTGATAAACATTGTTAACTTTTTCTCAAGAAACGAATAAAATCATAAACACTGAATCTTTTTACATTTAAAATATTTTTTCAAATAGAAGTTAGGACTTGCTTGATTAAAATTGCTTTATTTTTCTCATGTTATTGAATATTTTTGCATATTTACCATTTAGTTTTAGATAAATACAAATTATTTTATTTTAATTGTATTTTGTTTTTAGTTGTGTTTTGTCAAGTAGAAATTAGAGGTGCTTATGATTTTTCAGCCTGCCCTGAACTCCATCTCAGATATTCTGCTCTTACAAATTAGGCAACAAGTCAATTAATTTGTGTCCTGTTTAGTCTAAAGTTCCCCTAATTCAGGAGCTGGTGTGACTCCTATGGATGACCTTGATAACTCTGCACACCTGTTTCCTTTCCTCATAACAACCCAGACCGCATATTCTTTCCTCCAGTCTGGGTTTTTGGTGTACAAAAAGGGAGGAAATTGCTGGTTTGAAATGAAGAAATGTATTGTATAAGCATTAGGTAAATAAAACTTTGTTTAAAAAGAAATTTTTTAAAAAAGAAAATAACATAATTATGTAACTCACAATTGCAACTGCCTATGATCTTGTTGTTTTAATGCAGTTTCAAGTTGAAAGTCAATTTTATTTTCAAAAACTGAGCTTCATAGATTTAAATGTTGTAAGAATGTGATCAAATGTATTCCAATGATAAACATCCTATAAACCAGGAGAGAAGATAGTTATTCAACAGTTGGAAATAAACAGTATATTATAACTGAGATAGTGTTCTTATTTATTAGGAAAACTGTCAGAGAAAGAAAGGGTCCAAAGTATAGTTGTATAAAATCAAATAAGTACAAATATGCCCTGAAGAAATTGAGGCTAGTTATGGGAATTTAAGCTTAGGAGTATTACTGTGAGATCAGAAGTAGGCAATCTTTATCACATCAAACTAAAAAGCTTTGGCATAACCAAGGAAACAACCCATAGAGCAAAGAGACAAACTACAGAATGGTATAGAACTAACTGTATATCTAACATCTGATAGCCAGAATTTGGAAGAACTTCAAAAACTCAAAAGCAAAAGCAAAAGCAGATAATCTGATTAAAATCTGTAGGGCAATAGGCCTACATAGAGTTTTTTGAAAGGAAGACAAATGGCCAACAGATATCTGAAAAAATAGTCAATATTTCCAATAATCAGTGAAATAAGATCAAAACCATTATAAGGTATCATTTTAACCCAGTTATAATGGCTATTATCAAACAGAAGTTAGCAAGTGCTACCAATAATATAGGGAAAACATAAACCATACTCACTTTTGGTGGGAATGCAGATTAATGCAGACATTATGGAAAAAGGTATAGGGGCTCCTCAAAAATTTAAAATAGAACTACCATATGATTTGGCAAATCTCCTACTGGGTTTATCTCCAAAAGAATTGAAATTAGTATGTCTAAAACACATTTATATTTTCTTATTTATTGTAGCACTCACTATTCCCAATACCCAAAAATGGAAACAACTGAGGAATAGATAAAGAAAATGTGATACATACACACAATGGAAAAGTATTTAGCCTGAAAACAAATGAAACTGTCACTTGTGAACCAGATGGATCTGGAAGTTGTTATGTTAAGCGAAATAAACAAGGCACAGAAAGAAAAATATAACATAATCTCATTACTAAGTGGAATCTAAAAACCATTACTTGATCTCATAGAAGTTTGAGAGTAGAATGGTGATTACCAGAAGCTTAGGAGTGTAGGGGAAATGTTGGTCAATGCTTACTAAGTTATAGTTAGATGCGAGAAATAAGTTTTGGTGTTCCTTTGTACAGCATGAAAGCTTTGGTTTCTATTATATAGCTATACAAAAAAACTAAAAGAAAGGATTTTGAATGTTTTCACTACAAAGAAATGGTAAAGTTTTGAAGAGATAGACATGTGTCCCTGGATTTGAACCATACATACTGTATACATGTATTGGAATATCACATGGTACTTCATAAATATGTACATTTTTATGCATCAATTGAAAAATTTTAAAAAAGAACTAGGCAGACTAGAGAGGGAGAACAATAAAACGAGTACAATGGCAAAGATCAGAATTTATAATTCAAGGCATCTGACAGGCAATTTTCTTTCCTAAACTCTTATTGGAATAATAGAAGGAGTATACAAATATACACCATAGCTGTAATAGCAGAGATAAGAAAGTCATCAGCAGATATAACAATGAAGAATTTCTGTAAATCTAAGGAAGATATAAAATTCTTTTAAAATTAAAGAAACTCCATGATAAACTAGAAACTTAAAACCATTGAGCAATCAAAAGGACTTCCTAAAACGTGAAGTATCACACAAAAGCCTTAGAATCACTTCAGGAACAGAGAGATAAAGGTATTAAAGTACAAATTTAACTTGTATTTTTGTCTTTAGAGTAACAAAAAAGAATTGAAACCCAGTTGCCCCAAATGTTAGAATTGCTACGAATAGCTTTTGCCCTTGAGCAATTGAATAACACTTTGACATAGAAGTCTGCTAAACAAGTTATTGGGGATGAATATGAAATTAAGCAGTGTCCCATAAATTCTGGACCCAACAGGGTATGTACAGCTCCATACCCAGTAAGCATACTATTGAAACAATCTAAAGAAAACTGACAATCAGAAAATCCCATGTAACTCTCTTCCCTGCTTACTCATCAGAACAAAGATTTCTATGATCATAATCTGAATTTATTACTGTAGGAAGAAGTTTTAATTATGCTGATGATATCTACTCCAGCTGTCAATGCCATTTATTCTAGGTCCTCATTAATAAATATGAACATGCAATTGAGAATCTATAAAATGTAAGAAACCAGCAGAAGATTTAATCCCTAAAGAAACACAGTTAATGTAGGAAGGAAAATACAATTTTATAGCCATTACAATCAGTAATAGCCAATATTAACAAACATTTTTTCAATATCTCCCCAAAATCAGAAATATTTAACAGTATATTAAGATTGGTGATGCTTTGTATAAAACATAAATAAACTCAATTATATCCAGAGAAATGTAAAATAAACACATATGTATAAATAATAAATGAAAAACATTATTAGTAACACAACTGGATTTCCTGGGGAAAGCCATGCATGAACAAGCTGGTTTGGATGGCTGGCAAGAGCAGAGCTGGTAGTCTGGGTTTTACTGTGGCTAAAATGTGTGCCCAGGACAAGGGTTCCAGGGAGTAGTATTCAAGTTCCTGCAAAGTGCCAGAAGAGAGTACACATGAGTTTTCTTATAGGCTTGTTCAGGAGGAGGGTAAAAATGGAAGAGGGAGGACCTGAACTGCCTGGGATCAAACATCAAAATGGAGTCTTCCTTTTTATTATGAAAAAAACTATAAGCTTTAAGAAGGTATTTGCATGTAACTGAAAATTAATTAGTACTCAGAATATTTTATTAAATACTCCCTATGAATCAATATATGCAGATAATTCAACAGAACAACAGGCAAGTAAATGAATGTTTAGCAGAAGAGGTACCATGAAAAACCTTATAAATCCTATATACATATGAAAATACAAATAAACTCAGTTATGTTCAGGGAAATATAAAATAACTTCATAATGTATTATCTTCATAAGCACCTTATTGGCCAAATTAGCAAGTGAGACAAATGCTGAAGGAAGCAAAGAGAGGTCCTCCGTAGTGCTGGAGGAAATGAGATAACTATTTGGAAAACATTTGACTTTTCCCTACTAAACGTAAACATACTTACACCTTACAATAATATCACTCCTCTTTACAGGAAATTGTCATATTTAATGACACATTAAACCCACTTGGGCAAGTTTTTAAATTCTATTCTCTCAGGAAACCCCAATCCAATTAATTCAGAATCAATGGGGTAAAACCCAAACATCAATATTTTTGTAAAAGCTCTCTAGGTCTCCTCATTACACAGCTAAGGGCCATAAACTTTTGCCTTAAGAAACAACTCTTGTGAATATATACCAGAAGACATAAGTAAAAACTATTATTGTAACTTTTTCTTTAATCATAAGAAAACCAGAGAAAATAAAACAAGACAGAAAAAAACATATATATGTGGTGTATCCCTATAGCCTCAGCTACTTCGAAGGCTGAGGTAGGAGGATCACTTGAGTGCAGTAATTGGAGGCCAGCCTAGGTAACATAGGGAGAGCTTGCCTCAATAAAACAAAATAAAACAACAAAAGAAACAAAAACCCCACATAATTTCATCCCATTTGGGGGTACATTTACTTCAGTTCTCCTATGGACTTATATGCCAAACTCTAATATCCTCTTCTTGCTTAATATACATTTCACTCCATGTCCCACAGTAAAATCAGGAACATTCATGGCAATTCATTGACATTTTGCATGAAAAGTAAGCAAAGCACCAGTTTGTACCCAAATGACATCAGAATTATCTACTGAATAATCTTTCTTTTGCAGAATAATAAAAACACTACCTTTGTAATACAATAACTGTTTGCTTTTGTTCTGTTTATATACCCTGTATTCCATCCTGTATTCTTCTGCTTTTATGAACCTTTTAGATTTATCAGTACCACATGATTCTAATTTATTCAGATTTATAATATATGATAGCATTTGGAAATACTTGTTTCCCTTTTTATTCTTTATAGAATATTATTTGTTTTTCCATTTCAATATTTTAAGCAACCTTCCTTGCTTTTGAAAGTTCAGTTCCTACATGCATTATAATTGTTTTTATAGATTAATGTAGGAATAATTTACATCATTATGCTCTTGAATACTTCTATCCTTAACAGATATCCCTGTCTACTAGGTCTGCTTTTACATCCATGAGAAGTAATTTAACTTTCCTTCATAAGAACCTTACACATTTTTACTTAACATTACCTGTGGCTATTTCATAATTTCTTTTGCTTTTGCATGTGTTCCATTATTTTAATTTTTATGAAGATTTGACATGTGTATTAATGTTGTCACTTGACAAGAACCATATTTTTCCACTGATTTTTGCTTGATTTCCTTTTAAGATTCCAAACAAGTGATCTAATCCTCTATAAACATTATAACTTTAATTCTATTTTTGTGATAACCATCCTCTAAGATAGACCTTAATAGTAAATGTCCTCTAAATTTTGCAACCTACATAGTCCTATCCCACAGTAATTCAGGGGCTGAAACCTATATGACCAATGGAACAAGATATTATGAAGATGTGCAGTTTCTAGTGCCCACTTGTGAAAGGTATTTAGACTTGCTATGGTTTCATGGATCTCTTGCTCTGCTAAAAAGACACTCCAGTAATTCTGTGCAAAAAGGAACTGAGGACCTTGGTCAACAGGCAGATCCAGCTTGCCAGCCATGTGAGTGAGCCCTTTATAAAGGTATCCTTCAGACCCAACAAAGATTTTAGAAGACTTCATTCAGTCCCTGCCATCATCTGACTGCCACCATGTAAGAGATACCAAGTAAGAATCCCCCCATTCGAGCCCTTCCAGAGTTTCTTTCACACACAAATCAGAACACGTAATATTGTTACATCAGTAAATTTAGGTGAATTTTATCATTAAGGTATGTATAATTAATACAACGTTTCCAAGTTTTACACCTCTTTTGCCTTTCTCTATTTTAAATGAACTGGTAGGTTTCTCTAGCATAGAGTTTCTAAACCTTAACACTGTTGCCATGGGGGCTTAATAAGCACCTTATTGGCCAAATTAGCAAGTGAGACAAATACAGAATTCTTTGTTGTGATCTCTACTCACTAAATACTAGAAGAACTTCCCCCTTCATGACAATCAAACATGTCCTCAGACTTTTCAAATGCTCCTTAAGAAACTGGGAGAAGCAAAACCATTCTTAGGAACCATAGCTCCAGAACAGTGTAAAATAAAAATGGTTTAAATCAATGATGTACTGATTAATACGTAAAATCTGGCAATTGAGAAAGAAAACAAAGTCCTCATTTGTGATATATGCTGGTTACTTTGTTGTAAGGGTTCCTTCCATAGATGACTTCTAGTTACCAATAGAAAACTATTAAATACAGTGTTGGGAAGAGAAATGCTACCTTTCCTACGTGCTGGTACTAGCTAATTTAAGCACACTAGTAGTATTAACAGACACCCTTCTTAGAACATTAACAGTCATATAAAGTTTTGTAGAATTTACTCAATAAATGAGACCTGAGCATGTGTATGTGCACACATGCATACATATGGAAACAGACACAAATAATGTCTTACATATCTTTTGTTAAATGTATTCCTTATTGTTTGATGTTGATGCTCTTTAATAGTATTTTTAAATTTATTTTTCAGTACATTGCAGCAATTCAATTTTTATATGGATTTTGCTACCTGAAAATTTGATAAAATTCACTTTGTCCTGGTAGTTTTGTGAATTTATGTTTACAAATCCTAATTATGTTCATTAGGATTTTCTATGTAAGCAACGATGTTAGCTCTGAATATAGTTCTAGAGCATTAGTTTTCTTAAAAAGTGTGTCCGCTTTGAAATTCCAAGCAAATATCTGACGTGCTCAGACATGCCACTTCACTCTGGCTAAGCCAGTTTGTCTTACAGCATTATGAGACTTAGTATCTCAATAAAATCCTCAGTCCCAGTGACCACTGTCCTCTTGGCTTAGCAGTGTCTCTATGTATGCACTCATAGCCTAGCTTTCAGAGGGGACCTAACATTCACATTTTGAGCTCCACTCTGTGCTGCTTTCTTCTTTCACAGACCTTGTTCTGCAAATTCCAAGCATGTAAACAGCTCAGACTCTGATCTCTTGCCATGTCTTGGTTCTCTAACTGCTTCAAGATAGGATAGAAGGGCTGAGATAGTGGTTCAGTGGTAGAGCGCTTGCCTAGCATGTTTGAGGCACTGAGTTTGATTCTCAGCACCACATATGAATAAATAAAATCAAGATCCATTGACAACTAAAATGTATATATATAAAAAGTAGGATAGAAAAATGACCTCCAGTCTGAAAGCCATGTGAGATGTTGGGGCTCCGCTCTGCACTTTCTTTCACTCAGGCATTAGTCATGAACAGACTGTTTATACTGGCATAAAAACAGTTTCCTCACATATTGTTGTCAGTTTTTTAGCTGATTACAGCAGGACAGCATGTCTATTATAAGTTACTACACCACGGCTAGAAACAGCAATCCTTAACACAATGTATGATATGTATTTTGACTTTATTGTTTTTAAATATCATGTTTCTGTGTGCTTGACTTTTTAATTGAAAATATTTATTTGTGTTTAGTTATTGTAGTAGTTACCTTTATGATCACAACTCTAGAATATAATTGATACACTATTCCTCAGGCATATCTACTGGCTTTTTATCATACATAATAAAATTTGCATTCTTCCCATTTCCTCTCTCTCCTTTCCACTATTCAAGTTTGTACATATATATTTTTTGTAATTATTCCAGTATTTATTTGTACCCCTAAGTATATTTATGGGTTGGTTACTTGATGTATAAATTGTAAATTACTTTATTCTCTGGCTATAGAATTAGATGAAATCAATGTATAAACTCTACTTCCTCTCATTCCTCCTTTTTGTTTCTCCATTTATTACTTATATTATTTTTATATTGTCATCATTGGAAATATTTCAATTCTATTCAGTAAAAAATAATTCCAATGTTTGTTTCCCTTTCTCTTCCTTTGCAGAAATAAATTCAAGTTTGACAATCAGTCCTTTCATCATTGTTTATTCAGTTTTCTGAAATAAGATTTTTTTAATTCTTGCTCAAGTCAAAACACACATTTTCTTTATACTTAAATGTGGTTTGTTTATGTATAATATTTACATACAAATGCTAAATAATTTAGAGAGATTGCTCTACAACCTGTATGGAATGTTTTTTAACAGACCAGATAGCACTGTCATGCATATTTATGTATGTATACATACATACATGTCATACATAAATAAAAATTTTCTTTGATCTTCTTTGTACATCCCCAATTCAGGTATTTTTTTATATGAGGCAGCCATACAGGTTGGACAAGGAAACTTTTGAGAACGAAAGGGTCCAATCTCCATGAAGACACAGAGAGGACAGAAGCAACCTGAGACAGTACCAGATACACTCATGTATTCGATTTCTATTTATAGAATTTCTTTTATGTTGTTTCACAGACCACAAATGCAGATATACAAAAATACACATTGTCTTAGTTTCAATTAAGATCTCCTAACTATAATGCACAATGAATTCCCAAAAGTTAACAAGAAACACTTGACAATGATAGAATGTGATAAAATATTGAGAATTAGAAATTCACAGGAAGAAAACACAAAAATGTTAAAACTTCCTAAAACTTCCTAGAAGCACAAAAGTATACAATAAAATAGCTGTGACCAGTCATTTGCATATACAAAATGACAAAAATTAAAAGAATGATAATACCTATTGTTAGCTGGGATATAAGGCAGTTTACACTGTGGGTGAAAGATAAATTGTTATAGCTTTTATGAAAATAAATTCAACATATATATCAATTACTTTACACATAATACACAATCTCACTGCTAGAATTCTATTCCATAGAAATAAAAATATCAGTATCTAAAAATATACACACAAGAAAGTTTATCACAGAATTGTTTATATTTGTAAATAATTGGAAAATAAAAGGATTATATTTCAATTAAAACAATGCTAAAATAAATTATGGCAGTTCCAATCTATGTAATATGAGGTTAAAAAACCAAATTATAGTTATAAAAGTTGCTCTGGAGAGTTTTCTACCAGTGCTATTGAATGAGGAGGGCACTCTACATTCAGATATAGTTTTAAGTTCCAAGAAATTTTTATCATGACACAATAAATAAAAATTAAAATACAAAATTTGGCACATTTATATATACTGCCATGTCTGTATAAAACATTCTGACAGTATATATTTATGACAAGTTTAACTGCATAAGGCAAAGTGCAGATAGATACCCACAATCCAATTTGTTGTCAGGGTGGATTTTGAGAGCATTGAGGTAGTGGTTCACGTGGGTAGGATGAAGGACAAGGTGGGAGATCAGAAAAGAGGAGCAAAAAGAATTATAGTTTACAATAAAACCATATATTATAACTGTCTCTCATTTGCATACACTTCTACTATGTGTTGTTACACTTCCAAGGGGATGTGTAACATGTTTCCACTTTGGTTCAAAGAAATAGCTCAAATCTCTTTGTATTAGAAACACTGTATATAAAACACTAGATATGTGCACATAAACAAATAGAAATGTGTGCAAAGATACCTGCCTGCAAAGTTGCTAACATTAAATATCTCAGGGAATGAGAGATAATTACTTTTGCCTTTATGTGTTATTTGATATGTTATCACAGACATGTTGCAGTTTTAATTTTTATTACAAATTAAAATATTTACCCTTATTTAAATCCTAGAAATACATCCTAGTAACATTTCACACTTTCAAATTACCAGCATTGAATCTATACCAGTTGCTCTATCCTACATTGTATATGTTATTGGTCATTTAGTTTCTTATTTTCTCCCTAAAAAAACTGGCAGACTTTCATACATCTACCTGCCTTTTAGGAACCTTCCTTATTATTCCTCAGTTCCTTAGCTGAACAATAGTGTACCTCTGAATTATCAACGTGAACAACTTTTTCCTCCCTTGGCCCAGAGCTGGTTTTTCTTCTATTCTTTCCACACAATTTCATGGCATGCTCATACACAGGTTTTAATTTCTATCTGCTGTACCATCATGTGTTAGTGTGCCCAAGACTGTGCTTCTTCTGCATTGAAACAACTGGATTTTGGCTTAGTGGCAAAAACTTCATGAATTATGTATGTACATACCATGAATGTGTCTACTTGGAAAATATAACTGGATGTATTTTCTACTTTGAAAATATAATTGGCTCTATTTATTCCTTTATACATAGGGTCTGAAGACTCTCCAGAGGGGACAGAGCTGAGAAATCACCCAAATATATAAAATATATATACTCCAGTGTTGGTATAATAGGATAAAGTACTTTACCTCTAAAAAAGAAAAAAAAGATACAAAAATCATACCTGTCTACTACATAATCTAAGAATCATGGACACAAGAAAGCCTTGATGAATTAATTTCCACAATGGCCTTCACAGGAAATCAGCTACCTTCAACTGCTTCTGGGCAACACTAGGTCTGGGTCCAGACAAACCTGACAAAGACCCAGACACTATACCCAATTGATAAGAATCCAGACAAAATTTTTCCAATCATCAAGACAGGAATAATTAAAGTCTGAGAGAATTCAAATACAACAAAAATTTCTTTGGCATAACCAATTTCCTCATCTCACTCCTCAGTTTTGCTGAGATAAAAGCAATGAAGTTGAGATTGAAAAATGCAAATAACATTAACATTGGGAAAACTCTAACATCCATTTTAAGGGCACCAGGTTATAATAATTGTTAATGGGATTACTACAATTATTTACTTTTCCACTTTAAAAAAATGGACATGTTGTGTCTGGTAATAGAAATTGAGGAAAATAAGCCTTTACCGTGAAGATGTATGTTAACCTATGAAGTAGTTCAACTAAGTTGAATGTTTACTGTAGCTGTAGGTGTCACAGGTTAAATATTTTTCTGGTTTCTGGGCTTTTCTTCCCTGTTGCCTTTGGGATCCTCTACTAATCCTTCCTTAGATAAAATCTGTGCTCTTTCAGTTCTGTCAGCTGTCATTCAGTATTATATCTGAGCCTTGCTGATAGAGTGATAAGTTGTAGGAGAGGGACTTATCTTTTGGTGAACCTGTGTTACTGAATGCTAAATGATTGATGGTGCTAAATGTTAATGATGTTAACATTAAAACTAGAATTTTCCAGCTTAGGAAGTTTAAATACTCAAAAAATCATCATTAAGTTTATTAGTTTTCTCCAAAACCACAATTTTGAACATTACTATAGAATTCCAAAGTTTCTGAGTATGATAGGATTGTGTTAAATTAGTTTTTGTTACTCTGGTGACAAAGCGTTGAATGGATTGTCATTGAAAAAGGGAAATGATAGCAAGGTATTAGGAAAATATTCTTTGCAAGACTACGAGGTAGATTTGAAGTAGTAATAAAGACACTAGAAATTTAAAGAGGAGTTTAAATATAAAGAACATGAAGTAAAATGAAAATTAATAGATTATTTAGTTATAGTTGATGAGGAAGGAGGAATTAAAGTTAAATATATTATTCTCATTTGCACATGATGTTTATTTTTAAATTCTCCCAAGATGAACAAATATGGGTTTATATATTATAATTGTCCCCAAAGTATCCTCTATGGGAAAAACTGGTGCTAATGAATAATAAAGTCCTTGAATACATCATACAATTTTTTCCTCCAATTATGCCTTCCTAAATCACTTTAGATATGTCTTAAGTGGAGATTCTAAAATTAATTCAATGAGCTTAGCAGTCTTGAGAAGCTCATCAGGGGTGTCTTTAAAAAACCCAGTTATCAATGAAGATGTAGCATGTATTACATGAATCAGACAACAGTCTTTATATTTGAATATATTATGTGTTTAGAATTCCTGCTTGAGACCATATTCAACTCTTTAATATTAAAATTATCAATTGACTGAAATGTGCTCTTCTCTGCCTACCATTATTCTGAGGCAAAAAAGTAAATTTTTAAAAACTCACTCTTATCACCAGAGAATAGTTTATTTTGGGCAGTGTAATAAAGCCTGCAGATACTCAGTAGGGATTAAACAAAATTCCTTCTAGCCACCTCTTCCAAACTCACTGTGTTAGGTTTATTAGTCCTGGCACAGTTAAAATCACAATCACTGTGCTTGTGCATACATAACACCTTCTTTCTTTAGTTCTGGTTGAAAAGCTTTTAAAAAATAGTGCTGCTTCTCTTAGAACCTTAAAGTAATAAAAATAGACATCACCAAAATCTCCTTTTCTCCTTAGAAGTTTCTGGTACAGCTGTTTTCTTTTTGATATCAAAATCTTGATATTTTGATTTTGTCAACAATTGGGTTGAGCTGGGCGCAGAGGTGCACGCCTATAATCCCAACAGTTCAGGAAGCTGAGGCCGAAGGATCACAAGTTCAAAACCAGGCTCAGCAAAAACAAGGTGCTAAGCAATTCATTGAGACCCTATCTCTAAATAAAATACAAAATAGGGCTGGGGATGTGGCTCAGTGATTGCGTGTCCCCAAGTTTAATCTCCAGTACAAAAAAAAAAAATTGGGTTGAGTTTTTCCCACCACACTCACACATACACCCTATTGATTTTGAACAAATGTTCAAAATCCCTGGACTAGTCCTATCCCTGGACTAAATTGTCATCAACCACAACATTTCCAAGTGAATTTTGGTATGATGTTTTTAAAACCCTGTGACTATAATCTGCTAAGAAAAAACAGGAGTACTTGTTAAACCTTAGGAAGATATGCAATGAAACCTTAAATTTGAAAAGGCACTTCTGTTATTATCATAAGTAATATAAGTAAAAACTATTTGAAAACTCTGAATTATGATACCTCCCATTTTAAAAGTCATATTGTAACTATAACCTCTTATAATAGCATTACTGCCTATTAGACAATAGTGAAACTGAAAAACAAGTATGCAATCTACTGGTTTAGCTAAAGTTCAGATAAACTCTAATAAAAGTTCTATCAAATGAAGCTAGAGAATATTGCAATATCAGAACTGAATTTATTCCTTGTTTAGAGAGTTCTTAACTATGGATTCTAGCTGAATGTAAAGAAGCATAAAAGAAAAAGAAAATCCAGAACAGATGTCAGACTTTTCCTTAGTGGAAACCCATTGCCCGCTTGGTTGCCTTTATCATTTGAAACACTTGGGAAATGCACATAGCTGATATATGCATCGACACTGAGAATCTACAATCACTTTTCCAGTGGTTACTCTGGAAAACATCCAAAACTAAGTGAAGATAAAAAGGCCAATGCAAAGTTTGATTCAGAAGGAAGTTCTATAGCTAAAGCTTATGAATTTGCATAATCAAATAACATTAATGAAAGTAGGCAGTCTCAAGCACTAAAAAAAATCAAAACTAACCTTCCCCATAACCTACCAAATATGAGGTGAGTATGTTCCATTTATTTAGATTTCTGAATATTTAAATATCCGATCTAAGGTAAAATTTCTCTAAAAAATGAAAACAAATTCACAAGTCAAAATTCTAATTCAGAATTTTCAGTATTTCAATGACTGGAAACAAATTTTAATTCAAATAACTAAAATTGAAAATATACACTCAGCGATGGAGTATAAAGCTTGTCTAGAATGGACATTTTCATTTCTTTGTATTATTATTAATATTGCCATTTCTTTGTACTGAAATTCAATTTTAATAAATTGATGGCAACTTCCCCTTTATAGGACTCCACAGAAGAAAATTCTACAGGAGCCTTTTGTTATTTATTCCAAAATATTTTCAACACTGAGCATATTTTAGCACTTCTTTAGCATTAAGTATTTGGCAGTTGGGATCTAGTTTGTTTACATTTACGTCTTTTCACTTGTACATAGATTTCCTTTTTTCTATGTGTCAATCTCTTAGAGAGCAATGATTATATTATTTATTTATTTATACAAAATATTTAATAACCACTAAATATGTACCAGGCATAGAGTTAGAAGTTAAATAATCATAGTGACTAATAAAAGGACAATCTTTGAACTAGGAGAGCTTATTTTATACTTTTTTAGTACATACTAATATCATAAAATTAAAGCAATTCTTAAATATTTATTTTAAATCTCAAGTCCCACATACTTAATTTTAATATCATTTTCTCTGACATTGAATGAAAGAGAATTCCTTTTAAAATTTTACTGTATTAGAGAAATGGACAAATTTTTTTAAAAAATAAATATGATGAATTACTAGTCTTAAAATTGTCAGAAAACCTAAAATCTAATTTGAGTTTTCTGAAAATAAATTTTGTCATTCTTATAAGAAATTAAATAAATTGGAATTTTAATGTTTGAATAGAAGAGATTTGGACTGGTCACTCAGGCAACTTATACAATTGAGTGCATTAAAATTTCATCTATTCCATTACTGTTGTTAATATTATTTTCTTAGTACTGTCATTAACTTGATCTCACTAATGTGGAATTCTTTATTTAGTCTTTTTCATCTAAACATCACTAATTACACATTATTTGTTTTAAAATTAGTTCAAAGCAGATTGAATGCATAATTCTTATGGGATATAATGACTTTTCTTCCCCAAACTTTTAAAGTTCCCTGATCAAATTTAATTTGATGGTTTTGGTGGTTTTGGAAGGCTGTAGACACACATGTGTAGGAGTATGTTATATGAGTGGCTGTCGTTTTTCTCTTGGAATATTCCAAAGAATTCAATTTAATTTCCATATAGATAACAATTTCATTACATAATAAAATTTCATCAGTATTTATAATAGTTTAAATACATGATTACAATTAGCTAACATTTGTTGAGTGCTTTTACTTAATGACAATTTTCATAGTACTCTTTGTGTACAATTCTAACACATTTCATTTATCAACACATTAAATCCTTCAAGAACCCAATGTTATACTTAATTATTATTCACATTTAATAAATAAGAAAACACCATAAAACCGAGAAGTAACTTTCTCAAGACCATGACACAAGCAAAGGACTTGAATGTTAGTTTCCTCCAAAGTCATTGCTTTAAGCCATGTGTTATTCAGCCTCCTAACTGGCATACAGAGGTTTAGAAGCAGCTAAAAGTGATCTTTTTAAGCATGCAACACAGATGGTAGTGCAGATTCTCCCAATGATCCAGAAAATAGCTAACCATCATCAAAAATTTAGCATAGAATTTAGTACCTACAGAAAAAAAAAAACTGAAAATGTACACTAATTCAACAAACCTGTTACATGGAATTTAGTTATACTAGATCTTTATTGTAGTCACTTTGTTTTATTTTGTTTAGACAGTGTCTCACCATGTTGCTCAGGCTGGCCTGTCTCAAATTTCTGGACTCAAATGGTCCTCCTTCCTCAGCCTCCTAAGTAGCTGGGATTACAGGTGCATGTCACAATGACCCAACTATTGTGAGGATATTGTGTTAAAGAGAATTTGAGTAAAGGACAGAGTCCATAAAATGTTGTTGATAGTGTAACTAATTTTAAAGAGTGTTACAGAACAATGCAGTCCTAGTCACTAAATTTGATGTTAAAAACACAAGAACTATGGAAAATATTACTAAGGGAGTAAATATTTTTCTAATTTCTCCAAACTTAAGTACTTTGACTGAAAGACCAATCCTAAGTGAGTTGACTTGATGAAAAGATGAAGGGTGGTTCCTGCAAGATAATAAAAATCAACCAATTGAACAAAATTCTGAGATATCCCACAAGAGAAACAACATAGACATTTGTATATAGTACAATCCCGGATATATATATATATGCATATATCCCGGATATATGCATTAGAGGAAAGGCTAAGCTACCATAATAGATACTTCTCCCTCATGTCCAGAGTATATAAGTAGAACAAGAAGAGTGAGGGCAAGTACTCTATAAAGTTTTCCAAGAATCTCGGTGCCTTCTCTCTGTTTTGCTTTTCCAGAATGAGGAATCATTAAAGTGAAATATGGACCATCTGTATCATATCTTCTTTCCAGGCTGCACCAAGGGGAAGCAAGGAGTGAAGTATTTTCTTTTTAAAATATTTAATTTCACTCTATAATTGTACCCAATACTCCCAGTACCCTCCAGTGATTAGAGCATCTTTGTATAAGCAAACTTAGTGGAAAACTGAGAATACTACCTGGATCTAAATAGCCAATGAACAGCTGAAAGTGAAGCTGCTTTATTAGTAACAGAAGGGATACATACATACCAGAACCATGTGTCACCCCATTCACTAAATATCGCCTATTAATTATTTTATGTTACCTAAGAGCTATGCATAGAGAATACAGAGTTGGAAGAGAAAATTCTGCTGTCATGGAAATCATAGCCTAGCAGAAGAGAAAAACAAGTAAAAGCAATAAAATAAAGATGTTGTTGTGGTTAATTGCAATATCCTAAGATGGTAGATTGTAGATATACCAAAGGTAACTTGTTCTGAAGAAGATAAGGAAAAGATGAAGGGGAAAGGTTAAGAGGCTATAGAGCCATGGATATCCTACAAAATAATTTGGCTTTTATCTTGAAGGTCATTATCCATTATTGAAGAATTTATAAGCTGCGAAAAGAGATTATAAAATATGCCTTGGGGAGATACATTTGGTGACCTCTTCTCTTTGGGGAGAACAATGAGGAAGATATGACATTGAAAACTAGGAGGAAGAGGGTCAAGAAGATGAGGGAGTAAAGGAAATTGCTTTCCAAGCTACTTTCCTGACCATAGACCAGGAAAGAAGATAAACAGCTTCTCAGTGAGGTGAGTGAAAAGAGGGATTTTACTAGATTTAATACTGGACTCTCAGCTTAGGAACTTAGAAGTTTAGATATAATAAAATAAGAAAATCCATTGACAATGTAGGTAGTGGCCAAAGATGATACAATGCAGGCAAATGTGGAGGGATAATAAGAAATCCCATATTTTTGGTGGTACTGTGGCAGGTCTTCATATGGAGAAATAAAAGATCAAGAACATTGTCAGACTGATCCAATGTGTGAGGTTACACTATATCCTCATGCAGAAAAGATGATGTTGGTCTCCCAGTTGTTCACAGACATCCAAGGCAAATGCTATTTTTCCTACCATACTACAATGGCCAGCAGCTGTGGGATGAAGCCCAAGCATCCAGACCTGTGTAATCTAAGATGGGTTCAAAAACAAAACCAGGCAGAGACCTGACACAGAGCTCAGAGTGTGTCTAGAAAACCAGGAGGAATTTAGGTGAAGAAAGTGTTTAAACCAGGGGAATATGGGAGGGACATTTAGTCCGGAGAGATCCCATGTTCCTCTCACCCATTTAATCTGGCAGTTCACAGGACCAGCTGGAGAGGACTGGTAATTTGATCAGGCAGGGGGACGTGAGTGTGCTTTTGTGGACTGAGCCCAGGAGGCTGGGAAGCACTGGATCCACAGGTGGTAGAGGGGGTGAAGGATCGGCTCCTCCTCCTGAGTGGAACCTAGGGGAGACTCCTGGGGTGTAGATCACTAGCATGGATCTGCAGCTGCCAGGCTCTGGGGGTGTGCTGATTTAAAAATCTCAAACCAATCACCACTCAACGAGGCACTAGCGGACTAACTAGACCTAAACCCCACCTTCACGATCTCCACCTCTGAGAACTCTGCTCACAGAATTCTACAGTAACCCCACCATGATAGTGGAGCAGACAACATTCTGTAGTGAGCCCCACGTCATAATCCCCAGAAGGGAAGCTGAGAATTTTTGAACTCCAATCAGCAACTTAATGGGCAACACAAAAAAAGGAAGGAATACACAGCCTATGGCTATTACTTGTGTGTGCAATACATACATCAAGAAAAAATGTAAAGAAAGACACTTGGGAATAGACAATTAACATATATTCTCACTGACAATTTTTGACCACCACAACAGAAATGATTCCTTAATTTTTTCATTAAGAACCTTCCTCTTCTCTCTCTTTTGATTGTGTACTGAATGGTTCATGGACATTTGTACATATACATATTCATCTCACTTTACTCATATCTAGCATTTTTTGAAGGTAGTTACTTTTAATGATTCTGTCTTTTGAGGACTAGTGTTTTTTATTAGTACAATTTGGTTTGGTTTTGTATTGTTTCTTGTTTACTTCTCTTGAGTCTCTTTCTTTTCTTTTGCTAACAGCCAAATTCTACTGTTCTTTCCTTCCCTCTTCCTTTAATATTTTACTTCTACTCTCTCTCCTCCTCCCTCATAATCATCACATCCTGTATCTATTCTGCATTTTTGCTGTTCAACTTTTGAAATAGCAAACACTTTTGCACACTTATTGTTTTTAAAGTTGGTAATTGCTTACCATGACATTTCTGTTTATTGTGCTGATTAACATTGTAGATATCATAAGAGGAACTAAGTATTTAGTTGAATACTGTATATTGTTTGCATTAGTTGTTATTATTTGTGTCCACTTAACCCATGAGTTGCTAGAAATTTTCATGGACACTATAAGTTCATAGTAGTGAAGCTCTGTCACCTTGATGTATACTGATAATTGGGTAGACACACAAACAATATAAAAAAGCAAGGGAACAAACCATCCCAAATGTTCCAAAATATCTGAATAACAGAATCATTTGACATTACAGTGGACAAACTGTCAAAGAGGGAATTTAGAAAGTTCACAGTTAAATTGATCTCAGAGGTAAAAGATGTTAGGAATGAAAGTAGAGACAAAATGCAGGAAGTGAAAAAACATTTCAATAAAGAGATATAGATTCTGAAAAAGAAGCAAACAGAAATCCATGAAATGAAGGAATAAATAAACCAAATTAAAAATTCATTGGAGAGTATCATCAGCAGAATGGATCATTTAGAAGACAGAGTTTCAGGAAATGAACACAAAATATACAACCTTGTGAATAAAGTTGACCATGGAGAAAAGATGTTAAGAGACCATAAACAGAACTTTCAAGAAATATGGGATAACATGAAAAGGCCAAATGTAAGATTTACCAGGATAGATGAAGCCTCAGTGATACAAACAAAAGGAATGAACAAACTTTCTGGTGAAATATCAGAAATTTTCTAAACATTAAGAATAAAATGGAAAATCAAATACAGGAGATATACAGGACTCCAAATATGTAAAATTACAACAGACACACATAAAGGCATATTATCATGAATATGCATAACATATAGAATATGGAAAAAATTTTAAAGGCTTCCAGAGAAAAATAAAAGGTAACATTTAGAGGGAAATTAATCCCAATCTCAGCTGATCTCAGACTCTCAAAGCTAGGAGGTCTTAGAATAATATACACCAAGCTCTCAAAATGGATGACAACAAAAAATACTATACCCAGCAAAATTAAGCTTCAGAATTGATGATGAAACAAAAATCTTCCACGATAAACAAAAGTTAAGAGAATTCATAATTAGGAAGTCTGAACTACAAAACATACTCAAAAATATTTCATGAAGAAGAAATAAAATTGAAAACAAGCAGAAGGAGGAGCTACACTAGAAAAATAGTCAATAAAAGGAGAAATACAAATTAAAAAGTAGAAATAAATAAAAATGATAGGGAATAAAAATCATTACTCAATAATAACATTGATCGTAAATGGCCTAAACTCATCAATCAAAAGACATAGGCTGGCAGATTGAATTAAAAAACAAGACCCAACAATATGCTTTTTCCAAGAGACTCAGCTCCTAGGAAAAGACATCCACAGACTGAAGGTGAAAGGATGGGGAAAAAAATAGCACTCACATGGCTCTTCTAAACAAGCAGAAGTTTCTATCATTATATCAGTAAAGTGGACTTGAAGAAAAAGTTAATAAGAAGGGACAAAGAAGATAATTTCATATTGCTTAAGAGAACTATACAACAACAAGATATAACAACATTAATATGCATGCCCTAAACAATAGAGCATCTACATACATAAAACAAGCCCTTCTCTATATCAAGTTAAAAATAACAATTGATCAACAGACATATGAAAAAATGTTCAACATCTCTAACAATTAGGGAAATGCAAATAAAAACTACCCTAAGATTTTATCTCACACCAGTCAGAATGGCAATTATCAAGAATACAAACAACAATAAGTGTTGGTGAGGTTGTGGGGGAAAATACATGCTCATACATTGCTGGTGGAACTGCAAATTGGTAGAACCAATCTGGAAAGCAGTATGGAGATTCCTTAGAAAACTTGGAATGGAACCACCATTTGAGCCTGCTATTCCTCTCCTCGGTCTATACCCAGAAGACTTAAAAACAGCATACTACAGTGATGCAGCCACTTCAATGTTTATAGCAGCTCAATTCACAATAGCTAAACTGTGGAACCAACCTAGATGCCCTTTGACAGATGAATGGATAAGGAAACTGTGGTATATATACACAATGGAATATTACTCAGCAATAAAAGATAATAAAATTATGGCATTTACATGATGGAGTTGGAGAATATCATGCTAAGCGAAGTAAGCCAATCCCAAAAAACCAAATGCTGAATGTTCTCTCTGATAAGTGAATGCTGGTCCATAATGGGGAAGGGAACACAAGAATAATGGAGGGGGAGGGGGACATGGGGACAATGAAGATGGTGGAATATGATGGACATCATAGCTCTAGCTTTATGTATGCTGCATGTATGTTGTGATTCCACATCACATACAACCAGTGAAATGAGAAGTGCTCCATCTGTGTACAATAAATCAAAATGCATTCTGCTATCATGTAAACCTAAATAGAATAAACAAATAAATTTTTTAAAAAGTTAAAAATATATATATGCACAGCACAATAATACTTTAACACACCTCTCACATAACTGATAGATCTTCCAAACAAAATCTAAATAAAAAAGGTATAGAACTAAAAACTATAATTAATAATTTAGACTTAACAGACATATATACAATATTTCATCCATCAATGACTGAATACAAATTCTTCTCAGCAGCACATAGTTTTCTAAAATAGACCATATCTTATGCTACAAAGCACCTCTTACAAATAAAAAAAAGATAATACTTTGCATTTATCAGATCATAAGGGAATAAAATTAGAAATCAATGATGAAATAAAAATAGAAGCTACTCTAACACCTGGAGACTAAATAATATACTATTGAACAATGAATAGATAGTAGGAGAAATCAAAAGTAAAAAGAAATAAATAGAGGAAAATGAGAATAATAATACAATATATCAAAGTCTCTGGGACACTATGAAGGTGGTTCTAAGAGGAAATTTCATACCATTCAGCTCATTCATTAAAAGAATTTTTATCTACCAAATAAATAATCTAACATTACATCTCAAGGACCTAGAAAAAGAAAAATAAATCAACACCAAAAGTAGTAGAACACAAGAAATAATTAAAATCAAAGCTGAAATTAATGAAATTGAAACAATAATTAAAAAATTCAAAAAAAATCAACACAAGCCCAGTTCCTGTCCAGAGTTTCTGCAGACCAGCAGGAGCCACCAGGGCCCAAATCCGCCCTCAGGAAACTCCACAGGTATCCAGCCAAAGGGAGACCAGGGACTGCTACCTCTAGCCACAGGGGAGCCCAAACTCAGGGTAAGAGTCGCTCCAGAGACCCCAGCACAAGGTAGCCCCACCAAAGGGTGGCCTGGGTCCACCCCAGTTCCGCTCCAGAGTTCCTAACACTGGCAGGAGACACAGAGGGTCCAAATCCACCCTCAGAAAACTCCATGGGTGTCTGGCCAAAGGGAGACCAGGGATTGCTAGCCACTAGCCACTGGGGACCCCAACTCAGAGTAAGAGTCACTCCAGAGACACCAGCACCAGGCAGCCCTGCCCAACTGCGGCCTGGGCCTACCCTAGTTCTGCTCCAGAGTTTCTGTGGACCAGCAGGAGCCACAGAGGGCCCAAATCCACCCTCAGGAAATTCCACGGGTGTTCAACTAAGGGTTGACCAGAGACTGATAGCTACCAGCCACAGAGGAAGGCACAACCAGGGTAAGAGTCACCAGCAGAGATCCCAGTGTGAAGAAGCCCCACCCAAGTGCACTCTGGGCCCACCCCAGTTCCGCTCCAGAGTTCCTGTGGTCAGGTGAGACAGAAGACCCAAAACCGCCCTTAGGAAATGCAAGAGGTGCCCAGCTGAAGGCAGACCAGAGCCTGCTAGCCTCCAGCCCTGAGGAAACTCTCACTCACTGTAATGGTGGCACACAGACTCTCCTGCTTGTGACCCTGCCTAAGTGAGACCTGGGCCCACCTCCAGTTCCACTCCAGAGTTTCTGTTCACCAGCAGGAGTGCAAGAGAGGGGCATAACAGCTCTCAGGGGCCACCTCAGGAGCCCAGCCCAGGCCACTGCCCTCTAGGGGTATGTCCACTATCTCCACCACCAACTTTAGTGGCAATAGTGCCCATCTGGGGACACAGGAGAACAGAAGTAGCTCCAAGGTGAGACACAGGTAATCTGGAGTGTCAATACAAGATCACAGGATAGAAGCCGCAATAACTCAGATCAGTATTGCAAGAATGGAAGATACACAATTAACATGAAAAAACAAGGGAAGAAAACACCCCAAATAAACCTCATTACCACTGCAACAGAATCCATTGACAACATAGTTGATGAAATGTCAGAGAAAGAATTCAGAATGTACATAATTAAAATGATCAGTGAATTAAAGAATGACATAAGTGAGCAATTACAGGCAAAAATTGATCAATCCAACAAAGAAATAGGAGAGCATATAAAGGCAACCATTGATCATTCTAACAAAGAGATAAGAGAGCAATTACAAGTAGCAAAAGATTAAGAAAGAGCTAGAGATTGTGAAAAAATATCAGAAATTCTTGAAATGAAGGAAACAATAAACCAAATAAAAAATTCAATAGAAGCATCACCAGCAGACTAGATCACCTGGAAGACAGAACCTCAGATAATGAAGACAAGATATACAATCTTGAAAATAAAATTGACCATACAGTGAAGATGGTAAAAAAATCATGAACAGAACATACAAGAAATGTGGGACAGCATCAAAAGACCAAATCTAAGATTTATTGAGATAGAAGAAGGCACAGAATTTCAAACCAAAGGATTGCACAATCTTTTCAATGAAATAATATCAAAAAATTTCCCAAATATGAAAAATGAAGCAGGAAATCAAATACAAGAGACTTACAGGACACCAAATGTACAAAATTTCAACAGATCTACACCAAGGCACATTATAATGAAAATGCCCAACATACAGAATAAGGATAGAATTTTAAAGGCCGCAAGAGAGAGGAACCAGATTACATATAATGGAAGACTATCAATAATTTAGACTTAACAGACATATATAGAGTGTTCTATCCATCAAGTGAATACACTTTTTTTTCAGCAGCACATGGATCCTTTTCCAAAATAGATCATATGTCATGTCACAAAGCCAGTCTTAGCAAATACAAAAAAATAGACATACTACCCTGCATCCTATCTGACCACAATGGAATAAAATTACAAATCAATGACAGATTATAAAACAGAAACAACTCCATCACCTGGAAACTAAATAATATGTTATTGAATGATGCATGAATAACAGAAGACATCAGGGAAGAGATAAAAAAAAATTCTTAAAGGCAAATGAAAACTCTGATACAACATATCAAAATCTCTGGGATGCCATGAAGGCAGTGCTAAGAGGAAAGTCCATTGCACTAAACTCATTCATTAGAAGAAGTAAAAGACAACAAATAAATGAATTGACTCTTCGTCTCAAAGCCTTAGAAAGGGAAGAACAAATTAACACTAAAAGAAGTAGAAGACAGGAAATAATCAAAATTAGGGCTGAAATCAATGAAATTGAAACAAAAGAAACAATTCAAAAAATTGACAAAACAAAAAGCTGGTTCTTTGAAAAAATAAACAAAATTGACAAACCCTTAGCGACCCTGACAAAAATGAGGGAGAAAACCCAAATTACTAAAATTCGTGATGAAAAAGGAAATATCACAACAGACACTACTGAAATATAGAGGATAATTAGAAACTATTTTGAAAATTTATACTCCAGTAAAAGAGAAAACCCTGAAGACACCGACAAATTTCAAAAGGCATATGACCTACCCAAACTGAACCAAGAGGATATACACAACTTAAACAGATCAATTTCAAGCAAGGAAATAGAAGATGCCATCAAGAGCCTTCCAACCAAGAAAAGCCCATGTCCAGATGGATTCTCAGCTGAGTTCTACAAGACCTTCAAAGAAGAATTAATACCAATACTCTTCAAACTATTTCATGAAATAGAAAAGGAAGGAACCCTTCCAAACTCATTCTATGAGGCAAGTATCACCCTGATTCCAAAACCAGACAGAGACACATCAAAGAAAGAAAACTTCAGACCAATACCCCTGATGAACATAGATGCAAAAATTCTCAATAAAATTCTGGCAAATCACATACAAAAACATATCAAAAAAATAATGCACCATGATCAAGTGGGGTTCATCCCAGGGATGCAAGGTTGGTTCAACATACAGAAATCAATTGACATAATACATCACATTAATAAACTTAAAGATAAGAATCATATGATTTTGTCAATCAATGCAGAGAAGGCATTTGACAAAATACAACACCCTTTTATGCTCAAAACACTAGAAACACTTGGGATAGTAGGAACATACCTCAACTTTGTAAAAGCTATCTATTCTAAACCCAAGGCCAACATCATCCTAAACGGAGAAAAATTGGAACCATTCCCTCTGAAAATGAGAACTAGACAGGGACGCCCTCTCTCACCACTGCTATTCAACATAGTCCTTGAAACACTAGCCAGAGCAATTAGACAGACAAAAGAAATTAAAGGGATACGAATCGGAAAAGAAGAACTCAAACTATCATTATTTGCAGACGACATGATTCTATACTTAGAGGATCCAAAAAATTCTACCAGAAAACTTTTAGAATTAATAAATAATTTCAGCAAAGTAGCAGGATATAAAATCAACACCCACAAATCAATTGCATTTCTATTCATCAGTGATAAACCCTCTGAAAGAGAAATTAGGAAAACTATCCCATTCACAATAGCCTCAAACAAAATAAAATACTTGGGAATCATTTCAACAAAAGAGGTGAAAGACCTCTACAATGAAAACTACAAACCACTGAAGAAAAAATTGTACAAGACCTCAGAAGATGGAAAAATCACCCATGCTCTTGGATAAGCAGAATCAATATTGTCAAAATGGCCATACTTCCCAAAGTGCTATATAGATTCAATGCAATTCCAATTGTAATCCCAATGTCATTCCTTATAGAAATAGAAAAGGCAATCATGAAACTCATTTAGAAGAATAAGAGACCCAGAATAGCCAAAGCAATCCTTAGCAAGAAGAGTGAAGCTGGAGGCATCACAATACCAGACCTTAAATTATACTACAAAGCTATAGTAACAAAAATGGCATGGTACTGGCACCAAAATAGACATGGAGACCAATGGTATAGAATT